>CM017568.1:32240459-32622959 GCA_007844125.1 Sinonovacula constricta
TCTGCTGCAGCATCTTAGTCTGCATCGCTGGTTGGTTGATCCTAAGCAGATTGGTCACATGACGGTAAATTGTCTGTGGGCTTGCTGCACGCAACCGTGTTCCTATACGCGTCAGGCTTGTTGTGACATCGTCATATCCGTACACGATTTCTTTGACAATCAGTTTATCATATTGTACGACAGCATAATTTCCAAGTGCTCGTTCAGCCTCCATAAACTCAACCAGCACTTTATGGTGTCGCTTTACCCGGTCTGTAAAAAAATCCCGTTGTAGTGACCAGGTCAAGTTACTGACTTAGCCTTATACAGAACGAGTTTGCAGTCTTTGAAGCGTGCAAATCTGGCAACGATAGTACTCTTACTCGGGTCACGTGATTTTACTCTGTGTGCCCGGTCAATGTCAAACTCGTTTGAATTTTCGCCAAATCCAATGTTATCGTGCAGAAAATTGCGCAGTGATCCACGGATCGTTCCTATTACCATCAGTACCATGAAAGCATAAATTATTACGTATTGAATGACCTTCAATTTTATCAAGGCAATTCTGCATAAAATTAATTTGTCCTCTCTACGATGCATTGTCTTGTTTCAAAAGTTCACTATCCTGTTTCAAGTCCTCAATAGTATAGATCATTGAATCGACCTTTGTATTTTCACGATACAAATCACTTTCAATTTTCACGTTATGAGCATTCAGGTCATGTTCATTGTCCTCGGAAATGCAAACATATCGTCATTATTATTCGTGTTCTGGTCAAAGTGGATCCAAGATTTTAATATCCAACGCACAGCTTGCTGGCTTTGTTGGATCATTTTCTATATATTGGGCAATGTATCATAACCAATTTATTATAAAGTTGTCAGATAATTTGGATGTTAAACAGAACAAATCTGACAACTAACATTTATGTAAGGTACCGCTGTTCCATGTTGTTTTGAACATTTTGTGTCAAATATACGTCTAGACGTTTCTTAATCGAAATTCCAATAGTGACTGCTCATTGAGAAGTCCTTGTAGATAACATGAATAATATCCTGTCTTGGGGTTTTGTGGTGCTAATGTCAAATCAGACGGAACATATTTGACTGTTCCCAACCTTTGTACAGAAAAAAGATACATACGGCCACCTATAGCAACATTATTTTGAAGCATATAAATGACATATGGTATGAGAAATTATTGACAAATGAAGTCAGTAAGTAACAAATGCAAATGAATCTAATATACGTGAATGTCTTATATAGAATATTTGTCTCGAAATGTTTGTGATTTTCAAGATAGCAGAATGCAATGTTATCAAAGACATCTAACCTATCAGACACAAGCTCTACACAAAATATTCTTCTTGAAAACCGGACACGTGATCTGATTGACCATGGTGTCCATGCTCCTTGGCAGACCTAACACAGTCTTTTGGGATTTTGACGTTTCATATACTTGTAAAAATAATCAACACAACCACAGCAGTACTTGCTGTAATCTTTTATATATACTAATAAAGTTTATTCCAGGAAACAAACATTCAAAGAAATATTAAAAAATAAAAAGAATTAAGTTTGCTTAAGCAATAAGACAAATGTGACTAGATCTTATGTGTATTGAAACATATATGAACATTTATAAAGGCAAAGGACAAAGTCATTGACTAAGAGCGTATACTTTAATGTAATATTTAACAAACAATTATATAAAGAAATGCAAAAATGAAAACGTTACTGCAAAAATCAAAGAAGCTGCCTAAGATTGCTTTTTCAGTTGAAGCATCTTTGTCTACGTAAGGACGTTTCTAATTTAATCAGAACCATTGCTTGGACAATAACGGGTACAACAATAGGATCTAGAAGGACTGCATGACTATCTGAAAGGATAGCTATGCTGTCGACAAATGATTAATTATTTCCTTAATGACTGAAGGTTAACAATACGTTATCATTTTTGCATGGTCATTAATGAATGCAAAAATTTGATAATTTGATGTAATAATGCATGTCTGCTACAATGGCAATTGTCTGCAACAAAACATTACAAGGATATATTTGTCAGAGATCAAGATCAGGATGTTTTTGTAACAAAATATTATAATTCTTACTTGCATACAATCGACGGAAAGATATATTAAGGTGATTTCAGATACATTAAAAAAAAAACAAGTTTGCAAAAGATATCCAAAAATGGATAATTCATCTGTGATTGGCACCAGTGCTGGTGACAATTGTACATTTCCTTCCATCTTACGACGAAATTTACTACCTTTAGGCCGATAGTTTATTATTACGCCATTAGTGACGTCTCGTTGCAATAAATAACACCACGACCTTAATTACAACGCTAATACGGTAAAAGCATTACTAAGACTAGTAGAAAAAAGATCATTGGTTTGTTCAAAAATCACATAGAGAAAAGTAGCGAACACGCAACTGTTAATCCATGTATGTAATGATGTAATCCAGTGTTCAGGATAATGGAAAAGTATCAAATATGTTAATAGATAACAGATATAACCATACGTTTTAATGAAAATTATATTTTAAATAGATATTTAGCGTGTATTTATTAGTTTCATTGATGCAAACTTGCATATATTGTGCATCCATGGCATTAAAGTGGTTAAGACGTTGGAATAAGGATCGGATGATACAAGTTCGAACCCCACGCCGATATCTATATATCATTGGACAAAACTATCAACGTACAATTAACAGTTTTGCTCATTGACTTACATACCAAGATATAAATATTTCAGGTTGTTGCTAATTACTGGTTTCACCTAAGATAACGACAGTCTAAATAGTTTGATATAAGTTGAAAGAACTTGTTTCGACTTACATAGGTTGCAGCATATAATTTAAATTTTAAAGAAAAATAACACACACAAAAAAAGAACAAAAATGAAGAACAGTTCGACTTAAAATTAATGAATAGAAGGGCCGTCATTTGTCGGAGCGAGTTATTTGACTTGTAGACTCTAAACGTGCATTGCAGTCCCACATATCGAAGAAACTTTCATGCCAGGAGGTCTCCCAGTTGAGTCTTCTATCACGATACCTATCTTAGGCTTTGCTGTGCATATGAAGTACAAATAAACAAAACATACTGGCCATAACTGTGTAAAAATAAATAAATGAATGAATGAATAAATAAATAAATAAATAATAAATAAATAAGTAAATAAATAAATAAGTAAATAAATAAGTAAATAAATAAATAAATAAATAAATAAATAAATAAATAAATAAATAAATAAATAAATAAATAAGTAAATAAATAAATAAATAAATAAATAAATAAGTAAATAAATAAATAAATCAATCAATAAAGAAATAAAAGAAATAAATCAATAAATCAATAAGTCAATAAATCAATCAATAAATCAATAAATCAATCAATAAATAAATTAAACAAACATGAGACAATAGTAGGCACTGATATAAAAAAGGAAACCCCCGCAGAAGTCCTATCGTCAGTGTGTTTGTCATAAAGAGGGATGTACCCAACACCCGCGCTTTTTAGCTCGAAAGAATACAACTAAGTTTAAGTGGCACACTTGTCAGTATTCAACACTTAAAGGCTTATGACCACATTATTCACTAATTAAATGGCAAATTGTAGTTTAAGGAAAATGTCTGTGGTAAATGTGCTAAGTTTAAATATTTACTGATAATCCAGATATGATAACAGTGATCGATTGAGTAACCGTTCGTAACCAGGTAACTGTGGTTTCCGACAGTTTCATCAAATACACCTAAACCTGGATTGGGGGAATTGAGGCATAATTTCTGCAAAAAAGTCAAACCTAAGTCTAACAAAAGACGACTTTGAACACTGTCCTAATTGTAAGGCAGTAGAAATCATGTAATAAATCACTTCACATGCCCATTCTTTCTAAAACTATAAACAAGCATGATTGTAAGTTCTGCTTGAAATAGACATCGAGGTCAGAGCGGATTACCCGAATGATTGTATAAAGTGACGGGTTACATGGTTTTCTTAGTAATAGCTAAGGGTGCAGCGTGGCTTAAATAGGAAATACATATTTGTAATGCCGAGTGATGTATTATGCTTCACTTTTCATCAGTTTCAACATTTTAGGAGATTTTCCAGGCAACAAAAATTTATTTAGTCCTTTGGGAGCAATACATCTGGCCAAAGTGTCTGATGCCATCTTAAAAGAACACCATACATATTACATATTGACTGCAAAATAATATTGCAATACGAAATTTAGGCTTTGCTTAACGAATACGTGTTTCCTTTTATTGATGTTAAGGTCGTATTAGCTGTATGAAATGATGATACAAACATATACTGATCTCGGCATGATTTTGACCCCGACTAGTGGGACGTGTTCCATAAAGAAATGTTAAGGATGACAGAACCAACTACAACATCCATAAATCGTTTTCTGGTTGGCTTCAACAAGCTGGCATTATTTATCGGCAAAATGATTTATTTGCGACCTTATTAAAGAAACAATGCATACTTACATTGTTTGACCTTCAGATATGGAACCTGTTTCATACGGAAATGTCAAGCGTAACAAGCTCATCATAAATAAATCCTGACTGTTTTGACAAAATATAGCTGGCGTTATGAGCAAACGGTAATAAGCCTGCGTCCTAGTGTTGCCGCCATCGATGCCATATTCTGTGAAACTTGTCAATCGTCAAATATCGGTCCCGTGCAGTATTTGCTTATCTTTTTACTATTTAAAACCTACCCAAATTAAGTTCAGGAGTAACCCCTTGTACATAACATTAGATAAAAATTATGCTAGGCATTTCGACAGTTAAACATGTACTTTTTATTGACAGCAGTCATATTGCATAAACGCTCAAGCAAATATAAGAGTAGTTCCACGGCTAGTTTTCCCGGTGTCAGGATATGTGACTACATGTAGGTGTGGTATCATTACAGGCGTTCACGGCATGCTATTCATAGTGAAGGCAGCACTTTACCTGCTTTAAGTAGACACAGTCTCGATATAAATGAAATATTGTTTGTGGGACGATCAGCCCAAACAAACAAGACATATTGCATATGCCCCTATAGCAGAATGATTAAAGTGATTGACTGTCAAGACTGCTGGTTCGAATCCTATGTGTTGCAGTTTTCTTTTTTAATCTCTTTTCTAAAATGGCGATTTTGTTCGTTTATTTAAATCTACATACGTTGATCCACAAAAAGGCTATTAAATTGTAAATTTTAAAAATGATAAAGAGAACATGATCATTACAAAAAACCTTAAAATTTATTTGAATTACAACTAGATGTGAGACACACACATAACTTAATTTAGAAGTGACAAGAACACGCTGACGAGGCATTACAAACATGGATAAAAAATTGAGCAGCTACCGCCTTGGAATGGTCAGTCGGCAAAATGACGTGCATCTTAAACCTAGTTTACTGTAAGTCCCAACCTCACACTTTCTTGAGGTTGTCTCAAAGACAGACAGTTAAAGTATCCCCCAATGTGAGACAATTGCCAGTGAACACCTGGATTGGAAGTAAAACAACTGAGAGAGGAATACATTGCCAAACAACGTAATAATAAATGCGGCTGATTTTCTAACTTACGTATAATATAAATACGAGAAAAATGTTTCGGCATCTGATTAGATAGAGATCAGATAGAAATAAAACAATCCACACAATTATTTGTTATACGAACTGGTTACTTTAGGGTCAAGACCCTTATCCGCATGACGGCCAAATGGGTGAGTCTAACTTACAGAATGAGTATATACAGAAAAATACAAAAACAACCAGGCACGCCGGATTGCGAAGAGCATTGGACATTAAAAAAACATAATTATTTAACTGGTTTGAGTGTTTTAGTTCGACTAACCTGTACACCCAATAGACCTACACTTGACATTGACTGAGTTCGTCCTACATTTATACCCACTAGAGGTACATGTACACTAGACATTGACTAGATTCGCCCTACCTTTACACCCACTAGAGGTATACTAGACATTGACTAGATTCGCCCTACCTTTACACACACTAGAGGTACACTAGACATTGACTAGATTCGCCCTACCTTTACATCCACTAGAGGTACTCTAGACATTGACTAGATTCGTTATACCTTTACACCCACTAGAGGTACACTAGACATTGACTAGATTCGTTATACCTTTACACCCACTAGAGGTACACTAGACATTGACTAGATTCGACCTACCTTTACACCCACTAGAGGTACACTAGACATTGACTAGATTCGTTATACCTTTACACAGAGGTACACTAGACATTGACTGGGATCGTCCTACCGTTACACCCACTAGAACTTCAATAGACATTGACTGGGTTCGCCCTAACTTTACACTAAGGTACACTAGACATTGACTAGATTCGTCCTACCTTTACACCAACTAGATAGGTAAATAAGAAAAGGTCCTATCAAAACTCTCAGAGATATTTAAATCTTATCTACCAGTAGACAAACGCAAAGGTAAATGCAAATGTGAAAAAAACACAGAGACGAGACATAACACACATAAAGAAAAACCATCAGTTACCGCCTTGGAACGGTCAATCGGCAAAAGGGCCAACTTGGGTGCTTAAACCTGGTTTGTGGAGCGCTCCCAACCTCGTACTTCCTAAAGGTTTTTCTATCAAACAAACAGTGTAAATAACAACATCCCGTCAAAGTGAAACAACTAACAGTAAGCACCTGCATCGGGAGTTAAAACAAATACAATGAACTTATATACATACATAACAACTAGCAACAAAATGTACAGTATGTACAGTAGATAAAAGCCTTGGCAACATAAAAACAAAAATCCCAAACGAGAGATCAGTTTGAAATATAAAAACAGCCATGTGCTGATATTTTATAAGATATTATAGGAACAAATAAAATAGCCCAAGCGCTGATATATTATAAGAACAAATAAAACAGCCCAAGCGCTGATATATAACATGGTCATTTCAAATATGGCATATAATGCCATGACATCATGTTCCAAAAGTGTCAAAAGTGAAATGTAAAAAATACGAAAGAAAACAACGAAATTTAGAAAACAACCTATCAACAAAATAAAACGTAGTATTGTTAAGAGCTAATAAAAAAACAGTTCATGAAAAGCCGAGGATCTATCCGCAGTCGACATAATATATGTAAGAAAGGTACTAAAAATCCCGATGTTATACCTACTGTGCAATCTCACGTAAAGGTATGGAGACTGCTTAAGTTGTCTCACCTATATAGGGCACGACTGGAGACATGAAGAGACAAGAATTCCAACAGTAACTGTCCAATTATGGCTTTAAGTCACTGTTTTCATATAGTCTCATAGAGGCACACTAGACATTGACTAGATTCGTCCTACCTTTACACCAACTAGAGGCACACTAGACATTTACTGAATTCGTCCTACATTTACAACCACTATTGGTACACTAGACATTGACTAGATTCGTCCTACGTTAATACCCACTAGATGTACACTAGACAATGACTGGGTTCGTCCTACATTTACACCCAAAAGAAGTACACTAGACATTGACTAGATTCGTCATACCTTTACACCCACAAGATGTACACTAGACATTGACTGGGTTCGTCCAACCTTTACACACACTAAAGGTACACTAGACATTGACTAGATTCGTCATACCTTTACACCCACTAGAGGTACACTTGACAATGGCTGAGTTCGTCCTACATTTACACCCACTAGAACATTACTAGACATTGCCTGAGATCGTCCTACCGTTACACCCACTAGAGGTACACTAGACATTGACTGGGTTCGTCCTACCTTTACACTCACTAGAGGTACACTAGAAATTGACTGGGTTCGTCCTACATTTACACCCACAAAATCTTCACTAGACATTGACTGGATTCGTCCTACATTTACACCCTCCAGAACTACACTAGAGATTGACTGGGTTCGTCCTACATTTACACCCACAAGAGATTGACTGGGTTCGTCCTACATTTACACCCACAAGAACTACACTAGACATTGACTGGGTTCGTCCTACATTTACACCCACAGAACTACACTAGACATTGACTGGGTTCGTCCTACATTTACACCCTCAAGAACTACACTAGACATTGACTGGGTTCGTCCTACATTTACACCCACAAGAACTACACTAGAGATTGACTGGGTTCGTCCTACATTTACACCCACAAGAGATTGACTGGGTTCGTCCTACATTTACACCCACAAGAACTACACTAGACATTGACTGGGTTCGTCCTACATTTACACCCACAAGAACTACACTAGAGATTGACTGGGTTCGTCCTACATTTATACCCACAAGAACTACACTAGAGATTGACTGGGTTCGTCCTACATTTATACCCACAAGAACTACACTAGAGATTGACTGGGTTCGTCCTACATTTACACCCACAAGAACTACACTAGAGATTGACTGGGTTCGTCCTACATTTACACCCACAAGAACTACACTAGAGATTGACTGGGTTCGTCCTACATTTACACCCACAAGAGATTGACTGGGTTCGTCCTACATTTACACCCACAAGAACTACACTAGACATTGACTGGGTTCGTCCTACATTTACACCCAAAAGAAGAACACTAGACATTGGCTAGATTCGTCATACCTTTACACCCACTAGATGTACACTAGACATTGACTGGGTTCGTCCAACCTTTACACACACTAAAGGTACACTAGACATTGACTAGATTCGTCATACCTTTACACCCACTAGAGGTACACTTGACAATGGCTGAGTTCGTCCTACATTTACACCCACTAGAACATCACTAGACATTGCCTGAGATCGTCCTACCGTTACACCCACTAGAGGTACACTAGACATTGACTGGGTTCGTCCTACCTTTACACTCACTAGAGGTACACTAGAAATTGACTGGGTTCGTCCTACATTTACACCCACAAAATCTTCACTAGACATTGACTGGATTCGTCCTACATTTACACCCTCCAGAACTACACTAGAGATTGACTGGGTTCGTCCTACATTTACACCCACAAGAGATTGACTGGGTTCATCCTACATTTACACCCACAAGAACTACACTAGACATTGACTGGGTTCGTCCTACATTTACACCCACAAGAACTACACTAGAGATTGACTGGGTTCGTCCTACATTTACACCCACAAGAACTACACTAGAGATTGACTGGGTTCGTCCTACATTTACACCCACAAGAGATTGACTGGGTTCGTCCTACATTTACACCCACAAGAACTACACTAGAGATTGACTGGGTTCGTCCTACATTTACACCCACAAGAACTACACTAGAGATTGACTGGGTTCGTCCTACATTTATACCCACAAGAACTACACTAGACATTGACTGGGTTTGTCCTACATTAACACTAACAAGAACTACACTAGGCATTGACTGGGTTCGTCTTACATTTACACCCACAAGATCTTCACTAGACATTGACTGAGTTCGACGTACATTTACATCCACATAACCTTCACTAGACATTAACTGAGTTCGACCTACAGCTATTAGAGCTCCACTAGACAAACAGATGGATGATGTAGAATAACGATAAGTTTAACCACATCAGAATTTCAAAATTATGTACAACTGCAAGCTGACCCTAAAACTCAATATCATCAATTTGTCTTGATGAATATTTATTAGCACACAACATCTTCGTACACAATTTTATATGTTTTTATGCTGAATTGTTATGCATGGGAGTGGTTTTGTCATCATATTTTGCGTTTAAAAAGCAGATCTCGCACTTTAAAAAAACGAAACAGCAACAACAACACATTAGATACAGTTCCTTTTTGGCATCAAAGATTATGGCACTGTGCCAGAATGGTTCCACATGTCACCGACATCCTACCCATATAGTGTAGTTATTTATCATCTGGTGTTGACCTAATCTATCATAGGAACAGATGACATAATGAATATCTAGTGTATGTATGCTATCAACGATGGGTTTTAGAAGCAGATGTCAGACTGAACGTCCAGTAAATGTACAAGACTGCGGCCATCGATCATTGGTATAAGTTCATGTCGGAATGTTCGTATCTTGGTATAATTAAATGGTCTCAGATAGGTTTGGTTTTTCTGACTGATTCTTGTCAGTTTTTTTATTGTTGAGAAAAATGTATTGAGTAAGATAGATGACTTTTAATAATGAATCGACACCAATTACAAAAACGAGTAAAATCGAAATAAATCCCCATATACGACAGATCAAAAACTGAATGTGTATTACCTTAAGATGGTATCTGACAATACCTTTATTACAAATACATAAAACGAGAGCAAATAATTGTTTACGAGTATAGCCTTAAGATGGTTTCTGACAATACCTTCATTACAAATACATATAACGAGAGCATATGATTGTTAACGGGTATAGCCTGAAGATGGATTTGGCAAAACCTTCATTACAAATACATATAACGAGAGCATATTATTGTTAACGGGCATTGCCTTAAGATGGATTTGACAATACCTTCATTACAAATACATATAACGAGAGCATATGATTGTTAACGGGCATAGCCTTAAGATGGATTTGGCAATACCTTCATTACAAATACATATAACGAGAGCATATTATTGTTAACGGGCATTGCCTTAAGATGGATTTGGCAATACCTTCATTACAAATACATATAACGAGAGCATATGATTGTTAACGGGCATAGCCTTAAGATGGATTTGGCAATACCTTCATTACAAATACATATAACGAGAGCATATTATTGTTAACGGGCATTGCCTTAAGATGGATTTGGCAATACCTTCATTACAAATACATATAACGAGAGCATATTATTGTTAACGGGCATTGCCTTAAGATGGATTCTGACAATACCTTCATTACAAATACATATAACGAGAGCATATGATTGTTAACGGGCATAGCCTTAAGATGGATTTGGCAATACCTTCATTACAAATACATATAACGAGAGCATATGATTGTTAACGGGTATAGCCTGAAGATGGATTTGGCAATACCTTCATTACAAATACATATAACGAGAGCATATGATTGTTAACGGGCATAGCCTTAAGATGGATTTGGCAATACCTTCATTACAAATACATATAACGAGAGCATATGATTGTTAACGGGTATAGCCTGAAGATGGATTTGACAATACCTTCATTACAAATACATATAATGAAAACATATAATTTACTGTTGATAATGATTTTCTTGTCATTGGTAAACTATTTTTTGCTCTTCATATCATTTATAGAAAGACAGAAAACAGAAGACTTCTTTTTGATAGTATCAACATAATAAATGGATTTATTCTTAATATTATACTTATATTTTCTGTTTATGCTATGATTTCTAGTAATACAGTGAAGATTGCATCTTCGTTTCAACCAAATAAGGCCGCGTAAGTTTGAGAGAAGATCGGTCAGTTGTTGATAAACAGATATCCGACAATCAGACAAATTTATATCTATAAACTCCAGACTAACTTTTATCTATAATCTTCTTTGGAATTATATCCTTGCCTGATGTATCTTTAGAATCTCAAGTATGTCCCTTTTTGACAGCGGTGTTATCTTGCCCCAAGATGGCTAGGCCAGCATCAAGAATAAATGTAAACAAAACAATATCAATGACGAATGAACAGCATAACAATACTGGACCATTGCCAGAATACTGTCTTGGTCCCGACACAAGACGTTTTCTCAAATGTTTTTGCTAAATTATCCGCAGCATGTATGCGTTAGAATATTTTTTTTTCTTCTTATAATGTAACCAAATTTACAACTATATCGTGTATTAGCCACTTTGCGTTTTTCTTAAAGCAGACCATCTTCGTAAGCATTGAAAACTGTTAGTTGTGTGTAAAACCTGATAGAAACATGGACAGATAAATCTATAATCATAATGTTCTATTAAGCGACATCATTGACAAAATATAACTTAATATCTACGAGCGAAGATGAGTATTTTATGATTTGTTTATTACCACGATCCTCATGAATAAAAACAACCTGGACACAGAATCAAATAAGTCGAGAATTACTTTTGGAGATGGCTTACATAGTTCTATGTTGTGAATAATTGCCGATAATCTAACTCAAGTAAACTAATATCAAATAGGCGCCCAACTCCAGATATACATGATTTCCAATAAATTAGTAAATGGATGTTGAAAGAAAGAAAAATAATGTTTAACTAAATGTATATTTTTTTCGAATTTGTGGGCAGTGGGTAGTGATCTGATGATGGGACACTACAGAAAAATAACCATCATTGTTTGAAAACTGGTTTGAAAAGACGATTACCTCACACATCTCCTTATGTGCCTCATTGACGATTGCCTCATATACCTCCTTATGTGCCTCAGTGACGATTGTCTCATACAGCTCCTTGTGTGCCTCATTGACGACTGCCTCATACACCTCCTCATGTGCCTCATTGGCTATTGCTTCATACACCTCCTCATGTGCATCATTGGCTTTTGCCTCATACACCTCCTTATGTGCCTAAGTGACGATTGCCTCATACAGCTCCTTGTGAACCGCATTGACGATTGCCTTATATACCTCCTCATGCGCTTCATTGACGATTGCCTCATATACCTCCTTGTGCGCCTCAGTGACGATTGCCTCAAAACCTCCTTATGCGACTTATTGACGATTGTCACATACACCACCATATGTGTCTCAGTGACGATTGCCTCATACACCTCCTTATGCGCCTCATTGACGATTACCTCATACACCTTATGCACCTCATTGACAATTGCCTCATACAGCTCCTTGTGAACCGCATTGACGATTGCCTTATATACCTCCTTATGCGCTTCATTGACGATTGCCTCATATACCTCCTTGTGCGCCTCAGTGACGATTGCCTCAAAACCTCCTTATGCGACTTATTGACGATTGTCACATACACCACCATATGTGTCTCAGTGACGATTGCCTCATACACCTCCTTATGCGCCTCATTGACGATTACCTCATACACCTTATGCACCTCATTGACAATTGCCTCATACAGCTCCTTGTGAACCGCATTGACGATTGCCTCATATACCTCCTTATGTGCCTCATTGACGATTGCCTCAAACACTTTCTTATGTGCCCCATTGACGATTGCCTCACACACTTCCTTATGTGCCCCATTGACGATTGCCTCACACACTTCCTTATGTGCCTCATTGACGATTGCCTCACACACCCCCTTATGTACCTCATTGTCGATTGCCTCACACACCTCCTTATGTGCCTCATTTCTGGGAGAACACTAAGTGGTACGCATGTTAGAATTCAACATTAGGAGTTCTTTTGTCCCATTTTTAGAGTTAAATTGGAAATTATTGTTTATTGCAAATGTGCGTGGTTAATATGTTTGACTTTGATATCTTTTTAGATTCCAAAACTAAGATTTTTCATTTTGTAGTGATAAGGTAACATCAAGACAAAGTAAACTTTACCATTTAAAGGGCACTTTATTGATTACATATTGCAGATAATAATTGAATGGTCAGACTATATTTAACTCGTGTGCTTTTGAAAGATGTTGCATATTTTAAGTTTTTAAGAGTGCAGTTTTGGAGAAATAACAAACACAACAATAACGGTATTTGCAATGCAAAACATATAATTATCATTTTAGATCTTTATTTGCTGGCCTTGAGTTATAGCTTATTAGTATAGCATCCCGCTTGGCTACAGTTAGCTGGCAAGATGAGCAAAATGAAATGCACGTATCATCTAATTAAAAATGCATTATGTTGATGGGTTCTCTTCAAGATATGTTGGCTTTACAATAAGACACCATATCTTTGTAGAATCTTAGTAAAAGTAAAGTTGAAATGCAAGTAAACATTTGCAGTCGGATGAATTTATTTTTATTTATCAATACCAGATAATGAAAACAAAAGTGACTGGCTTTAGTAAATAACGAGCATCACTATCACTTACATATATAAATATAATAATATATATAAATTAATATTCAAGCCAAAATTTGTACCTCGACAATAGCAAACATTAACAATCAAGGAAACAAAAGTTGTGTATCGTGATACCAATGTAAGTAGTTAAATCCTCTTATTCCTATAATAATTAAATCGGCCGTGAATATGCTTGTAAAACATGACTGGACAGACAAAATAACAGAGCTAAACATACTGTGCAATCTAGCATAATGTAGACTTCCTCAGTTGGCTTTCTATATAGGCCGTGATGATAAAGGCAGATCACTATATATTTTCAACTGTACCTTATGGCATTTCGACACCGTTTTCATGCAGTCACAACGACATATCCAACCATCGTGTAATTTAGATAAAACACGCGTTCTTGATTGTAAAAAGGGTCAATAGCAAGCATTGCAGCAGATAGACGATTCATTTGTTGTTAGAATTGGAGTTCAAAAAGTTTTTCTTTATGGCCTTGGGTGTAATAAATACTCCCTCTTAAAGGCAATAAAAGACAAATCTGCAACGAAGAGTGCACAATTGGTTTTGGTAGAAATACCGGTCACGTTTTCTTAACATGTCGCCACATTTCATGAAATGCTATCAAGCACAAACACAAACAATTACAGAATCTCCACAATCAGCAAAGTGCATTAATCTTAGAATCAACTGAAGATAGGACACTATTTTCGTCGCAAGCAAGGTATTGACGCTGAAACAAGCAATTGTCTTTATAAGAGTTATCAATTTCGTGTTTAATCTTAAGGTAAATTAGAATAGCGGTGTAGTTTAGATTCCAATCATTTAGTCCATTACATATATATCCTGTTAGTTGTCACGACACCCTTAATTAACTCTGTTAATTATCTAATATATTCCACAAGCATGAAGCTTATATGTAAGTTTGGAGAATTGATGTGGATCCTTAATTTAGTTTTCTTTTTTTCCTTTTCGTTTTAAATCTCATTGTTATTTTTCGTTAATCTTTTGACATGTTACAAGTTTGTGTACATATATATGTTTTTTTTTATAATGTATATACTTATATATCCGCATATCATCACGAGTATCCTCTTCAGATATTTACCTGTCCAGTTGCACATTTATTTATTGATAAGAAATGACCACTTTTAAAATTTTCTCCGTAGAGAAAAATACCAAATTTAAATTTTAACCCGAATATATCTAAACTAAATAACTTAATACTATACTGGAAAGACGTAAATTAGCACCAATTTGAATAATAACTGTCGTTAAGTCATTACTTTTGCCATTGTTTACCAATTGTTTCGTTAATCTCCCTACCCCAGATACAAAAACTACCAACATTATTAACAGTACTATGTATAATTTTGTTTGGGAAGGTAAATCTAGAATCAAAAAGAAATATTAGTAAAAAATATGAAGAAGGTGGACTTGGTATGATTAATATTGAACAATATATCCATAGATTAAAAGTCAAATGGTTAAGATCTTATATTGTAAATTCCAGTAGTAAATGCTTCCTATTGGTTGTAATAAGGTTGTCTTAAAGGCATATGTTACATTTGTAAAAAAAAATTCCCTATCCAAACAACTTAAGATTTCTTAAAACTGCCTCTCTTTTACAATGAAAGCAAACATGGGAAACCCTTTATACATAAAAAATATGTTTGATAAAAATATTTTTGTACAAGACATAATGAAACAGAATAATACCTTTTTTGAAAAAGAGAAGAAATTGAAAGTAAATTTAATATAAAAGTGGATTTCTTTTGCAGTACCATACACTTACTACTGGAATAAAACGTTTCATTTATGAGCACAATATATACATATGGAACAATATTTCCTTTATAATCCATTTATTAATTATATATAAAGTTCATTGTTTTAAACAACAAATTGGTCTACAATATTTTGATTAATAATAATATTGTACCAAGTTCTCATTTAAAATGGAACCAAAGATTTTCTGGTATTTATAAAAAATGGAAAATGATTCATAGTTGTGTATTTAGATGTACAAATGATACGTACATACAATGGTTTCAAACAAGAATACTACAGAGAATATTGGCTACAAATTCATTAGTATTCAAAATGAATATAGTATCTAACAATGTATGTACCTTTTGCGAAGAATAAGAAGAAACACTTAAACATTTATTTTGTGATTGTATAATTGTAAAACCTTTGTCGACTTTTATTACTAATACATTGAGAAACAATGGTTATATTGAGACTATTGACAACAAATTAATTTTGTTAGGCTCAGAAAATAGTTCATATGAATTTTGATTTATTATTTTAAGAAAATATAAATATATATATTTTTGTAAAAGAAAGATCATTAGAACATTAACCCTACAATTACTAGACCAGTATCAAAGTTTATTTTTTTATTTAATACATATAAAGAAACAAAACTGGGAAACTGTGCAACTTTTCACTTATTTACAATGTATACCTATGTTGTATCTGTAACAGATAAACAAATGCAAAATATCATACTATGTATCCTTTTCTATATATATACCTATGATATTAATGTTTTTCTGTATTTTTATATCATGTCTAAACAACAGCAACAAAAAACCTTTACATCCATGCATATTTCACCTTACATTATAATATGTTCTAACACAAACATTTACTACTAATATTTATTGTACGATGAATGCCAGGATCAGTCCCCGACCTGCTTCCACCTAAGACGGGGATAATAAAAGTAAAAAAGGTCAGTTGACTAGCTCACAGTAAGGAAAGCTATACAATTATTAACTTAATTAATAAAATATATAGATAATTTACTTTGTCTATCTTTGCGACCACACTGTTCTATCCAGAGACCGACGAACTAATAACAAATTATGCTACAATTATATCTTTGGGCAGATTTGTTGGCGTCTATGGTTCAGTGGTTTAGACATTGGCCTCCGAATCGGAGGGTTCCGGCCTCGAAACCCGAAACTGGCCATACGATGTTAACCCTTGAGTAAGGCTATTTACTGCACATTGCTTCCGGTACTCAGTCTCTGAGTAATGCTTCCATAAAGAAATGTTGCAGTCGAGAGTTATAAATACACGTTGAAATAAATTGTTTCCAAATCTAAACAAAAATGTTTATTATAGCTTTAGTTCCAGTGGTTGAAGTCGTTAGAATGTTCAATGCAATTATATTTAAACAGCCAAATTTAGTAACACAACTTTATTGATCGTTTTATGTAGGGTTAACTGTTTTATTTTTTATTTTGCATTATTTTCCAGCATGTCACTAGACAATGAGTGTTGCTATGTTTAGCAAATCCAGCAATATAAAACAGCATTCCAGAACATTATGTAAGATCATTTAGAGAGGAAGTTTGCGTGAAAGAGCCAAATTGTTAATTACGAGATCGCACACTGCCATAGTAATTGCGGTTTGTTTTTGTCACACAATTGACGCAGCAACGACATTGAAAGGACGTGAAGCATACACTTGAAAATAAAAGCACACACTATTTACAACGTATGACACGAACGCAAATAAAGCAAGGAAATTTGGCTGAAGATGAGAAAAATGCTGCAATATTTCAAGAATTGATTTGTTAAAATTAATAAAATTCGAATGACATTAAAGCTTGTGCAAATGCTAATTCATGACAGTCTATGTCATGCATGACACTTACATTCACTATTGTATGTAGCAAAGCATTGTGTTTTTTCCAGATACCAGTTCAATGTCAGAATGTTTTAGCAGAAAAAAGTAGATTATTGCCTGATGGGATATTCCAATCTCCGATGTTACGAGAAAGCATGAAATATGTTCATAGTGGAGTGTGGCAGCATGACACTTAAAATAATTAACTATTAAAACGTACTTCATTTCAAAACACCATCAAAACAAGAAGTTTAAAATACTGACAGCTCGTAAAGAAGGCTCATTGTCGATGTTCGGTAACAGTTGTAGGATTAGCATAGCTTGAGGCCCAATCAGAGCCACAACTTCCATGTCAGAAGGTCTTCTATCAAACCAATAATCCTGCGTCTTTCTCCGCGCACAATACTGTACGATATCAATAATGTTGTAACTGATGAAAGCAAACAACGTCACTATGCAATGATCTGAATAGCTAACGTCATGGTCAAAGAATTGGTGTGGACTAGACAACCTCCACCTCTGCCTTAATCGCCTCATGGTCGGAAAACACTAAGTAACACGCATGTAAGAGTTCAACACTGGCAGGTATTTGGTCGCATTTATCATCGATACAATTGCCAAATTATTATTTATAACAACCGTTCATTGTAAGAAATTTTGAATTGATATTCCCCGAGATTCCATGTAGGAATATACAGGTTGGTGTTATAGGTTCATATCATGATACTGCGAACGTTTATCTCTTTTTAAATCAACCATACAGATTACATTGCTAAAGGTATACAAATGTTAGACTATATTTTACATTTGCGTGTTTCATGTTAATTAAATACAATAACACTTTATTAAAGGTAAATGACCTCGATGATTGAACTCGTTTTTTTAAAGGTATGACAAGAACAATAACCATTAATCCTGGTCGGTTTGACTGAAATAAGCTGAAACTAACTTTAAAATAATAGCTTCCTGACATTATCAAAGCGAACAACAACAACAACAACAACAACAACAACAACAACAACAACAACAAAACGCTGACCAAAAACAGCAAAAACAAACACAACAACAACAACAGCAGCAGCAACAACAACAAACAACAACGATAACGTTATGCTGATCTGTTTTTTTTCGTGATATAACAAAACTCATTTTCCCACAAAAAATACAGCATAGTAAATTATGTAAGGTACACATTTTATTAAATGCTAATTTCATTGCAACACATTAAGAAAATATAAAAAAAATGTTCAGCAACTAATAACAATCCATAAGCTTATGGTTTGAGCTGTTTTATTAATAAAAAGAAGTTAGATGAAGAGTTTGGATCTTTATATCCTGAAAATAATCAGTCAATCGAGTCGACAAAAAGTCAGTTTGATCAAATTAAAAGACGAGGCTAATTGCTTTCTTGAGAAAAAGAGTGCAAAAGTCGAACAAGTATTAAACGAGTAGTTGTACAGCATGGACGAGTATTAGTATAGATCATATACATAAAAGGTAAAAGGATGGGTTGAAATTTAACGGATTGGTTTCGCAGCCTCACATTATTTTTTCAAACAAAGAGTTCATGTTTATCTTCCCAGGTTAGCTTAGTCAGGAAAACATTTCATTTTGATAGCTGAATGCCACAGTTTTGTTTCCGTTTCACTCTTTATTTATGTTTTAAATCTAATTTGAACAATATTAACACAATTGAGCCAATAATATTGAATCAAACGGTAAATAACCATTTAATTACAGAATAAAATTACACATAAAATGTTAAATATATATAGTGCACCAACACCTGGTCTCTAGCCAAGTTTTTTGACAAACAACCTTCAGATTGAGCAAAGCAGGAAGTATAAAAGCCTTATAACAAGTTCATGACATCGGATCCAGGCCATCGAATTTGATGGCATGATTTCAATGTGACCGCAAGGAGAATATGGTCTATAAGAAGAAAGCGGGTATGATCAATAGGCCCGTCCAAAAGGCGGCGATTCAATAACAGGCGAGTCAATCTAAAAGGGCGTCATGCCTAAAAGTCTTATTTTATCAGTTGGAGTGGTTGATGGAGAGCATCGCATACAAAATAAGCACAACAACTTGTACAGACAAACCCAAACATCTGTAGGGAGATGTTTTACATTATTTTAAGCATACATCACAATAAATATTGCAATATATGTGTGACTACTGTGTCAGTTTTAATCTGTACTTAACAAAACAAGAAAAATACCAGTCATATGCCAAATGGTAATAGAATGTAGGATGAATGATAAGCAAGAAACCCAAGCAATGTTCTTCTAAAAAAGCAATGTAAATTTGCTTTGCCATGCCGGACAAAAGGTAGATAGAAATATATACCTACATAGGAAGAACAATCGAGTTGCAGAAATGTGCAATAAAAGAGCCCACTGTGAACGAATATATAAATGAATTATAATTTCAATAGTAAAACATTATATTTACATATTTTTTGTACTCTTGCGTTTTATGTATTTTTATTGAGGACAGAATCTCTCCTGTTATGACGAAATGATGATATTGATTTTTGTAACTTGCGTGAAAATACATGAATGTCTTAAAATGAAAATGGGAAATGGAAATTTTTGGCTGAAATGAATACAGCCACAAATCAGATCTAGTTACATACGGCATCTCAGAATGTGACCACATGCTAGGTTTTGTTCCACATGCTGCTGAAATCCAGTAAATAACTTGCTGACATCGATCATCTCTCTAACAAAATGCCAGTATCAATGTTCTGTATATGTTAATCAAGTGGCATTCACTAGGTTCCTATATGATTATTGTGACTTTTTCGACTTGTTATTCTTGGGACCATAGACAAATCTAATGAATAAGATAGATGTTTTAGAATTACATGGAGGCAACATCACAAAAATTAGGGCAAATTTGGTCTTAATTCATATAGAATTACATAGAGGCAACATCACAAAAATTAGGGTAAATTTGGTCTTATTTCATATTGAATTACATGAAGGCAACATCACAAAAATTGGGGCAAATTTGGTCTTAATTCATATATAATTACATGGAGGCAACATCACAAAAATTGGGCAAATTTGGTCTTAATTCATATAGAATAACATGGAGGCAGCACCACAAAAATTGGGCAAATTTGGTCTTAATTCATATAGAATTACATGGAGGCAACATCACAAAAATTTGGGCAAATTTGGTCTAAATTCATATAGAATTACATGGAGGCAACATCACAAAAATTAGGGCAAATTTGGTCTTAATTCATATAGAATTACATGGAGGCAACATCACAAAAATTAGGGCAAATTTGGTCTTTATTCATATAGAATTACATGGAGGCAACATCACAAAAATTAGGGCAAATTTGGTCTTAATTCATATTGAATTACATAGAGGTAGCATCACAACATTGGGGCAAATTTGGTCTTAATTCATATTGAATTACATGAAGGCAACATCACAAAAATTGGGGCAAATTTG
This sequence comes from Sinonovacula constricta, assembly GCA_007844125.1. Taxonomy (NCBI): domain Eukaryota; kingdom Metazoa; phylum Mollusca; class Bivalvia; order Cardiida; family Solecurtidae; genus Sinonovacula; species Sinonovacula constricta. Next base: position 32,261,485 of record CM017568.1, read on the forward strand.
GTCTTAATTCATATTGAATTACATAGAGGCAACATCACAAAAATTGGGCAAATTTGGTCTTAATTCATATAGAATTACATGGAGGTAGCATCACAACATTGGGGCAAATTTGGTCTTAATTCATATTAATACTTCCGGCTTCCGGCGAACAAAACGATCGTGATTTTATTAAGTATTATTGCACCAGATACATCCGAGGGATGATTGTCCCGATGACGGAATTACCCGAGGAGTTCCGATTGATCGTATTCAATATTGCAAAAAAAAGCGACAATGGCGTCATGGTGAACGCATTCTTTGTAATCGGTTTGCTTCTAAAATGCATGCGTACCTAGTATGAAGTTTGAATCATCAAGTCAAATGTGATTTTAAGCAATTTGTTGCACTAATTCCTATCTTGAGTTAAGGAAGTGCTTTCAAGTTCTATATTGAAGATTGTATTACATTTCCTTGAACAAAATAAATTGAATTTATAAACAAATATCAACCAATCAGACAAATTTGTGCACATAAAAGACATAGAAACATTTGTCTCTATACGTTTTCGAATAACAGCACTTCCAAATGTTTATCACAACGAGGTTTTATTTATGACGGCTTTGTTATATTGTGTAAAGATGCCTCGACCTTTACCAACGAACAAAGTTAACTGACAAAGTGATATAAGTTCAAGAGCATTAAATTAAAAATATAACGATAAAATTATGTTTCACCCTTCTTTGAAATGGCCATATGCAACCTACAAATAAAGGGGTCTTTTAATTGAGTTTTATTAATTATCTTGGTTTTAGTGCCGTTAAATTAGTACAGAAAGACACATTATCAGATTAAGAAAGAGCCAATAGATAGACTATGCATATAAGGCATACAATTTATGTTGCTGTTTATAGCTGACGAGCTCTATTCAGCTTCAATTTCCTATATCAGCTGTACATTTCTAGATGTAACTGTATTATAATAACGTTGAAAGAACGAATTTAATTCGCGACTTCCTAAGTAGGTATGTTGTTTCAAATAAAATTAAATTATTTTCCTATCTGTTGTGTTTACATGGAACATTGTGTTATCGACACTGGACTGTTAACAGATATGTGGATTTTTGTTTAGATATATTTCAATGTTATGGTGTGAGACAATGAACAACTAATAATATTGCTATGAAACAATATTCTCCATAAATAAAGACATTTTGGGGATTGCATGTTTTATATAAGAGAATATACCCTAAAGCTAGAAGTTTTAAATGTCTTACATTTGTATAATAGGGTAGTTAAGGTTCGAATAAAATGATATAGAAATAATTAGCAAGGAACAATGCAATTTCACATCGACTGTGAAAAATATTTCAATAATGCAAACTTCCTTTTTAAGTGGAAATGAAATCCAATGGAAGCTTTTCTCTGGAAATGTTTGCACATTGGGCATGTCGTTCAAACAAGATGGATATGAACACTTCCGAACTACAAGCCTTGTAATTATATCTATCTTACGCTAGAAGTCACGCACATCTTTCACTTATAGCTTTCTATTCGAATAGCGTGAAAATGTAATATAAACGACCAAATTGCATCCGGACATTTTGCAGCAATCAATGGTATTGGGTTGCAGTGATTGTAGTTGCGGTTTATATGCCTTACGTTGACTCTTAGGCTAATGCTTAAAAAAGGAATCAATAATTGTTTTATTTCTTGCTGCACTCACATCTTTTCCGTCAAACGGGGGTAGGAAAATACTGATACAATTGCCGTAAAATCTGAATGTCATAGCATAATGAACATCTGACATCAGTCACATTTTTCGGACACACCGGACCTGTTTGCGCAATCATTAAGGCGTCGGCTCCAGGTATGGAGGCCACGTCTCGATCCTGTGCCGCGACATACCAATACGTTAAAATAGTTGTGGTTTACCGCTCTTTGCTTACGCTCAAGCAAATATAAGGGTAGATTCACGACTGATTGGCCCGGTGTTAGGATGATGTGACTGTGTGTGGTATCATTCGAGGTGTTCACGGCATACTATATACAGTGAAGGCAGTACTTTATCTGCATTCAAGTCCACACCGTCTCCAGATAACTAAAATACTATTGGTGGGACGATAAACTCAATAAATAAACCTTTCGTACACAGGGCATTCATTCTAGAAATATACGGAGGCGACATTAAACAATTACGATTTTCCACTTCCATTTTTTCCGGATATTGATAACTTGATCTTTCTACTGCAGCTATTTCAAATACAAGAATTTAATTACAAAACCGAACATTATTGGTACCAATGAATGAATGCAACCACGGCCTCTTCAAATTCGAAATTAAAATAAAAAAATAAAGAATCAAAGACATCGATTAACAAGAAATACTTAAGACATCACTCTCTGCCTTGAAATTTGTTCGCAAGATCGGTATGAAGACTGCGCAAGCTCCAGAATATTTTGTTATGGGTTACAATGTGTATTTATTACATGCACAACTAGAATCGCCCATCTACTCAAAAACAGCAACAATTAAACTAGTTTTGGCTGTATGAAATTGGTTTTCATATCAACCGTCATCCATAATATTTAGAATGTGTCAGACTAAGAAGGGAACCTAATTAAATAATATTTAAAAATCGAAAACAATAGAGTTAACACGTATTGCCCAACTTTATTATATGGCTTAAACACAGTGTGTGTTTTATGATTTGAAAAGTGAATAAAAATTACCAGAGTGAGTTTATGGTATGTAAACAATTTATGCTACGGTTTATATCAGCAAATGTACACTCTTATAGTATCTTGGGTCTAGTTTTCTTTAAAAACAAATGATGAATAGCTCGTAATCAAGTTTTGGTAAATATAGGCACTATATGACGAAAACGACCGGCATGAATGGAGAAAACATTACTTACACTTTGTTTTTGGCAAGTTTAGATGGACTTATTATTGACCATTTATTTGCAAAGGATTCGTCTTGCAATATTTATTATTTATAAATATTTCGGCACACTACAAAAGCAGTAACATTTAAACATAAACTTAACTAATCACTGATAGGTTACGAACATTTTAATTAATTAATTTAATTTAAACAATATTCTCGTCTTTACCAAGTTATGATGGCTTTACGTCGATTTTAATATAAAACAGATTTCAAAAGCAAGCCCAATCTGGTTGTCAATTTAATGATCAATCGGTTTACCTTCTGTCATTGTGACCAACATCTGCATATACATTGGCCTGACTAAAACATGCTTAGAGAGGGGCATGTGGCCTAGTGGGTAGAATCGCCGACTGGAATCTTTATGCTTCGTTTGTCAACATTGCGCTGGTGGCTCTGCCCAGACATCTATCGAGGTTCGTTCTTAACCAGTATTAGCTGGAAGTCGATTAAATGACAATAATTGTGTCGCCGCCATGTATCTCAAACACAAAATAAAACAAACTTTTCTCGTATGTCTTGATATATCCTAAGAAAAATTGAACACAATGTTACAATGTTTGAATATTTTTATGCTTTAAATTATGAAACATAAAACACATTGTCGAGTGTGTAAAGTATGAAGCAGATAGCACGCAAATAAGTTTTAGTTGTGTAGTCCATCTGCATATGTTATATAACACATTCGTAGCTATACGGTAATTATGTTGGCTTCTGAATGAACAGCACACATACACACACGGCGAACGCACGCACGCGAACGCGCACGCACGCATACACACATTTTCTTACGTTGCATTTATTTAAAAATAATAAGGCAAATATTTACAAGCAAAAAGTAAACCATAACAATATTGACATTAAAAACGGAATAGAACATACAGATTTTGTTCATGGTAACCCCTTTAACGGGCAATTCACGTATGCATTGCTGTCATTTAAACACATTTGTTAAAGAAAATCATTTCAACCCATTTCAACCCATGGCATTCCTTGGCAAAATTGCTTCTAGAACCTCGTTAGTGTTGTATTCAATAACAAGACAAAAATATCAAAAATTGGATTAATCAGCGGAAATTACAGCGATATTAGGTTACTTCTAATTACTGAGGCATAACCGTGAACGGCAGAACACCCTCAATGTGTCTGGCAGATTCTTTGTCAGACAAATACAATAATCTTAAATACATCTTTGAAATCACTCTTTCTGACAAGTTTATCTTTACAAGTGTACATGAAAGTAACGACGAGTGTAGTGTGGTCTCGCCGATAGACGCTTATATCAACTTCTTCAAGGAAACCTATAACTACAAGGTGAAAAATACTTACATGACGTATAATCGCTTCACAAAACGACTTTTGTTGCGTTGATTTGAAAGAATTTTAAAATTTGTTAAGATTCTTTGTGTTAGAAGGTTGTAACTGTATTTTTGCATAGGATGTCAATGTTTTTTTCTGTCATTGACTTTAATTATATGTCATATCATATTATAAAGATTGAACCGTTTTATTTCAAAACTGTCTTCTCGTTGGAGACTGTTTAGTTGCTGAGACGTTTATCTCATGTATACATTGCACACATTCATTATTATATCGTTAAACAGAATTCTATGGTCGTTTCAAATTTCCGATGCAAGTGTTTCTTTTAGTTGTCTCACTTTGATGAGATATTTTTATTTAATCTGTTCTTCGTTGAAAAATATCCGAGGATGGAGTGCTCCACAAACTAGGTTTAAGCAACCCTGTCGGTTCTTTTGTCGACTGACCGTTGCATGGCTGTAACCGTTGGCATTTTCCAGAAATGTTAAACAAGAAAAGGTTCTGTCAAGATTTCCACTGATATTTAAATTTTATCTACCTGTAGACAAAGGCAAACAAGGTAAATGTAAATGTGACAAAAAACACAGAGACGAGACATAACACACAAAAAGAAAAACCATCAGTTACCACCTTGCAACGGTCAGTCGGCATAAGGGCCGACTGGGTTGCTTAAACCTGGTTTGTGGAGCACTCCAACCTCGCACTTCCTAAAGGTTTTTCTATCAAACAAACAGTGTAAATAAAAACATCCCGTAATGTGAAACAACTAACAGTAAGCACCTGCATCGGAAGTTAGAACAGACACAGTGAACTTATGTACATACATAATAACTAGTAATAAAATAAACTATCAACCTATGTACAGTATGTACAGTAGATAAAATCCTCGGCCAACCTAAAAATTTCAAATGAAAGAGTAGTTTCAATTAAAATAAACTAAGTCTAGTCTCTGTATTTTTGTCGTTTTAACAATAGCTTGTGTGTGCCCTTTTTTCTCTAACAGGCTTCGTTAATGTCTGTCATTTTTCTTATAGAACCGTTCCTTATTCTCCCTTTTTATGGAAACGTAAAGCTGTATACAAACTGCCAAGATTAATATACTATTAGCGTACTGAATGTTGATGATTTGGGGAAATCAATGAAAGTGGACAGTAATTATTCATCCGCCTCCTTATCTTACAACCTTGTCTTTACCTTCACCTCTACTCTATGTAGTAAGAATCTATCATAAATATCACACGGTGGCAATAGGATATTAACCAAATCTACAGTTGTATCGCTTCAATTACTGCCGAAACAAATTCCCCACTAGCTTCTCTTGTAACTGTCTATCGACAAATTCAGTTACAATTACAGCTTTACTTGAACGAATCTTAGCATGACACGTGAAAGCTGAATGCAGTGAGATTTGAGATTTGAAAAGAAAGGATATAACAACTAAACACATAATTGAACCTGAGGATAGAGAGACTTTATAACATTCCTTTGATATTTATAGGTATAACATCTGACAAATCCTAATGCAACGATGATGGACATATCTAGTTATATAATATCATTATATCACGGCATAATAGTAAGTTTGTGTGTTGGTTTTTATTTATTGTATGTGATGTCTGGGTGCTGTGTCTGATTTATTATATGTGATGTCTGGGTGTTAGGGCTTATTTATTGTATGTGACGTCTGAGAGTTGGGTCTTCTTTATTGTATGTGATGTCTGGGTGTTAGGGTCTTATTTATTGTATGTGATGTCTGGGTGTTGGGTCTTATTTATTATATGTGATGTCTGGGTGTTAGGGTCTTATTTATTATATGTGACTGTCTGGAGTGTTAGGGTCTTATTTATTGTATGTGACGTCTGAGAGTTGGGTCTTCTTTATTGTATGTGATGTCTGGGTGTTGGGTCTTATTTATTGTATGTGATGTCTGGGTGTTAGGGTCTTATTTATTGTATGTGATGTCTGGGTGTTGGGTCTTATTTATTATATGTGATGTCTGGGTGTTAGGGCTTATTTATTGTATGTGACGTCTGAGAGTTGGGTCTTCTTTATTGTATGTGATGTCTGGGTGTTGGGTCTTATTTATTGTATGTGATGTCTGGGTGTTAGGGTCTTATTTATTGTATGTGATGTCTGGGTGTTGGGTCTTATTTATTGTATGTGATGTCTGGGTGTTGGGTCTTATTTATTGTATGTGATGTCTGGGTGTTAGGGCTTATTTATTGTATGTGACGTTTGAGAGTTGGGTCTTCTTTATTGTATGTGATGTCTGGGTGTTAGGTCTTATTTATTGTATGTGATGTCTGGGTGTTAGGTCTTATTTATTGTATGTGATGTCTGGGTGTTAGGTCTTATTTATTGTATGTGATGTCTGGGTGTTAGGTCTTATTTATTGTATGTGATGCCTGGGTGTTGGGTGTTATTTATTGTATGTGATGTCTGGGTGTTGGGTCTTATTTATTGTATGTGATGTCTGGGTGTTAGGTCTTATTTATTGTATGTGATGTTTGGGTGTTGGGTGTCATTTATTGTATGTGATGTCTGGGTGTAAGGTCTTATTTATTGTATGTGATTTCTGGGTGTAAGGTCTTATTTTTGTATGTGATGTTTGGGTGTTAGGTCTTTTTTATTGTTTGTGGTGTCTGGGTGTTAGGTATTTTTATTATATGTGATGTCTGGGTGTTGGGTCTCTTTTATTGTATGTGGTGTCTGGGTGTTGGGTCTTTTTTATTATATGTGATGTCTTGGTGTTGGGTCTTATTTATTGTATGTGATGTCTGGGTGTTGGGTCTTATTTATTGAATGTGATGTCTGGGTGTTGGGTCTTTTTATTGTATGTGGTGTCTGTGTGTTGGGTGTCCATTATTGTATGTGATGTCTGGGTGTAAGGTCTTATTTATTGTATGTGATGTCTGGGTGTTGGGTCTTATTTATTATATGTGATGTCTGGGTGTTGGGTCTAATTTATTGTATGTGATGACTGGGTTTTGGGTGTTATTTATTGTATGTGATGTCTGGGTGTAAGGTCTTATTTATTGTATGTGATGCCTGGGTGTTGGGTGTTATTTATTGCATGTGTTGTCTGAGTGTTGGGTCTTATTTATCGTATGTAGTGTGTGGGTGTTGGGTCTTATTTATTGTATGTGATGTCTGAGTGTTGGGTCTTATTTATTGTATGTGATGTCTGGGTGTTAGGTCTTATTTATTGTATGTGATGTCTGAGTGTTGGGTTTTATTTATGGTATGTGGTGTGTGGGTGTTGTGTCTTATTTATTGTATGTGATGTCTGAGTGTTGGGTCTTATTTATTGTATGTGATGTCTGGGTGTTGGGTCTTTTTTATTGTATGTGATGTCTGGGTGTTGGGTCTAATTTATTGTATGTGATGAGTGGGTGTTGGGTGTCCATTATTGTATGTGATGTCTGGGTGTTAGGTCTTATTTATTGTATGTGATGTCTGGGTGTTGGGTCTTATTTATTGTATGTGATGCCTGGGTGTTGGGTGTTATTTATTGCATGTGTTGTCTGAGTGTTGGGTCTTATTTATCGTATGTAGTGTGTGGGTGTTGTGTCTTATTTATTGTATGTGATGTCTGAGTGTTGGGTCTTATTTATTGTATGTGATGTCTGGGTGTTAGGTCTTATTTATTGTATGTGATGTCTGAGTGTTGGGTTTTATTTATGGTATGTGGTGTGTGGGTGTTGTGTCTTATTTATTGTATGTGATGTCTGAGTGTTGGGTCTTATTTATTGTATGTGATGTCTGGGTGTTGGGTCTTTTTATTGTATGTGATGTCTGGGTGTTGGGTCTAATTTATTGTATGTGATGAGTGGGTGTTGGGTGTCCATTATTGTATGTGATGTCTGGGTGTTAGGTCTTATTTATTGTATGTGATGTCTGGGTGTTGGGTCTTATTTATTGTATGTGATGTCTGGGTGTTGGGTTTTATTTATTGTATGTGATGTCTGGGTGTTGGGTCTTATTTATTGTATGTGGTGTCTGGGTGTTGGGTTTTATTTATTGTATGTGATGTCTGGGTGTTGGGTCTTATTTATTGTATGTGATGTCTGGGTGTTGGGTTTTATTTATTGTATGTGATGTCTGGGTGTTGGGTCTTATTTATTGTTTGTGGTGTCTGGGTGTTGGGTTTTAATTATTGTATGTGATGTCTGGGTGTTGGGTCTTATTTATTGTATGTGGTGTCTGGGTGTTGGGTCTTATTTATTGTTTGTGATGCCTGTGTGTTAGGTCTTATTTATTGTATGTGATGTCTGGGTGTAAGGTCTCATTTATTGTATGTGATGTCTGGGTGTTGGGTCTTATTTATTGTATGTGATGTCTGGGTGTAAGGTCTTATTTATTGTTTGTGATGCCTGTGTGTTAGGTCTTATTTATTGTATGTGATGTCTGGGTGTTAGGTCTTATTTATTGTATGTGATGTCTGTGTGTTGGGTCTTATTTATTGTATGTGGTGTCTGGGTGTTGGTTGTCATTTATTGTATGTGATGTCTGGGTGTTGGGTCTTATTTATTGTTTGTGATGTCTGGGTGTTGGGTCTTATTTATTGTATGTGGTGTCTGTGTGTTAGGTCTTATTTATTGTTTGTGATGTCTGTGTGTTGGTTGTCATTTATTGTATGTTATGTCTGGGTGTTGGGTGTCATTTATTGTATGTGATGTCTGTGTGTTGGGTGTCATTTATTGTATGTAATGTCTAGGTGTTGGGTCTTATTTATTGTTTGTGATGCCTGTGTGTTGGGTCTTATTTATTGTTTGTGATGCCTGTGTGTTGGGTGTCATTTATTGTATGTGATGTCTGGGTGTTGGGTCTTATTTATTGTTTGTGATGCCTGTGTGTTGGTTGTCATTTATTGTATGTGATGTCTGGGTGTTGGGTCTTATTTATTGTTTGTGATGCCTGTGTGTTAGGTCTTATTTATTGTATGTGATGTCTGGGTGTTAGGTCTAATTTATTGTATGTGATGTCTGGGTGTTGGGTCTTATTTATTGTTTGTGATGCCTGTGTGTTGGTTGTCATTTATTGTATGTGATGTCTGGGTGTTGGGTCTTATTTATTGTTTGTGATGTCTGTGTGTTGGTTGTCATTTATTGTATGTGATGTCTGGGTGTTGGGTCTTATTTATTGTTTGTGATGCCTGTGTGTTAGGTCTTATTTATTGTATGTAATGTCTGTGTGTTAGGTCTAATTTATTGTATGTGATGTCTGGGTGTTAGGTCTTATTTATTGTATGTGATGTCATTAGCGCAGAGTATTACTTTTATTTATTTTTCTCACTCTAAGTTGTATAACGATGTAAACATTCGTTTGCTGTCCGTTATACGCCTGTTTTGCGTTCGTTATACATCCGTTTGCTGTTCGGTTATTGTCATAAGACCTGTTGTATGTACGTTATTCGTATGGTTGTTGTACCTCATATACGTTTCATATCCTGACCGCGGAAGCTGCAGAGCCAGGGTAATATCATCAGCAGATAAGTGGAAAACAATGTTTCTTGTCTATTCCTGGCCTTTCATTGATCATTCCTGCTGAACGGGCATATTCAGATATAGTAATTTTGCTAAAACACGGTTAGTCTAATACAACATAAAACATTGAAAGATAGGGTTAAGAAATGGTGGAAATAACATTCTACTAGTTAATCTGTACTCATAATAACATGTGTACTAAAATGTTCAGGAATAAATATTCTTTAAAAGTTGAAATAATTCAAGTAGGCACCAATAGATTTTCTCTACAATGATAATATGTCCCGTAGATACAGTGTTAAGTGAGTAATGGTAATGCCATAACCTATTACCATTTTACACTAGCGTGATACCACACTCAGAAATGTTAGGACTACACTGATGGAGGTCGTGGTAGTTTTAGTGATGATGATGTTGGTAATAATGCTTTTGCTGATGATGGTCGTCATGATTATGATGACAATGGTGAATGATCCAGTTTATTCCTTAGAGATAACTCTAGAGTTATCAAATAAAATGATAAGATCCTTAATACTGATAAATAACGTAGACTGATGTCTTCACAGTGATGGCACATTAACAAAAGCAAGTCCTATCCGAAAAATACAGTCCTACAAATCATGTTTGTAATGTTAAATTTTTACCAGTTGCTGAGCAGTCTCGACGTTTCTGTTTAATGATACATAATGTTGCCAGGTCAATTTTACTGAAAATGCAACTAAACTTATATAAAACCCTCGTTGACTGACAGCCACGCCACAGACTGTCATGCTGTTACACAATCTCTTATTAAATAGACGTCTGAAAGTTTCTTAATCGATATTCCAATAGGTCTATGCTCATTGACAAGTTCTAGCCGACAAAAGAAGCAGTCGTTCTTATCCTGCCCTGAACTCCGTTATCAGCAGCGTCGAGTTAGACTGACGTTGCTTGACTATTTTTTATTGCAAATTAAGGTATATAATTATAAAAACCAATAGATACGTGCACTCATATACATGTATAAATAAACCTATTTTAAAATATCCTGTTACTTTTAGTTAGAATCATGAATAATGCAATGATTAAGCATTGAAACGTATAACACGTTGTCCAACTAGTTTCAACATAAGGCACGAGTTTTCCGGGAATATCTCAATGGAAATAATACAATAGGGCTTTCCCGAGTGCGCTTTTTCGTTCGTCTCATCATTAATTAAAACAACATTAGAACACAAAGGAAACACTTGTTTGAGGTAAATAATAAATTATTTTTTAAATGTAAAACATCGCATCATCACTAATATATCGTTAAGTGATATAATTTTAATACAAGTAAAACAGGTACATAAACAAGTTTGATTTGTTAATAAAGATTCTTGATTGAGAATCCGGAAGCCCCGGGTTCGATCCCTGGCCGCGACATACCACAGTCGTTAAAAATGGTAATGGTATAGCTCCTTTGCTAACGCTCACTGTAATATAAGGGTAGTTCCACGACTGGCTGGCCTGGTGTCAGGATAATGTGACTGGGTGTAGTATCATGCCAGGTGTTCACGGCATGCTTTACATAGCGAAGGCAGCACTATATCAAGCGGACACCGTCTCCAGATGACTGAAATACTGTTGGTGGGACGTTTAACCCAATAAACAAACATAATAACCTTACAGGATTATGTAATATAAAGTACGGAATCGTATTTATACACAACCTGTGGTGTTTTGTTCGACATTTATCCAATGTTTTCTCTTAGGATAATGTTCATAGAAAAATACCAGAGCAGCGACGCATTGGCACAAATCTTAAGTAAATATTAAAAACAGCATTACAATTCACCAAATGTTGTTGTTAAAAATCTACGAAATATATTCTTTCTTGGTAACCACCCCTAGGCATTGACGATGTACCTGCAGTTTCATGAAGTTTTCTTTGGTAAGCCATTCGGCGCTTATTTAAAGCACGACATTAAGCAAACTTAGGAAACAAGCAGCAATAAAATAAAAATAAACCCGAATAAAATACTGGCAAACGTTTTGCGTGTGTCAATACAATTGGTCTATTATATTTCCTAATAATCACAAATTGTCACTGTAGATCTAATTCAGTTTTGTTTTCAATTATTGAGAGTTACAATGAAATTAAGATAATAATTATCATTTGTCATTTGCAAATTTATTTTGATTTGCGGTTGTATATCACGAGAAAATTGGAGACCAGTAACAATTCGTTTAAAGCTTGCATTGAAAACACTAGTAAGAGGTTTCGAAGGAATTAAATTATATTTAATTATATTCAGTTGCATATATTCAGTATACAACAATAACATCAAAATGACGTTTTTATGTAATATTCCTGCTTGTAGACATGCATGTTTAAGTTCCATTAATAATGTTGCATTAAAACGATACGATTTCTCCTAGCAAAATAGATATTTCTTTCACTGTGCCAGCATGTAAAATACCATAGTATGATCTCAAGCTGAAAACAGAAAGACAAAAAAGATATGCACACATAATCTTTTATAATAATGATGCACTATATCGAAAATTGTCCAGACTGACATCTAGGTCATGGACAGTTGCGTTGTTCCATGTACAATATGACCAGTCTATAAATGTCAATGCCTTGCTATATAGGACAGTTTATCAATGCAAATTGTTCCCCAGCAGGAAATGTTTGACCTAGTTTACACTAAAGCGAACGGGCTTTTCGTTTGTGATACTGTTTAAAAGCGTTTGACATTGGTATTAACAGAAACATTCAATTGCGAAAACCCTCAACTCTTATATTAAATAGGGGCTTTATTTCCTAACTTGTATTGCCTATCGGGTTAGTTGATCACAACTTACTATGATACTGCTTTAATGCCGAATTCCGGTTTCTGATATTGTCAGACAGTATGTAAGAGCGTCATCAACACTATTTGAGATACATTTATTTCATGAATATTTACAGCATTTAATGTGTCAAGTAAGTTTCCTTTGCACAGAGTTAGAGTAACAGCATGATTAACAGTTAAACAGAGTAATACATCGTTGACTTAATGAAGAAAAAGAATATGCAAATATGTCTATCATTGTTTCTGTCTATCTTTGTCATACATTCTTATTTAAAAGTTTTTTTTTTCATTTTTGTATAACTTAATATGCTATCTTCGGTCTTTGAGAAAATAAAATAAACAACTTAAACAATCGTATATACAACTACAACAGTGTGGATGAAATGTTTTGCTTACAATATTTCAGTCGTACGAACTGGTAGTTGCTGGTTCGATACTCGGCTTGACGAGTGCAAAACTACACAAAATTGCACACGAACATGCATTTTTAAAGTTAGTTACTAAACCTAACGTTTAATTTTTATCAATAATACTATACTGATTTTCGGTTTAACGCATATCCTGGTTAATTGCATAAAGTTCAATGGGAAATTATGTATGCAAATAAGCGGAATCAAATGCATTACATACTATATATTTAATGTACACGAGCAGGATTATGTTTGATGCACTTCGTCACAATGAAAAATCGAATCTGAACACGCAGTCGTTGATTGAATTAGAGATTGCGAAACATGTCGGTATATTCAGTGCTATGTTTTTTCGCAATAACATTCAATGTTGTCTGGAGACGATCAGCAAAAATATTATACTATGCTTATTGCTTGCAATTGTAAACATCTGACAGTGCTTTATTTGATACAGTATTACTTAAATACCGTTGTCAATGGTACTTAACTTGTCTTAATTATCTTATGATAAACATGAAAAAAGGAATCATGCATGCTTTGACTTATAGGATAAATCATAAAAATACCGTTATTTCTCACTATAATACTCTAACATATTTTGCAATTGCTTAATTAAAGATTGTTGAGTTTCGGTATTGGCCAAGATTTGAGTACACGTTCCTGAAATATTCATTGAAATGTATAAAGCGATGAACAGTATACAAAGAGACTTCGGTAATGGTTGGATCAACTATCGTTTTTTTTATGACTGGAATAGAGCTAGCAAAGCACTAGATGTATGCCAAACGAACTTAAGAAATTGTTAATCGTTAAACGACCCTTTGTTTTCATATTTTTGTAAGTGTACTTTATATATCTTTATTTCATCTTAATTTATATAAAGAATTAATGATAAAATAGGAAAGAGTATTTGTCCTCGGAAACATGTCCACAATATATGTCTTAAACATAGCAGTCAATTGTGACACCTGGTGATTTAATATGCCGTTAAGGGTACACAGATACGGAGTATGTAGTCAAATACAATGGTTTTCTTTCATGTTCATTTTTCACTGAAATATGAAGCGTACATTTACATAACTAATAAATGTTCAAGTTCTTTTTAGTTCGTAATTGCATCACACTTATGAAAGAAACTCATTTACCACGACAGTTTGCCGTCCTTTCAGTTAATAGCAAACTTTTATTTTTACAGTTAAAAACCTGTACACCTCTACGCCATCTGTGCTTCATTAGGTATTGCGCATATCAACACAGCAAGAAGACCACTTGTTCTGGAGTATCACAAATCCTATATCGCAGAAAAAAACCGGACTTACAATATTTCGTTTAACTTATTAATCATTTATGCATATGATTTGATGAAACTCTACCACTTCCTATATTTCAAATAATAAATCATATACTTTTTTTTTTCAAATTGAATTATGCACTGTCTTATACTTATAAATGATGACAAATCGTCGGTCCGTAGGCAATTTAATTATGAGCAGTGCCTATGAGATACAATTGCATTTCAGAGACATCAGAACTGATCTTGGCTGTGTTAAATTTGCAAATAATAAAGTTACCTTTCAAGCGCTCCCCGAGAGTCCTGTTCTTAGACAAATTACTGATTAATGATATACTTTATTTTATAAAAAAAATATAAACTCATTTAACCGAGCACTTTTAAATGATATTCAGACAAATCAAGAAATATTCAAAGCTTTAGCTTTAGGAGATTATAATCATAGTCTGGCTTCCGCTGTTTAATATTACACACCTATTGATACGTGATTATGATGCAGGGAAGTTACTTACTGTTAACCATGATTTTAAATTGTCATTTGAAACTCATATGAAATGTGCAAATCGCACCCAAGTAGGTAAATAGTCTAAAAAGAACTGGTAAATGTTTGCATCATTCAAATTAGCATGCATTTTTATACATTTAACCTGTTCAGTTTATTGTTCTTTACCACTGCACATTTGTTCAAGAGCAAATAAAAATGGAAAAAGACACAAGAAAGATTCACAAAGCTTTGTTGATGATCCCAAATTATCCTCAACAGAATTACTGCAAGAATATAAGACAAAGTCCGATCAGATTTGAAACATATATCAGAACCTGAAAAGAACAGAGGTATTCACATGCAAGCCAAATGTAAAAGTAAGAACAAATCTGGGACGGTCAGTTGGCAAAAAGAACCAACTGGTCTGTTTAAACCGGTTTTATAGAGCATTAACCTCACACTTCTTGATGGGTTTCTCAAATTTAAGCATTGAAAAGAAAACCCATCAATACGAATAAAAATGTCCAAGCGCTGACGTTGTTTTGATATGTTATGAAGTTGTGACGTCATTGAAAAATAATGTCCACATAGAATTTAGAAGAGGGAAAAGTGCTATTTCTCTTAGAAGAACTACACAAAATTGTTGATTGTAAGCGAAATAAGTTTTCCAACTCAAAAAACAGAAAATTACCAGAGAAATTTGTAAATGGTTGTAGCGTCATGTCCCTGTGTAGATGGAAATGAGGAACAAAAGTAAAATGTCCATCAAAAGAAATACGCGTAACAATCCTTATAAGATGAATCAAATGACATCATAGATTACATAGAAAACGTCCGTCGCTTCATGTTTGCCAAAAGAGAACAATGAACACATATTTTTTTAACCTCTGTTAACTTTCTCTAACAAATCAGCACTTTCTTTATTGCAAGATATTATAGTCAAAATACAAAGGATAATTTCAGTGAACATTATATGTAAACAACAGTTTGTTGACAGTTCTTTAATGTTTTTGCGACGAATGCTACCATATTCACTTCGAGGGACAGATGGACTGTATAGATATTTAAATACCTTAAAACTCCGATGGTTTAAACTCTTTATTGAGTTTATTCTAACCCATATACATCTTAAATCAATATAATGAATGGAACTTGTCAAATAAACGGGTGTGGTTCCGTGATGTTATACATTTAAAGAATATAATGTTAACGTAGATTTGTCTAAATGCTTGGCTGGTAAAGCGGCAAACGCCTTTTGAAAATATAAATACTGCGGTTTTTATGCTTTTATGAGCATACATCTGACATTGCGTATAGTTTTATCATCGTCATTCAACGCCTTCTATCTTTAGGCATAGTGAAGCAAGTGAGCATAATTTACACAATGAAGAAGAAAATATCTATGTTTTATTTATGAGCATACATCGGGACATTCATATTTTCATACTATATCTGCTGACAGATGAAGACTGATGACCGTTGGCGTAAGGAACAGTTTTGCTGGGCTGAATATCTGCGGACACAAACAATTGTCTTATGACAAAGTCATCATTTTTCGTGACTCTTGGTATAAGGTTCTGTGGTCATTTTTTTTGGATGTACCGTTGTCATAGGTATTCAACTGTACACTGAATGTCACACACATCGCACAGGATTGCATTCGCAAAACTATATTGTTGTTACTGGTTTAACATATAAATGCATTATCAGTCGGATCTCGTTACGAAGTTTAGGTCTCTAAACACATTTCAAACCATTGGTGTTGTCAAAATATGTAATCCTTTCAAGTGCGATTTTCTCATTGACGTTTACAACAACAGTAAGACAGGTTATTGGCACGGCGCATACACATGAAAAGTTTGAAAGAGAGATAACACTCCTACACAGTTGGAAATACATTTACACCTACATTGAAATCTATGCTAACAAGATTTAACACTGGCATATGTGTAGAATAAAAATAAAACAAGCCAAATGAAAATAAATAAAATACCAAAAAGGGATTTTAAAAGGAGAATTTTTTTTTGATTTCAACCCATCGTATAAACATCAATAATATTGACAGAATAAGAATAACCACAAAGAATAACAAGTTTTGAGATTGCCATTTTTATAAGTCTGTATTTAATAACATGATTTTATTGAAGTATCCATGCAGAAAAATATGCGAATATGTATCTCGCTTTAAACCTATTTTCGCAGTATTGGTAACCTAAGACTAGTAAGTGTAAACACTAATGAGAACCAAGAAGCGATATCGTCATGGAAAAAAGAGATGACTTTCGAGTGTAATGATCGTTGTAAGAAGAGATCTATCTTTTAAATGTCTAAATACCTCATGTATCACGTCGTTCCAAAGTCTCTAATTATATAAATGTCTAAATATCTCAGGTACCCCGTCGTCGTTCCATGATCACTGTTTTACTTAACATTTAAATACCTCAGGTACCACGTCGTTATTTCATGGCCACCTTTTTATTAAATGTTTAAATACCCCATGTACCAAGTCGTTCCAAGGTCACTGATTTATTAAATGTCTTAATATCTCATGTATCATGTTCTTCCATGGTCACTGCTTTATTAAATATCTAAATACCCCAGGTACCACGTCGTCTTTCCATAGTTACTGTTTTATTTAATGTTTAAATACCCTATGTAGCCACGTCGTCCCATAGCCATTGTTTGTATACTTTCTAGCTGACCAAATGACCGTTGTTCTAGATTGAGCATCTTCATCTTAAGCGAAAATGAAGACGCAAGTTCCATTTGTCGTTTAGTTTATCTTTCAGAATAAACCTTATTAGCATATAGACAAGACATGACGCTTTTTTGTTGTTGTGTGTTTGTGTATGTAGAATAATAATGAAGTGACACAAATAACTATATTCGTCCAGCATTCTACAGATCTTGAGTAGGCCAGACTCGCAAGTAGACTTTTCTACGACGTTTCAATTCAGTTTTCTAAAGAAATTATTGTAGCATTGTTTCCTGCTATTGCCAGATGATCGCACATAAAACGAAAGGATCAGTTCACGCCATCAAAGACATATGGTAATACTTAAAGAAAAAAGATAAGATTATTCACACATTTAGTACTTTTTGCCGACCCCATTTGTCAAGAATTTATTGCTCTACCTACTCCGGCATACGCCATGTCCATATATAAAATAAAAAATCACTAAAAAAAATGTATGTAAAATATTCATGCAAATTCTGTCTCCAAATTTTATTCATCTCAATAACCTAGGCGCACTTAAGTACGTGGATTGTATGTGGTATTTAATGACCATGTAGTAATCTGACGCAGAGTTAAACAATAGATAACGCACTTTGTGTCAATGTTCTTTCCGTGATTGAATAAACTCTAATTGATGTATAACAATCCGCTTATGTAGGTCAGATAATAAGTGTTAGGGAATTAACAAACGCAAAACTCCATTTTGAAAAGTATTCTACGTCACTGCGAACGAAGCTATTTAGCACTAAATTTGACCATATTTAAGACAATTTTAGAAATAACACACTAGAATATGGCATTGGAATTTTGCTATGATCGGTGTCAGCTAGAACATGTGCAAGTGCAATGTTATCGAACCATCGATTAAGAATTCCCAGCCGTATTATTAATGACAAATTGCGTTACACAACGATTGTCTCGGACATAGCTTTCAGTCGTCGAGAAGTTGTTAGTACCTTCAGTGCTCAACAAATGCTAAGAGCATATAATGTTAAGTATGTCTCCGTGTACATATCTTCATATCTTAAAAATGAGTTTTGTTTCCTGTCCATAACTGTATTATTCATCGTGACGGTTTCCCTGTTGTAGTTATTAGTACTGACGTTTTACTGGGGGATTTAATTGTCTGGCTCGAGCGAGTATATTGAAGACTAAAGACAATCACATGCCTTTTGTGTTTTTGGGCATTTCTGGAGTTAACATTATTATGATTGGGGTTCTTATCTTAAGCTGTCTTCAAATCGTGTAACCATGCTAATACCACTGGCATTACTTACAGTAAGAATCGGTCCAGTACTGTCCCCAAATGTATTTCTCAATCTATGTACCACTTAGTTTCTAGCTTGTTTACACACTGTCATACGTACAAACTGACTATAAAGACTTAATGGAATGTTGGATATCACACAATGTTGTAAATTGTTCTAAAGTGAACTGTATTTATTATATTTTGGATATTAGTTTTGAATGCATTGAGAATTTGGTTAAATTGCATGTACAATTACTTTAAACG
This sequence comes from Sinonovacula constricta, assembly GCA_007844125.1. NCBI lineage: Eukaryota > Metazoa > Mollusca > Bivalvia > Cardiida > Solecurtidae > Sinonovacula > Sinonovacula constricta. The sequence continues at coordinate 32,280,467 of CM017568.1, forward strand.
ATTGCAAACAATCAATATGATAAGCATAATTTCACTACATCTTTGCACAAAGCTATTGGTTGATTTTCAATGCCTAGAACTGGTTTGATAGGAATATTCATTTGGAATATCTATTTCAATTTTTCCAGTCTGCTTTTTTATGATGCTATTTAACAATACGACTGACTTCCTTTCTTACTTAGAGACGCAATATTAAATCATGACTTGGCCAGACCCCACTTTTAGAAACTATGTCTCAGTCAAGATTTTGTTCAAACTCATTTTTTATTTGTACAAATTATAACTGAATGTATCTTTAACACTCCATTTAATATCTACTTACCAGGGCCATTCCAAGTTGATGGTATATAAAATAATAAGACGCTGTCACATCATGTCTCTCTAAGAAGTTTTCTTTGGTGCCAATATATGAACAGATAAATGATTCTGCATGCGGGATCAGGTCTTTGCAAGAAGTGTAGATACACTGTAACAAGTCTAGGGTACAGTTTAGTGGTAGGTCGTACTGACCAAGATAAGGGGTCGATAGTTCGAACCTCAACCAGGTCACCGCCACCTTAATTGTGCAAGAAAGGAAGCTAAAATTATCCCATTATTTTGATAAATAGTGTTTTACGTATGATAACGGTTGTTTTATTTTCCATTGTTTCTGTTTTTATATCCACAATATAAACCCTTACAGTCTTACACACATTGATTTTTACTACTTTCCACCTAGATTTTATCTGTTGTATTTAAATTAATTTATTTTTTAAGATTATGATATTACTTTATACCTGTAAAACTTTAGAATAATAGCAAATAGAATTTGCATATTCAGTATTTTGTTCATGAATGTTGGTATTCGTTTATAGGTAGTGTTTATCTTATAGTTGCTTGAGTCGTGTAAAAGAAGTAAACACAACATTAAGTCTCTCTCTCTCTCTCTCTCTCTCTCTCTCTCTCTCTTCTCTCTCTCTCACTCCATTGGTTGCAGGATGTCTGTCCTTGTAAAAGAACTTAAAATTAAAATTGAATTGCCTCAAACATTTAATTTCTTTAAAAGCGATCAGAACCGATATAGTACATTAGCAATATAAACAAAGCAAGCTGATCTAAAACACCATCTATAAGTGTATATTTACAATACCTGAACTCGAAGTACGTTTTAATTAATTGAGATACATATGAAGGAAGGTGAGTGTTGAACAGATTTATACTTAGGCTACAGTAAGTAGCATTATAGTACAACTAATGGTCAGCCGTTGTTTGAATACGCCTCTAGTTTCACTTGATTAAATTGCATTCTCTATAAGGATGGCGTTAATTTTATTTTAAATCATGTTTTGTTGCAGTTTCTATGAATCTTACCCAGTAAGAAGCGCTTAACTATAAAAGGAACATTAGAAAAAAGTCCTTATCAAAGGATAATAAAATTTGAACCATCTTTAGACATACAGAGTAAATCTAAAAGTGACAAAATACAGACTACACAAAGGAACGACTGCAGTGCCGAAACCTGGTTTGTGGAGAGCTACAACCTCACACTTACTGAATTGCTTTCTCACAAACAAACAGTTTAAATAAAAGATCCCATCCAAGTGGGACAACTAACAATAAACACCTGAATCGGGAGTTAAAACTGGTAAAAGAATATTATACCCCCACCCCCCCAAAAAAAAACAACAACAAAAAACAACAACAACAAACAAACAACAACAAACAAACAACAAAATAAAAAATTAACAACAAATATTATACTGAACTTTAAACATACGTACAAAACAGTAAGTCCCGGCACAGTTCTAATCTTACTGTATACTACGAAGGTTCTAGAATCAAGAGAAGACAATTGTTCGTGTTTGTAACGTAAGCGAAGTGCATTACGTGTTTATAAGGTTAATATGTTTTATTTTACTTTCTTTGCTAGACGAATGATCTTAGATACTGGATCAACCGAGTACAGCCATTAAGGGACAATTGAGTGTCGTGCGTGGTTTAGTGATTCTCTGGTGTTAACCCTATTAGCATTTATGTAAGAATGTTATTTTAATTAGTGTTAAGTAACTTAGTGAAGACGCGTATAAAACTACAAAACAAGACAAGATTGTGCGTAATTTGCTAGAGGCAAAGCACAATCGACATTTTGTCAATACAGATTTAAGATTATCTTATAGCATAAACGAGACAAATGTTCCACAATTACAATTACAAATTGTAAGGTATTTAGAAAAATATGATCATTGTATTCAATCAACAATTATTATTTTTAGCTGAAACTGAAGTAAGCGATGTACTCCCATACCCTGGCATATAGCAGTAGAGAATAAACATATTAAATCATAACACCTTAACAAAATAAAGCACTTCCAAAATTTTACTGAGAATCATCACTTAATTCTTCGGAGAACTCGATGCTTTCGGAGTGATTAAATGTCACAAGTGTTTTGTCTATATTGCAGACCGCATGCTATCATTTTTGTTTGTCGGTACATATTCATACTCACAGTAAATCTCGAAGATTTTTTATTTATATGGAAAATGCTGACACGTGTGGAGTCATAAAAAGACGAAACATAAAACTTTTTTGCCCTATATGAATTTTAACTATGACCTAGATGTTTTGGAAGAGAATATTTTTTCTATAAGGGAAGGAGTTTTAAAAATTCTTCCTCCTCAATGATTGTATTGCTTCAATGTATAATAGCAGTATGAAAACACTTTATAAGCCATCCTGCATTTATGGAAATGTTTTATAGAAATTATAAAAAATCAAGGGTACAATTACTTTTCTGACCTCTTTTACAAAATTATTCGAAAATTTATTGCTGACGATCACAACCCGGGAATACTACGTTAATTGTACTGCATTGCTTGCAATTGACCCTTTTTTAATCAAGAACTTGCATTGCTTTTAAATTACACCATGGCCAGACAAGTAGTTGAGTTTATATGAAAACAGTAATAGGACGCCATAATTGGACTGTCACTATTGGATTCAACAGGCAAATTCAACAATTCGATTGTAAAGCATTTCTAGAGGCGGGTTGGTTTTGTATAAACGTTGTATTTCCCACTATTCTAAAGACCGTGCATGATAAACAAGATAGTTATTTGACGTAACTGAAGATAAATGGCATATCTTTCAGGAACAATATTGTAATTTGATTTATTCACACATTGGTCATTCATTGACAACACCATTTGTCACGGATGTATTGTTCTAGCTGCCCTGACATATGTAATGCCTATCCATTAAAAAGTGCAAATTGATCGTCAAGCATTCCCACAGGCCGCATAGGTTTGTTTCGCAAACTTTCTAGAAGGAGTATTACCTGTTAATCTGAAGATTATGTATTATAGAAGAGACACCAATTTTACGTTGCCAAAGACAAATTTTATATTTAAAGACAATATATGGTAATTTGATTTTCCCCGCCTAATTGTCATTTATTGCCAACACTTTTTGTAATTTATTGCCCTGGCTGTTATGGCATAAGCAATATCTATGAAAAGAAAAAAAATCGCTTAATGATTTCGATGGAATGCATGTACAATTTCGTTTCCAAAATAAACAGATCACTATTTCCTACACTTAATAGGTAAATAAATAAATAAGTTACATATTAAAATATACTTACTTTTTGCATAAATATGGAAGTATCAAATTTGACAACTTAATCTGTACGACTGATTAAGAACATATATCACATATACTCTGCGTCTTTGTTCATTTATAAACATAAAAAGCAATAAGATAATAGTGAACTGCATGTCGCAAAATAATAAACGACATGTACGGATGGACATAACATGAACACATGTTTTGCCCGTCTTCAATCCAGTAATAATTTATGGTGATTTTTATTAGTAGCGAATAATCGGAACTGAAAACTGACAAAAGCTTGTGAGCCACTCCTGAATATTTCGATCCAACGCTGCATCTATGAAGACCCTTTCTAACACAGAGCTGTGTTTCAATTAATGGTAAGTTCGCATTTAGATCCACCATATGGAGAAAAGAATGAATTGAAAGCTGGGATGAATCTTTAAGTGAATATGTCCGAATCGATTGTGTATCGTATCTATACAGAAAAGTGTAATAGGAAATCAAGTTTTGTCTGATGTGACAATACCAGAAAAAGAGTTTCAGTCTAGGGCGTGGGCAATTTAATGTGCTGTCAGATAGAACTTGTTTAATAGCAAGGAAGATTGAAATATCCATTAAGAACTTCAGTCAAGTATTCACACAAAAATAAATGCACGGCGAGTTATGCCACAAACAGCCGTGTCTTTTTACATTTTAAAATAAATTGTTGAATACTTAGTTTAAACCTATTTATTCATAGTCGATTGGGAAACAAGTTCTTTTAACTCATATTAATCACTCTCGACTGTCCACTTTCTGGCAAGAACCAGTGCTTAGGTACTTAATACCTGGAGCAATGTGTAGTAAATAGTCTTGCTCAAGGACTAACATCACGTGGTCAGTTTCGGGGTCCGAGCCCGGGACCCTCCGATCCGGAGTCCAACGTCTTAACCACGAACGCTCACAAGTTGTTATGTGGAATAAACCGCATAAATAACAGTTATAATTCTTTCTCAGCCCAATTTAACAGACATACTTGTATTGCTAATCGGATAACTAATCGTGCTCTCTTACAAAATATGGCAAAGGGAGGCTGGTATTAATTCCTTAAAATCATTAAAATTCAATGTACTTTTAAACGATTAATGTCATTTCAAGCCTGTTATTAACTCCTTAAATTTAAATTACTACTTATATTAACCGTGTCCTTGAAAACGAATTTTCAAATTTTCAATACAACAGTTTAACGGCTTTACCACTTCTGTGCTCTACTTGAGTAACATGGAAGACACTGATGCACAGCTTCTGACACTTTAGATATATTATTTGTTGCTGACAATTGCGTTACTGATGTTAGGACTTTTGTGTCCTGCTTCGCCTTTCTGTGTGCATGCCATTTTACACTTATTTGTGTACCATTTTATTCAATCCTCAGGTATATTGTTAGTTCAAATGTCTAAAAATATTCATAAAAAAGGCAAGGTATATGGTAAAAATAGTATCTCATTTCAATATGGAGATCTGTTGTACTTAATGCACACATCGGATATCAAATCAATAAATAGTAAATCTGAAAATCTATAAAGGTAAAAAAAAAAAAAAATATCAAAGCATAACAATAAGTAACTCAACTACTGCATCAGTCTTTGCTCCAAATTTCCGACAGAAAGCTTATTATTATTGTGATATTTCCTTACATTTAAACTGACAGATAATAATTTAATTACTTTCTTACTTTTTGTATAAAGTTAAGGGACGCCAATAGACCTTAATCTGTCTTTAGTTAAGTCCTTAATACATCAAACTCTGAGAAATAGATGTTATCCTCTTCTGGCAGTTCTTGTGACTTCCGGGATAAACCTTATAAGACTAATTAATTTCTCGGGATAAACCTAATAATCCAAATTGTTTTACCGAGTGCATAAATGTGCAACATCAGATAAAAAAAAGTTGTATACACCCTCCTTCAGACTAAAACAACGATATTTTGATCGCATCTAAACATTTGAATACATTTTCTTAACAATTCAGATATTTCGTAGGGTTCTTGGGAAACAATATTTCACAGATGACCGATAATTGAATAATCTTTTAAAGGTTAACAACACCTAGCGGAGGACACGCGACAATACCTTTATTGAAAGTATGAGATTTATTTAAACGGTTACTATTATGTGCAAACCCTATTTAAATTAATTGCGTTTGATAAACAGGACATGCAACAGCAAACATTTGCTCAGATATAACATCCAGTTGCGTTACCCGATGTGATTCTTTGACAATAAAAACACAATAAATTCCAATTGATGTCTTAAGATAAATATATAATTACATATTAAAACTTTTTTATCAAAATATGAAAGGTGTTGAAAACTGTTGAACACAAAATAGATTAACGTTTCGTTTATTATTTAAGTTGAAATAAAAGAAAGTCCAACATTTTAGCAGACAGAAGATGAATGTTGACAATGTCAAGTCAGTTTTAATCAACTGTTAATCATGAATAAATAATAAATATTACCGAATTATTTTGAATTCTGCTTAATTGAGAAAGCCTTGTCTGAGTGTTGAGTTTTAATTATAAAAACAGTATAAATTATAATTTTGTTAATGGTTTATTATGTACCAATAATGTTTAATGAATACCTTTAAACTGCAAGGGTTGATTAACCGGAGTATGTGTATTCAATGCTTTGTTTAAAAAATATATATTGCAGGGAATCTGCGCAGTTATAGGCCGGGAATGGAGTGGAGTTACAAATTCGCGCCCCAGGTTTTATGCACAATTCTTTACAAGACTAGGTGATGCCTTCTTGATGAGCATGAGTTTAATTTATGTTTCAGAAGTTGTGTTTATAATTTTTCATCGTTGCCAGCTACATACCGAGCAAGAATTTACAGAGCATATGTTCTGTTTTTGTTTGTTACAGATATGAAATATGCTAAATTCCGTTACAAATTTTTCATCAGGTTATTAATGATATTTTTAAGCCAAACAATGGAATATAGCATCCGTTTAATACCCATTCATTATCCTTTTATCCCCACAATATGTAATGCTTCATTGTATAAAATTCAACTTAATTTCTAGCTTTTAAAATTGTTGGCTTTATTTAAATAGTAATATCAATCATTATTTTCAAACTACAAGCAAATATGAGAAAAATAGCAAATTCTAAGTATAACTCATGTATCTCTGAACGCTGGAACACATTTATGAAGTTGATGCCTGATATGTAGCAATACACAAGGGTTTTATGGCTTAATAAAGCTGAATGTGCGTCGTCTTACATGATACAAATTTAAACACAAAGAAGGTCCATTAAGTTTAACAATAATTCGTAAGCATCTCATATCACGATAATAAACAAAATTGTTTTAAATAGACGCAGGTGAGCTTGTTGACAAATATTGATCCAGGGTGTTATTTCTGAGGAAAGTCTGAAGTGCACTTCTTTGCTCGATTGCTTTTGAAGTTAATGATCCACTTATAGCAACAAACAGACGGAATATTTGTCAACTTTAAGGAAATGTGGTATTTTTAGCTATAATTTCTTGTCATAAATACACGATATAATTACACTTGTTACGAAATAACGGGTCCGCAAGCCTTAAAACCACTCATATAAAACAGAGACTATGACTTCACCAAAACTGTAAAATTAAGGACTTTAACATGTTTCGAGCTCGTGAACCCGCGCACCTTGTTCAATATTTAAACTACAAGAACGTGCTATTCTAGCAATCTAATAATGCTGTTCGCAATAACTTAATGAAGTTGAAGTTAAATATATCCTTCTGTCTGGGTATTTGGGGCAAAATAATACTGCCGTGGTAAACGGACTCTGAAATTGAGAAATGTCATTGAATGCCATTTTAACGACCTATTTGGCATAATATAATCAGATTTTCTAAATAAAATATTAAGAAAAATAAGATAAATAAACTAAGTCCACTTGCAGCGGATACAGCACCGTATATGTTTGCCATAAACTAACAATATGAAATGTATTTTGAATTATCAAAATGTTTTCAATTAAGGTGTTTTTTTTTTATTTCCAAATAATATTTTTCCATTTTGAGTGGAAAGCTTTGGTCACAAGAACTTAGGCTTACTGTATCTTTTTTCGTGTCTTATTATGGTGTGAATATATCCTAACCACATTGTTACAGCTTTTGCATAATGCATGCCCTTGATGCATATATAGTGAATCTCTGGGAATAACACGTCGTGAACACCTAGAATATTTATGTTTCTGGACTAAAACAATCGAAAATAATCTTACATATATTAGAACCAAGTATATGATTGATCGCGTTGTGTAAAGATATTGTCAACAAAACATAGAACAGTTATAAACTAAATTTATTGCCATTTTCATGCTGAGAAGGTCCAGTTAGGATTTATTGGTATAAACTAATTTATTAAACAGCACACAGCCATTCGTCTTCTTAACATCCATGTTTGCGTTTTGTTATCTATAAGAAACAATGGCGGACATGTTATTTAGAAATGAATATTACTTCACTTAATAAAACTTCACACAGAGACAGGCATGTACACTTGCAGAGAGGCAGACAGCATGACAGACAGCATGACAGACAGACAGACAGACAGACAGACAGACAGACAGACAGACAGACAGACAGACAGACAGACAGACGGACAGACAGACAGACAGACAGACAGACAGACAGACAGAGACACTAATACAAGGAAAGAGAGATTAAGAAAGAGACAGAGAGTCAAAATAGCACAGACAGATATAGACAGGGAGAGAAAGAGCGACAACCGTATTAATTCACATTGTTGATTGACTACTAAACGTTACATACTATAAAACAAAATTAAGTTAAATAATTTGTTGTTATACTTAGCTTTTTTGCTCAATTCACTATATTAAAAAATCACACCTCATCGTTTTCACCTTACTTGTTATGACGTTTTATTTTTAACTGATTATAGTTAAAACATAAATGGTAAGATTTTATAAAAAACCTATAATTTAAAGAAATGTGTAAACAATAATGATCTGTACTCTACCTTGATAAGTGAAGATGACCAAGTGTTTAGAGTTGCCGTTATGTTACCCTTATGTCATCACAGCTTGGGTTCGAGCATTCTTGACCAACGATGCGGCGCTGGCCTACCAACTCTAAATTTGGGATCTTCCCTCACCAATATTACTGGACTTCGTTAATTTAACAAAATTCCCTTTTCTCTGCTACGTATCACAATCAAAACCAAACTTAACCACAATGTTATAGATTGCACAAAGTTGCAAACCTAACGTTCCTGCAGGCTCAGTAGAAAAGTTAGATTGTCGGTATCAGGGCCTAGTCACAGGTTAGTCTCCATGCCTTGATAGAGTTATATTACCCTTTTTCATGTAGTTTTATTAAAAAATAAAATAGTATGTAAATATTGCAATTTTCACATCATTAAATAATGATAGTCATGAATTGTTGTTTATCTGTCATTTATAATGCGTTGTAAAACCAGAATACAGAACAGAGGAAAGATATAGTTTGTCATCTGTTGATTTTCTCTATGAGTAACCTTGTATACTATTCAAGGGGTAATTTAAATACAGATATTTAGATATTTATTTCAGATTTAGATATAGATACAACGCAAAGAGATATTTGCTCATGTGTCCAATTTTATAGCAAACCATCTTACAGACATGTAAGTTTTATTCTCTAATACATTTCTTAATCTTATAGTCATGAGACATATGATATATGGCTACAACTCGATATAAACGATTGTTGCATAATTGTTGAAGAATGTTTAGTATTTCGTACGTTATGGTAAAGTAAGTATTATATACATAGAATGTTTGTAGAGGATCTAACACGAGTTGTCATTTTACACAAACATAAATGTTTGTATTAAAAATGACAACGACTCTCACATTATTAACTCATTAAGTCGCCAATATACGATTTTACGAAATTTTAACAATAATACCTGGTGAAATAGTATTATGAGACGATCTGCATTATGATCGCCTGGATGATGTCATAAATCAAAGCAGCTGTTGTACAGCTAGTATAAATAACAAGATATGCAATGGATGTATGAAATTGTAAACAAGGGGAATCATGTGATAAAATAAGCTTTCTTTTCTTTTTAAAATAGCCGAGTTCCGCCAGTTGACCTTAATTTTTCACAGAAAAGACATTAACAACCACAATACAGATATGTTGTCAATCATATTCAAGGAGCGTCTTGGAGGTAGGTAAGGGCCAACCTAATTATCATATAAATAAGGGTATTTGATTTACTGTCGTATATTTATATGAATTTAGAGCGAGGAAACACAACTAACTTGGTTGCGTGCAGTCTGACACAACTAGAAAAAATAATCATTTGAAGACATTTTAAACATCGTTTTCTGGTCTTCGGGAAATTGTTACTCATGAGAAATACGATACTATGTGCCTCGACAGCTAAAGACGACAGATATATTTATCATAACATTTATTATACTTTTTCCATTCGAATGGCCAATAATTTTATTGCTCTGGCTTACACATTGACTGCTATTAGGAAAGACGTCGCTACAGACTCTTGTAATCTTAGACATGAAAATCACGCAAAAGGATCTGGACATACGAGTTCTTACATGAACATTTTGTTATGAGTTCATGAAGCCATAAACTGAAGCCATAAAATAACACTTTCATTGCATGACATAACAACAATCATTTTTCAATTACTAGTTTGACACTACTTTTACTATTTACTATTGACTCCATCCTTTATAAAAGTGTCGTTCTGCCAATTACCACAGCATACTGTCTACCACAAGATTTTGGAATTTGCAAGGTCAGCCTTCATGCAATAGAAGGTTTTACATGAGTTTTAATAGCTTGAATTATCTCCGACACAATTTTAAGTATTATAGCATTATAAGAAACTAAATTCTACAATTGCTATATTTGATTGTTCCATCTTATATTTAGATCTCTATCTTGGACATTTCATGCTTAAGAAGATTAAAACATTTATTTAATATAGCGTGTAAACTTGAGCCACGAAGCAAACGTGTTCATACGTATCAATGCAATTAGAGATCACTTATGTCTTTGAATGTTAGGATTCGTTGTAATGGGTTGTACTAACATTTGTATGCTTTTAAACAATAAAAACGACTTGGCTGTGAGGCTGTGCGTGACTATGACATGAGTTTGTTGTAAGGAAATTCCAGCCGGAGAGATATCAGTTAGATCTGGTTATTGTAGGCGGCATGCTCATGTCGCTTACTTTTTCTACTTTTTCAATAATCCTGTTTCATTGCACTTGTTAAATGAATTTCACTTTGAAATTATTCAGTTTTTGCGCATGTGGATGATTTGTAAGAATCGTTGATATATAAGGCAAAGGTTTGAGTCAAAATGTCTCATTTTGCAAGTACTGTAGTGTGTCTTCTCTGGAGACAAATAAAAGTAATCACATTATAATAATGTCAGAGCAGCAACCTAAAAAGAAAATAAACCACATTGAGCATATTTTTGAAAAAAAATCATTATGTCCATCCCTGTTAGCAAACTGCATATTTGAGCATTGCGTCTAGGAAATAAATGTCCTTTAAATTTAAAAGAACTGAAGGAAAATAATTCAACTTGCTTATAAAATATGTTGTATATATCTAAAATCAAATTAATTTCCTCCATACTTATTTGGTTTCAATAACATCTTAAGATACAAGGGAACTGCTAAACACTATTCCACTTTGTTACACCAGCATTAACATATTGGTAAGTTGTTCCTCTCCTCGTAGATCTAAAATAATTTTATATAAATCCTTGTTAAAATGTTAGATCGCAATTAAAATAAACAGGTTCTAGGAGTTGCATTTCGCTATCTAGTTTTATAAATTAGTTGAATATTAAAACACGGATACAGTAGCACTCAATACTTGGAAGAAAGCCATTTTTAAGATAATAAAATCACTTTAAATTCTACTGCTCCAATCCTTTTAGTTTACCTAAGAAGCCCTTTTATCACTTAAAACATCTAAAACAGTGCTATCAGAATATTCACGATAGGTTTGTACTTGTACCTGAAGACAAAGCTTCAAACAACATAATTTTAAAAATGTACTGAGTGCTGAGTAATCCACGACCAGTGCTTTCTCTAGCACCAACCTTGACTTTCAGACAGTCATTAACAAACATAAACAGATATTGCATACTTTCAATATCAGAATCAAAGCAAGAAAAACTTCCTTAATTGTACTGGATTCCTAAGCTTCACAAAACACCATACAAGTCACGATTCATATCTAATGCCAGCTATAGCACTACCACTCACATATCTAAACTACTTACGTCTTGCCTTACAGCCGTCCGCAATCACGTTGTAAAATATTATAAAAAAGTGTATGAAAATTCAGGAAATTAACATTTTTTGGTCTATTAAAAATTCTTCAGAAGTCTTAGACAAGTTTCTTACTTTAAACATTCATTGCTCTGCAGTTAATACTTACGATTTTATCTACGCTGTACACTTCGTTACCTAATGATTTAATTAAGACCAAATTGATTGCTCTTATTGAGAAAACATTTGCTCGAGAGCAACGTCTATATATTGCATGTCATGAAAGTAATGCATTCTTACCAAAACTTTTTTTTTAGAAAAGTTTACTATGTGAACTTGCACGGATGTTTGTGAAGCTATACGTTTCCTATAAGACAATATTTACATAAAATGCGGTTACACTTTATTTAAACAAGTAATATGTATTCATATGGGATCCAACTGTGCACCATTAATTGCAGATTTGTTTTTATACTGCTTTGAACGTGATTTTTTATGTTAACTTTATCCCCTTCTAACCAAAGCCTCATTATAGAGGCTTTCAATTTAACGTCACGCTATCTTGACGATATTCTAACTATGAATAATCCTTTCTTTTCTCAAATGATCCATCTGATTTACCCTCCAGAACTTACCCTTAATAAAGCAAATAACTGACATTTAAATGCAGCATTTCTAGACATTGATATCGCTATTTCCAATGACAAGGTCTCTACTGAAATTTTTGACAAGAGAGATGATTTAAACTTTAGTATTGTGAATAATCCATACCTTGAAGGTGATTCACCTCCTATAGTATTTACATATTACAACTTACTTGCACGAGTTTGTACTAAAGTGAAGGTTTCAATGCTAGAAACCTGTTTATTTCTTTTAAACGGTTACAGCAAGGCTTTCGTTTTCATAAATTTAGAAAGGCGTTTTCAAAATTCTTTCACCGCAATGGTTTTATTGCTTCTAAGAATAATTGCAGTATGAAAACACTTATGCAGAAAGGCATAAGACATCCTGCATTTTATGGAAATGTTTTATACAAGTTAAAAAAATCGAGGGTCTCAATAATTTTTCTGACCACATTACAAAACTTATCAGCAAATGTATTGCAGACGGTTACAACCCGGGAATCCTTCGTTGTACTGCATTGTTTGCAATTGACCCTTTTACAGTCAAGAATTTACATTGCTCTTAAAATTTCACGATGACCGGACAGGTCGTTGAGACTGTATGAAAACAGTGACTTAAAGCCATAATTAGACAGTCACTGTGGGATTTCTTGTCTCTTCATCTCTCTAGTCGTGCCATATATAGGTGGGACAACTTGAGAAGTCTCTTTACCCTTTACGTGAGATTGCACAGTAGGTATAACATCGTTTTTTTTTTGTACCTTTATTATATATAATATGCCAACTGCGGATAAATTCTCGGCTTTTATGACATGTTTTTAATACATGTACGCATAACTCTATAACAATACTACATTTTATTTTGTTGATTTTGGTTGTTTTCTAAAATTCGATGATTTCTTTCGTATTTTTTAAATTTCACTTTTGACTCTTTTGGCATATTACTTCATGGCATTGTATGACGCCATTATATTGTTCTTATTATATATCATTATATATATATTTTACTGTTTTATTTTATTTGAAACTATTCTCTTATTTGGAATTTTTAGGTAGGATTTTAACTACTGTACATACTGTACATATGTTGGTAGTTTATTATATTACAAGTTATTATGTATGTTCATAAGTTCATTGTATCTGTTTTTGTTCCCGATGCAGGTGCTTACTGTTAGTTGTTTCACTTTGACGGGATATTTTTATATACACTGTTTGTTTGATAGACATATCTTCAGGAAGTGCGAGGTTGGAGCGCTCCGCAAACCAGGTTTTAGCACCCCAGTCGGCCCTATTGCCGACTAACCGTTCCAAGGCGGTAACTTTTGGTTTTTCTTTTTGTGTGTTATGTCTCGTCTCTGTGTTTTTGTCGCATTTACATTTACCTTGTTTGCCCTTGTCTACAGGTAGATAAAATTGAAATATCTGTGAGAATTTTGATAGGACCTTTTTATGTACCTATGTATTTTTTTTAAATGATAAAAGAAACATTTACATCTAAAACAGAAGCAGCTTAATATTGTTACTTTTTGTTACAGCAACATATAATCTGCAGTAAATCAAATCATTGTATGATGAGTTATTTATCGTAAGCTTATTAGACAAAGATTGCGAGTTTTTATAAAATAGTCACAAGCCTGTAGAAATATATATTTGACACCAATGCAAACTCACGGCCAACAGGCAGCTGCTAACTCTCTTCTAGGCAGAGGTAAGCATTGCAAACATAAGGGTGGGTGATTATTTCTTAGCTACGAAAGTAAATCTGAAATAAGGACACGACTGCACATCAATGGAAATGTAAGGCTGGCAACAAGTAGAGCGGTTATGAAACATCGCACCACAGAAATAGACTTAAACTACTTTTAGGGGCATGTAGAAACTATGCACACTTCAAAGAAATACGATACGTTTTTAGCTCTGTAAGCAAGTTATAATCTTACTCAATTTCTTCCCATCGGCCTACATTAGGCAGAAAACTGGTCAGTAAGCCATAACATCAGTAGACAACCGAAAACATTTACATCTTTAATTAAACTGTTAATGATGTTTCAAATACAATTATTTTCTGTAAACGTTCACGTTTCAAGTAATACGACAATAACTTAATTTTTGTATGCATCAGTATAATTTGTATATTGGTTAACAAACTTATTTAAGATTTCTTCCGAGTATTCTTAGTTCACGCTTTTTTGTCCAATGTTTTTTTGTCCTAACAACATTTTTCCATCAATTTCACAAACCCGATACAGGGTCGACGGATAGATAAAATATACCGGACCTGGTAGCCTTATCTGTAGAGCGTCGGCTCAAGGTACGGGAGGCCCCGGGTTCGATCCCGGGCCACGACATACCCAGGTTGTTAAAATGGTAGTGGTATAGCTCCTTTGCTAACGCTCAAGCAAATATAAGGGTAGTTCCACGACTGGTTGGCCCGGTGTCAGGATAATGTGACTGGGTGTGGTATCATGCCAGGTGTTCACGGCATGCTATACACGGTGAAGGCAGCACTACATCTGCTTTAAGTGGACACCGTCTCCAGATAACTGAAATACTGTTGAGGGAACGATAAACCCAATAAACATAAACATAATTAAAATATATGTGCATCTGAAAGATTTAACGTAGTCGTTTGCGTCAATGTGTTAGCGATCTTTAATACTTTCATGTTTTTGTTTTTCACGAAAATGTACTGTAGAAGGACAGTAATCGATAGTTTGACAAATAAAGGCAAGTGCAATCTGTCTTTTCTAACGCTGACACACGATTTCATT
Organism: Sinonovacula constricta; assembly: GCA_007844125.1. Lineage (NCBI taxonomy): Eukaryota > Metazoa > Mollusca > Bivalvia > Cardiida > Solecurtidae > Sinonovacula > Sinonovacula constricta. The sequence goes on from CM017568.1 coordinate 32,295,758, forward strand.
GTCGCATACTGATAGTGTCTCATCTGAAGAGAAAGTGTACAAAGGCTGTTTCTTAAACCGCGTCCCATTTGTCTTCACGTAGCAACAACGTTAAATCCTTCATTTTTACTTATATACTAAATGTGTCATGTTTTTTGGCATAAAGAAGATATAAACATATTAATAATTTTGTTAATGGAAAACCACAAAATGAATGCGAAGGTTCAAACAATCGGTAAAAGGCAAACAGACCGGACCGAACATGTTGAAGAAATGTGCCAAAATGCCAAACCTGCACAATAGCCAGGTTATAGTGGTTCTTTCCTTATATTTTACTATGCAACTACTTGTTGTGTGTTGTATACCCTAATGACAAGAGCGTATCAATCTTTGTTATTACGTTAACTGGAGCTCTTTCCGGGTTTTCCAATGATCGATTATAGAACATCGTAAGATCGTACAATTAGAATGCAAAGTCTCTGAATATAATTAATTCGGGAGAAATTCTAGCAAGGTTTTCTGAATTGTATTGCAATAAGAGAGCCTAAAATTCAATGCAATAACGTTTTAATTAAATAGGCTGATACAACTGACGTAGCTATGCAGGGTTAATTTTTGGTATACATGTATGAGAAGGTTACCAATTCTTTTGTTGACACAGTTATATTAAGCAATAAATATTACACCGCATGCTTTAAAAATTCTAAGCGTTATTACTTTTGGTGTATTTGCTGGTTATTAATTCTTTTTAGATCTTTGCTCTTGTTGAATATATTTTTAGAAGTTCATTATTTGCATTACATGAATTCATATTAAGCTTAGTATCAAACGCCGTTTAGAACTTTATTTATGCAGAATTCAAATCAATAACTTGCTCAAGGTCAAGAATCAATACTTCAAGCTTTCATCACTTCCATGAAGGCATATTCTCCACAAAGCATATCGCAAATGTTTAATGCCATTTTTTAAAAATGTTTCCTTAATTAAAGGACCATTCATATAAGAATCACGTCAATTTATGTCCGCCTGAAATTTATATATAAACATTGACATTACTAATAAGTTTACCTAGGCGGTAAATGTTTTTTTTTCTTTTTGTTAATGAAAATGTCTTATTTCTGTGTTTTTGACACTTTTACATTAACTCTGTATGCCCTTGTCTAAAGGTAGTTCATGTTTTAATATCTGTGGTTATTGTCATAGGATTTTTTTTTTATTTTCCTGTTATTGAAGTGTCGCTCACTTTGGATTTTAGAGGCACAATGTTGTTACCTAAATAGTCCGTTCTTTTGGTGTTATATTCACTTTTTTATTGTTATTGTAAATAGGTAAATAAGAAAAGGTCCTATCAAAATTTTCACAGATATTTAAATTTTATCTACCTGTAGACAAAGGCAAACAAGGTAAATGTAAATGTGACAAAAACACAGAAACGAGACATAACACACAAAAAGAAAAAAACATTAGTTACCGCCTTGGAACGGTCAGTCGGCAAAAGGGCCAACTGGGGTGCTTAAACCTGGTTTGTGGAGCGCTCCAACCTCGCACTTCCTGAAGGTTTTTCTATCAAACAAACAGTGTAAATAAAAATATCCCGTTAAAGTGAAACAACTAACAGTAAGTACCTGCATCGGGAGTTAAAACAGATATAATGAACTTATGTACATACATAATTTGTAGAAATAAAACAACATATGTACAGTATGTACAGTAGATAAAAGCCTCGGCATTGGTTTCATTTAAGAGAAGTACGATGGCAACTTTGCTACTTATTATACCGTGAGTATTATAGGGAAAAAATCTTAATATATCTTACATTCATACCTACAATACAATACACGTTAAGTTTCCAATAATAAGGTAATATCATGACAACATTTGATGAGGTTTGTTAATCTGTCATGATAAATTTACATGACATGTTCCAGATCTTTAACAATGTTAAAATATATAAAATACGCTTTACAAAACAAAAAGGAAAGCAGATCTGGCGACTTGTGTGAAATAATTTTAAATCAACTGTTGTATACGTGCCCAATTTATATAAATTCGTGCGAGATTAAAATTGGTCTGTTACAAAGGAAATACATCAGCAATTAATCAAACACATTTTGCAGTTAACATTTCTACAGAATATCACTTAAGTTCTTTAAAACAGTTTGGTAATCTAAGTGACGTAATGAAACATGAGACAAAACCATTTTCTGATAAAAAATACATATTGAGGTAATTCGATATTGACAATTGTTGAGAATTTGCTGAAAACAACTTGAGCAAATATTTTATTATGTAAAGATGTAAGTTACATTTTCTTTCTTCTTAAACACCTTATTTTCACCAGTTGCCTTACTTTGCTGTTGGAAGGTTGTCAAGATAAAGAAAGGCAATGTAACCCATTCTAAAAGTTGTTCTAGCAAATAAATAACACTTTACGAATGGCTGTAATAATATCTGGATTTATATGGATACAGAAAGAGAATCAAATCAAACTAAGTGTGATACAAGTGGCAATTTAAGCACTTAAACACATCTTGAAACTGAATATCATAATTGCACGATGATACGCACATTTTTCTTTTAATTCACGTTGGCCAATATTACTTAAAGCTAAGGTTAGTTTTAAAAAATAATTAGATTGATTTGTCCTGTAACATTCTTCATGTCAGTTTTTTATCCAATTAAGACAGTATATAGAGGACGGTTGAAGTAGCAATGTTGTCACTGGTTACATGACGGTCGAAGTAGCAAGGTTGCCCTTGATAACACGACGGGCGAAGTAACAAGGCCGCCCCTGTAAACACGACGGTCTAAGTAACATGGTCGCCCCTGATAACGCAACAGTCGAAGTAGCAAGGTTGTCCCTGATAACAAGACGTTCGAAGTAGCAAGGTCATCACTGTTAACAAGGCGGTCGAAGTAGCAAGTCGTCACTGGTAACAAGACGGTCGAAGTAGCAAGGTCGTCACTTATAACAAGGCAGTCGAAGTAGCAAGGTCGTCAGTGGTAACAAGACGGCCGAAGTAGCAAGGTCGTCATTGGTAACAATAGTGTCGAAGTAGCAAGGTCGTCAGTGGTAACAAGGCGGTCAAAGTAGCAAGGTCGTCACTATCAACAAGACGTTTGAAGTAGCAAGGTCGTCAATAATAACAAGGCGGTCGAAGAAGTAAGGTCGTCAGTGGTAACAAGACGGTCGAAGTAGCAAGGTCGTCACTGATATCAAGGAGGTTGGAGTAGCAAGGTCGCCCCTGATAACACGATGGTCGAAGTAATAAGGTCGCCCCTGATAACACGACGGTCGAAGTAGCAAGGTTGCCCCCGATAACAAGATGGTCGAAGTAGCAAGATCGTCACTGGTAACAAGGCGGTCGAAGTAGCAAGGTCGTCCCTGGTCATGATAGACAGAAGCTTGTACATCTTTCCTTTGATTGTTTGGCTACTACACGTTCACCATATTTTGAATTGGTATTATTTTCATTGTTTTTGTTTTAATATTACAAACTACGTCATACATTGCTACATTTGATTCTAGAAACCCTAATTTGAAGTCCTTATTTGTGCACATTTTTTAAAGATTTAATCCGATGTTTAAATTGCGGGTAAACCTGAGCCAAAAAGCCATTAAGCAAATGTATTAACACGCATTGTTTTATCCTTTACCGTTTTATTGTTTTATTAACAATACTTTAGATTAAAAGTATTCATTTTGAAATAATAATTTACGCCGTTCGTCAGTGTTGTATAGGTAGTATAGCCTTATTAAGCCTATGTTTGATCTCAATGAACATGTGTCATTTTAGAAATCCTCAAAGGGACTTCTTTTAAAGCAAACAGCTGTCACCATAACATAATTGTGACAGAGCAAACAAAATGCCATTTAAAGCATGGGACCACTAATTTATAAGAGGATGCATAATGCCGATCCCTGTTAGCAAACTTAATATTTGTACCTTTTGTCTAACATTTAACTTAACTTTGAAGTAAACAGAACTGATTTTGTTCAGTTAATTAAAACGGGAAAAAAATAAATCAATTTACTGTAGAAGTAATATCATTTCGTAAAACTAAAACATTGAATGAATTTCTCAAAAACTTGTTAGAATTCGATTACATCTGAAAATAAAGGACATTCTTTAACATTGTTACACTTAGGTTACAGTAGCATAAATCTATTGGTTTTTGGTAAATGGTAACTTAGTTAGTTCTAAACTTAATTACATACATTATTATTAGTTCGTTATTCGATAGTTCAAATACATGCAATTAATTAAAACGTGTACCATATACTCATTTAAGCTTGTAGAGACGTATTTGTCAAAGAGGTTATTCAAAGATTTTGAATATAGTAGTTTATGTCTTATTCTCTTTTGGATGGAATCAACCACGTAAAACCCAAATAAATTGTGTTTTTAGAAGAGGGGAACGATGTCAACTTGTTAAATCCATGAACTTGAAAGGATCTTTGTATCGGTTAATAAAGGGGAAAGTAATGCAATGGAATTCGATTTCCAATAAATTTCCTCTAATCAATTTCCTCTAATTAATTAACGTTTAGATTTAAGATAATATAATACTTGGGTTACAGAAACATTAAATTATTTTTTTCTTGAACAGTCCTGCAATAAATCATATCCTTGAATGCTTAGCTATTTATCACAATCATTTTCGATGAAGATAATTGAACGACTTTTAATAAACTTTTTACAATATATATATTCGGCACGAAAGATCGACCGAACGGTAAGTACCGGTTGTCTGCTATGGATAAGCGGTTATGTCCAAGCCAAGATAGTAACTCTGAAACGCAGAAAAAATTGCACATCAATGTATTCTAGGACTGACTACAGGTAAAGCTGCAATGAACAATCCACAAGTAAGACAACATGAAGTGACCCTAAGCTTCACTTTTGTTTGTGGGGTGGGATGGTTGGCGCATGTGGACACAGTGTGCACTGAAACAAATACGGCACTTTTCAGCTCTGACGACGAGACTATATGAATCTAATTTAAGAGGGCATATGGCTCCTTATGAATTGGAAAAGACTATTGTTGTGTCATCTCTCTAATTTAAAGAAAACATAAGTATTCTAAAAGCAACGGGATAATGGTGCATGGCCTCGCCTCCTTGTAATAGTATGTATATAGATGCGTTAAATTGCTCTACGCATGTCATTATTTTTTTATTGGTGTAAACTTATTGTCTTATTGTATTGATGGACATTCACCTCGAACAATAAACAACACACTTCTATGCCGGCATTTTATCCACTTAGCATCTCGTCAATATATTATTGGCATAATAGAATGTTCCCATTTTAAATTGACAGCTCAGAGAATAACCACAGCACTTTAAGTGGTTCTGAAATTATTTTATCAACATTAACATAACTGGTAAGACTTAAAGTGCTCAAAATGTCAATTAGCCTTTGCATAGACACTATAAAACTTTAAATTGTAGTTCACGACAAATTTAAAGTGACACTAATGCAAAATAGATTTCAGAGAGACAATTGAAATCCCTAAATAGTCCTATCGTTTTTGTTTTATCTGCATTAATGTTATTGTTCTTATAAAGGAAAATAATGTTAGGAAACATCTTGTGGAGGAATTACGATGACAACTGCACCACTAATTATTTCCTTGAATTTTACAGGGTAAAATCTGAACATATTTTAAAAAAATCACATACATATCAAATACACACAATTATTCAGACATGTTGGGACTGAACTAGTCTGAAGCAGTTATAGTGCTGTCTCCGAGTTCATAGCATGATGTAAGCACTTGATAGGATTCCGGTCCCGGTATCCATACACCAGACAGCAAGACCAACAGCAAAAGCTTTAAGCTGCGCATGAGCAAGGAATGGTTGTATAATTGTTTTTATAATTTTTGAAAGAAAAGAACAAAAGATATAATTTCTGAACCGTAACATTAAAACAAAATCATTTAGGACTTACAACGCAAATTACAATAGTGAAATATCAAAAGGCATAGGTACGAACATGCAAAGGTATATTGGACAGTGACAAAACACTTTAACACGTTATTAAAGATACACAGAAAAACAGAATTTACCAACCCGAACTGGACATATTCAAACCATAACATTGTTTTCAATCCATCATTAAAACCGTAATGAATTTAACTGGTTAGTGCTTTTTGCCTTTAAATAAAATCATAGTTCTTAATGCATAATAATACATTTTACAAAATTATGAGATTTTAACATTTCCTATTAATTAAAAACACGTTAAGATACGGAAAAATGATGTTTCAGAATTTCATGATGTCATTGGAAACGAAATTCAGTTACCATGATATTTGCAATTCGTTTCCATTATAGGATATAAATTGAACAAAATGGCAGCACTAACCTTTTTGCACTCTACTTTGATGAACTGCTTACAAAACTACCTAAGGGGTCACAAATGGCCAAGCTTTTTAAACCCACGGACTTGTCAAGCTTCAGTAATCAACTCATGGGTTCGGCCAATGTTGGACCGATCACTATACCTAGAATGTGTTTGGGGTCTTTACTCGCAAATAGTTTCTTATCTTTGTAATACTTGTGTGTATATTATTTGAGACAAATCTGACCAAACCAAAGTGAACTCACTCCGTCTTGGATTGTTACAAAGTTAGAACCTTTTTGCAAACCAAACGGTTATTCTGTCTAAGCAGAGTGGTTAGATTTTCAGTATCAGGAGGGTCTAGACGCAAGTTTGTCTCCCTGCCTTGATAAAGTTATATTGTTGTTTTTAATTAAACGTATCTAAATAATGCTTTTCACTTCTCTGTCAGGGTCGTATTTTGTATTTTCCTTTGTACGTATATTGGAATTTGGTATTCACTTCCATCTACGCATGAACCGGATACTACAACCATTTTCTCTTCTTCTTTGGCCATTATATCTATGATTCAAACATTTAATTTTCCTGTACAATCAAGAACTATGATAAGTCATGCTACATATTTCATATATTTTCTAATGGAAAAATAAAATTTTTTTTCAAATTACTTTCTTCTCATTAAATAACCGATAGTCATCAGTTGACTACAATCTATCATTGGAATGCTCTTTACAACCATTAGCGATGTCTGAAGACTTACGTGATTTGTCCTTCTAATGTATATCTGTATACCATACATACAAATTCAGGTTTATCGTTGTATTTGTGCCGACCTGATATAAATATGGACACGAGATATAACTGGTCTGTTACATGTACAGCTGGAAACACCATTTGACAATATGACCACGTCTCGCATTTTGCAGCAAATATCTTTACAGACATGTTTGATTTGTTCTCTAAAAGCATTTTGTCAATCTAAGTGTCATAATGAAACATGAGACAAAAATCATTGCCTGATAAAACTTATGTATCATTGCAATTCGACATCAACAATCGCTGCAAGTTTTACTAAAAACAACGTTAATTGACTATACATTTAAAGGTTAAAGTCCTACAGTTTGACTTTATCAAATACTTGTCAAAGTATTTTACGCAAAACCCATACGTCAGTCTAAGTAAAGATTTTGAAATCTATCCCCATTGTAATACAGTAGAAAGATAAAAATAATACCCTCTACATAATGAAAAAAGGTACAATAAGCATTTCTGTTTAAAATGATATCAACGTCAGAGATGATTATTCAAAGGATGAACAAATCTCGAAATAATGTGCTTAGGTGGTTTTCACAGTTTTAAAACAGCTTACCATGCAGCCTGACTCTGACAGGAAATAACTTGTTATGACGAGTTAGGTGTTAGGCTTCACTTTTTACATAGATTCCTAGCATCAAGAAACAAGTTTTAGCTGAATCTTTCCAGGCAACAATTATTTACTTGGTCATTGGAGGAAAAGAACTTGGGACTAAATTTGACATCCAAAACCTTGACATACCACTTTTATCAATATTTATGATAAAAGCTGCGAGTAAATTAAGCTTTTGATTTCTTCGAAAATAACCAATTCTTATTAATAGTTATTAGATTTTTTGCTAGAGAGCTATGATATATATAAAAGGCGGTCTTATCAATGGGGTTTTAAGCAACCTAATTATCATGAAAAAAGTCGACAATTAATTATTGTATATTAGCCGAATTAAATGAATAAAGAACATGAAACAAACTAACAAGGTTGCGTGCAGTTTGACATAATTGACAATTTCATCACTTGAATCCATTTTCAAACCATCGCTTTCTGTTTATTTATTTATTTAGGCATACAATATTATGTGTCTCGAGACACACAAGAGACAATACTTTCAGCAAAAGTAAGGTCGCTTTAGAATTATGTATTCTTAAACACAAAAATGGATAAAGGTCAATATATTCAAGTTCATAGATGCAGTACAAAACATAAATATGCCATAAACAAAGGCGTCTACTTATGGTAGAACAAATGTAATGCTGCATCTCCAGTTGAAGAGTATCAAAATTAGGGTTAAAATGCTTCAAAACCTGGGGTTGAGAGTTCGTTCTTTGGGCACAAAAGGTCAACGTTTTTTCGTTCTACTTTTTCATTTGAGAAATATTTGTGCATCCCTCTACCTATCTATAGAAGAAAAGTTGTTTAGTTATAATTTTATCTTCATATATAAATTTTAATTGTTTGATTTTGATTACACTTCGTTGCCTGAAATATTCAGTCTTTAAAAATCTTTTTTTGAAGCATTAACCAAAATGCATTATATAGAACAACTTGGACAATTCTGAAATAAATCGTATGGCTATCAAGAGGTCGGTGCTTCTTGCAATAAAGTACGATAAGCAGAAACAATAGGAAATTTAGTCTTAAACGTGTAGGATTCGTAAACAATTCAATACATATTTGTGATAGTTTGAGTCAAACTAATCAAATAACATGTTTGGTTGGTTTGTCCAATGTTATGTGTTTTTTCCAAATGATACATGTACATGTACTCCATAGCATACCAGTTCTCCTAAAGAGGATATAGCATGATTTTTGGAGTACACGTCTACCTTAAAGTATACAACTCATTTATTGCGTTATTTTTTATTCTATATATTTTCTTTAACACATGCTTTACCTTAAACGTGACTTATTGTTTTTTTTATTCAAACAGTCTAAACTATTGCGATTCAAATTAATTTTATCTTACTTTCACATTATACAACTACAAACAAATCTTACCAGATTGTTTCCAATTTATTAGTTTTATTATTATATTGTCAAGATGTTACGCATGCTTTGCACCTAAATGCATGAGGCAATATTGTTTGAATTAAATTGTTTGTCTACTAATTTTTACCATTTTTTAGTCGTGCCAATTAACACAAAATTTGTCGACGACGGGAGCAAGCCCCCACCCCCCATTGTTTGGCTTATAGGCGTCATTTTAAATTTTAATTGGTATAAATGTCTTTTTGTTATATCAAAAATAAACTTTATTGTAATGACATCATACATTGCTACATATGATTGTATCATCCTCCTATGGCTAGCCCTTTGGCACACTTCCTGATTGTTAAGATAATATAAAAAATAAAGGGTCTCGATAACTTTTCTGAGCACTTAAGAGAAAATTTATTGCTGACGTTTAAAACCGGGGAATCCTTCGTTGTACTGCATTGCTTGCAACTGATCCTTTTACAGTCAAGAACTTGCATTGCTGTTAAATTACACGATGACCAGACAGATCGTTGAGACTATACGAAAACAGTAGCTTAAAGCCGTAATTGGATAGTCACAGTTGGATTTTCATCTCTCCAGTCGTGCCCTATATAAATAAGACAACTTGAGTTTTTTCGAGGACCTTTACGTGAGACTAAAATATCGGGATTTTTGTACTTTTATTATATAATATGAGAAAAAAATCATCGGCTTTTTATGATATGTTATTTCAAAACTTATTACCTATTAACTCTTAAAAATACTACATTTTATTTTGTTGGCTTGGGTTGTTTTCTAAATTTCGATTATTCCTTTCGTATTTTTTACATTTCACTTTTGACACTTGTGGCATATTACGTCATGGCATTGTATGACGTCATTAAATTATTCTTATGTCAGCGCTTAGTCTGTTTTATTTCAAACTACTCTCTCATTTGGAATTTTAAGGTTGCCGAGGCTTTTATCTGTAACTGATGGTTTTCTTTTTGTGCGTTATGTCTCGTCTCTGTGTTCAGTCACATTTACATTGACCCTGTTTGCCTTTGCCTAGAGTAAGATTAAATTTAAATATCTATGGAAATTTTGATAGGACCTTTTCTTATTTACCCATATCCAAACTGCGAGCAAACATGAGACATTAGGCAAACGTATCAACATGAATCAATGTAATTAAAGATCAGTTATCTCTATTTTTTATGATTCTTTTATAAATTTTGCGTGACTACGCCATGACTAATATAAATTTCAAATAATGATGGGTGAGCAATTCATTAAATCAGTTGTTAACGACGTTGCTTTATTGTTTGTATTCTTCTTAAAATTCGGGTGTCTTTCCTCCTCTCCAACCAGTAGTATATTAAAATGACTACAAATTGCGTCTCAGTTAAGATGGCTTCTATAGGCCTTCTTTGATAGCAAACAGTTTTAAGTAGCTTTCCATATGTGTGACAGATTAACTCACCCACATGAAAGCAACTACTTAATAAGTTAATAAGGAAAGGTCCCATAAAAATAACACATAAATTCAAATATAAACTACCTTAAGACAAAGGCTACCAGGATAAATGTAAAAGTTATAAAAGCACATGACATAAGCAAAAGACGGGACATAACACACAAAAAGAAAACAAAACCAGCAGTGAGTGACCGTCTTGAACCTGGTTTGTGGGGCTCTCCAGCCTCGCCCATCCTTAAGGTTTTTCTATCGAACAAACAGTGTAAATAATAACATCCCGTAAAAGTGAAACAACTAACAGTAAGCACCTGCATCGGGAGTTAAAACAGATACAATGAACTTATATACATACATAATATCTAGTAATAAAATAAACTATCAACATATGTACCGTATGTACAGTAGATAAAAGCCTCGGCAACGTAAAAATTCCAAATGAGAGAGAGAGAGAGAGAGAGAGAGAGAGAGAGAGAGAGAGAGAGAGAGACAGAGACAGAAGAGACAGAGACAGAGAGACAGAGAGACAGAAGAGACAGAGACAGAGAGAGACAGAGAGAGAGAGAGACAGAGAGAGACAGAGACAGAGAGAGAGAGACAGACAGAGAGACAGAGACAGACAGAGACAGACAGACAGAGGCAGAGAGACAGAGACAGACAGAGAGACAGAGAGAGACAGAGAGAGATACATAGAGAGATGCATTTTGCCAAGCTTTGCTAGTAAACTTAACATTCGTGCAGTGTCTCTAACATTTAACTTTCATTTGACCTTGATCAAAACTGGACTTGACCATTTACTTTCAAATTAAATCTTTTCGCATATACTCCTAAATCGAATTAATTTATTGATTGTCGTAAGTGAATGTTGAGTCTGTGTATGTGGGAAATGTCAGATTATTAGGCTTTTAGCCAACTACCAGGAAACACATTAAATATTAAAATTTCACATCTATACATACCGGCTATACATTGGTCGAAAAAATAGCAAACATTATTTTCAATGGACATCAAAAACAACTTTTAGTAAAGAAAAGTTGAAAAAGTTCTTATGAGACGAATCAAACTATGTAATGTGATCGATGCTACCCATACTGGTGCAATGGGTTTAACATAGCATGCATGAAAGCCATGTGAGATTCATTTTAACCAAATAACATGAACAAAGAAAGCAACCAAACGGGGTCATAGATATTATTGTACTTTCTGTAAAAATATTTTGACTGTGCGTGTTTGAAAAAGGCGTGTAATTAATTTATGAATACTTTGTAAATTGTTATTTGATTGTCAGCAATGAATCATAATTTAATGACAACAGCCTCTAGTTTTATACATTGAATTTAACTCGAACAATAGCCCAGTGTCACGCACAAAGACGCAATTTATCTGGAATATTCAGTTTCCTAATTTGCATTTCAAGTTTAAATGTCTTGCTATGCCATTGCAATCAGTTAGGGGAAACATTATGCCTTTGTGCAAGTTTTAAAATTAAAACAGCAACAACTATAGTCCGTTGTCACTATCTGCCAGTGTTTTAACCAACATGTTTATATAGAACACACATATTCTCTGAAAATGTCCCGTTGACACCTTAAAATCAATGAAATTTAATGATCAATTTAATTGTAAAGTGTCACGAAAACATCCAGTTGGCTTTACGCTTCTTACATAAATGGACGACGGTTTTGAAGCAGTCACAGTGTTACAATTACATAACTAATGTGATGACATGCAAAAGACATAAAAATCACATTTTAGTTTCATTAATGAGATTTAAAATTTTACCTATTTTAAATTAAGAACAGAAAGGTAATATTTGTCTTAAAAAGTACAATATTTTCTCCGCAAATACAATTGAAGATTTTATATAGGTGGTTATCAATTTGATAACATTATTTTCTTTGGGCCGACGCTCTACTCATAAGCTTGAGCCTGTTCCAGGGATTGAATAAGGACATTGAATAATCTATCAAATGCCATGTTTTAGAGTAGCATCTATAAATATCTGATTTCCTCATTCGTGATGATTCCCTTGTGTGAAGTCAGTGGTCTTTTTGGAGTTGGGAAATCCAGTTTTTAGTTCTAAGCCAAGGGTAAGAGGAATAGTGGAAACAACGTAGTTTCTCAGTAGGACGCATTTCAGACACAAAACACCGTTCTCCAAAAGACCTAGCACACGTTATGTAATGTGACATTGCACAACATTCCTGAGTACAATGATAAAATTAATGATTCTAAAACTAACATTGAAGTCATGTGCCTGTGTAATCCGACTTCTATCTATATATTATAGTAATGATTGTTATAAGGTTACACGTATCCACGAAATAACCAAGCACGCCTGAACCACGTCCGAAGCACGTCTGTAAACGATGTCGGATTCAGAATAAATAAACACACTAACAGAGAGGCAAACAAAAGAGGACATAACAAGAAAATTTCCATTTAAAGATACTTTTTTGCTACGCCGGCTCTCGTAAGTGTAAGTACACTATGCACGGTTGCATGTAGATAACTCTCCACTACAATATTTCGCCTTGATTTTTTAATACAAATGACATTTAGAAGATAAACAGAAATCAATCGAAAATCTCAAACATGACCCTTAAAGGTGGTATTCGACAGCGTGGAATAAGTTTTTATCCTCATAAACAACCAAAGAAAGTATGGTTACTTAAAAAGATTACATGAAATGAAGCGTATTGATTTCCTACTTCCATATCAAAACTGAAAAATAACATCTGAATTGTTATTACAAACATATACTTCCTATCTAAGCCACGCTGCACAGTTAGCTATATTTAAACAACGAAAACCACGTGGCCACTTACATTTGAGATTATGTTATGCTATTATCTGACGTTTCTTTTAAATATCTTTTAGCAGTATTCCAATTATGCATATTTGTAGGTTAACTTGGAAAGAATGGACATAAACAGCGATTTTTTTTACGATTTGTACTGTCTGGGAAATAGGGAAGTGTTGCTTAGACAAATAAATAAGTTTTGCATAAGGTGTATCTATTTTCCCCCAAATAGAGCAAAACTATTGTTATATTCATTGATATAGGCAAACTATCACCTTTAATATCAGTGATATACATAGCAATAACACAATTAGTCTTATCGATATTTTCAAGCGACCAACATACCAATCATTAACACCAACCCGGTTTTAGTGCTTCTAGTAATGGTGCCTTTCGTTTATTAGGACGGCGGACTACGTACATCGTTTCGTTACGCCGGTCATTGAGAGTAGATAATCCATCACTGATGTAAGTAAAGCATAGCGTCCGGAGATATCAGATTATTCATTCCAGATTGATAGCTTTGTATCTGATAAGTATATTTTGTGTTAAAAACGTCAGTCGGAATAGCACTAAGCTATAGGATCACTGGAAACAATGCGTTTATATAGTATGACATATGTATAGTGATATATGTGCATACCATACATTTACATGCATGTTCATTTTTTACTTTCAAAGTAAAATACACTGAAAGAGTTTAAAAACACAAATACCCCCAAACTATAAATTCATTACCATTAGTTTATTAACATATAGCAAGCATTACTAATTACTGCTATCGGCTTAACTTTAGTATTACATATGTCGCTCATTTAATGTTACTAGCTTTTTCAACACAGTTGTAAAATATTTGAAAATAAGCAATATAATAACGCAAAACGTAATAAGAAAATCCACAATCACAGAAAAAAAAAATCAAGATTCAGATTCGTCTTTGCTCTTCGTATTCATTTCTTGAAAAGAAATGGAAGAGGTTATCATTAAATAGACAGACATATCCCAACTCTGGCAACATAATTCATATTTAGTTTTTGTTGTTAGCTTACAACTCAACGGAAAGGTAACAAAACTTAACAAATAGAAACATTTGAAACAAGAAGTGCTAAGCTTGATAACATATCTTCTTATGGAAGCTTGATAACATTAAGCTAGACATTTGCCTAAGGTTTAGAATTTGCAAGATTCTGTAAAAATGTTCTTTAAGGTAAGGTTACTGGAAAATACGATTGGAATTGTTTTTTTCCCCAATGTTGTACAACGCCACTCTAAAAAGGATATTGATTAACGATATCAGTTGCAGGCTTATCATGCAGTTAAACACGGAGGGCTATGCTATCAAATATTTATTCACCCATATCCAAGCCGTTGGAAATCTAATACACTCAACGCATGTCTAATTCGTAGCTATGTTTACGAGGGCGTACAGTACATGTGCCTGCGTAAGGATTGTTATTCATGCATATCACTAATTTTCGGTTTGTTATCAGGATTCGTTTCGTTGATTTTCTCCACAATTTAATATTTAATTATATTTATGTTGTTTATATATGATTTGTTTTTGTTTGTTTTACTACCTCAAAATTTGGAAACTCAACATTCACGTAAAATTCAATAACTGTTGTTCTCTGCGGATCACCTTTTGAGAAAACAGACATAAAATGACCTGGCGTGACTTAACCCTTGCTGAGAGTGTGAGTCGTTCACCGTTGTGCCACTAATGTAATTTCTTACTAGGTCGTAACAAATGTACCCTTCCGAAAAATGTCTTCTATATCTTGGACTTACAAAAAGTTCGCACGACATCAATTCATCATTCAAAAGTAGGAAGATTGCTACGTCCAAGACTCTTGCTTGGCTAAAGTCTTTACCCTGCTGCGTATGTTCATTACCACTTATTCTTATTGTCTGACAATTACGTTCAGAAGTTACCAGATGTACTGTTAAAATCTGAGCTCCAAACATAGTGTGTATCCTGACCAGACAGCTCCAAACATAGTGTGTATCCTAATCAGACAGCTCCAAACATAGTGTGTATCCTGATCAGACAGCTCCAAACATAGTGTGTATCCTGATCAGACAGCTCCAAACATAGAGTGTATCCTGATCAGACAGCTCCAAACATAGTGTGTATCCTGATCAGACAGCTCAAAACGTAGTGTGTATCCTGATCAGACAGCTCCAAACATAGTGTGTATCCTTATCAGACAGCTCCAAACATAGTGTGTATCCTGATCAGACAGCTCCAAACATAGTGTGTATCCTGATCAGACAGCTCCAAACATAGTGTGTTTCCTGAACAGACAGCTCCAAACATAGTGTGTATTATGATCAGACAGCTCCAAATACGGAGCCTTTCATTATGAGTCTGATTACTTCGTGCCTGCGAAGTGGACAGATGCACTTATTTGTCAGGAACCGTTCGAGGTCATGTGAAATGGCGCGGCTGTTGCATTTGACATTAAGTGGTTTTGTACTGGTTTGTACCAATTTCTGGCTCTCCCTGTGTCGTTTCTGTCACTTGGTAGGCCATTTTACTTGTTAGACCAATTTTTGTTGTGATGCAATAGGTAAGTTAATGAAGTTACTTGTTTAGGGAGATGTCTCTTCGGTCAAGGTGAACTCGAGAAGATAGATGAGTGCTGTTTCTACCTAAACATTTCGATATAACACCAGTTCGGTCTTATTTGTTTCAATGATAATTTGTGTAGTGATCTACGAATACATAAAAAGACATACAGTGGGTATAAATACTATGTCAATGTAGGATGTATTCTAGTCAAATAGTTTTGTGAATTGGCGCTAGAGAGGACGTCATTGCAAGGCATGACACCATATTCTTTTTCTATATTTGAAAATGAAAATGAAACGTATTACACGTTAACTGTTCAATGAAAACTTGTAATTTACATAAGAAAAAGCATGCAATCATGTTCTCTTTCGTGCACATCCACAACAACTGTCGACCAGTAATGGTGCATCTATCAATTTGTGAGCTGATAATAGTCACGGTGTTTGATTGCTAGTTAGGTCTTTTTTTGACTGTCTTCTAATAATATTGCAAATGCGACTAGACAATTCTACCAAGTCAAGCAAAAAAACACGCCCGCTGATTGTAGAACAGTTCAGACATCAGTAACGAAATCAAACTAGTCACCTTATCCTGACCATACTGGGCTAAATGGTTTCCTTTATGAAAAAAGCAAGCCTTATTAACTACCTCTCCCATACCTGGCTGAATAGTTTCCTTTATGTTAAGGGCAATGTATACCGTCAAACAAAATACACACTGGAGAGATTGAGAGATCAGGTGATTATAATGCCGATTCGGTGTGCCATGCCATGTATGTCTAAAATGTTAGCGAACATTTATTATTAATATTTTCAAGTCACTTTAAAGTACATATGCGGAACATATTGCTATGTTTTTGAGGTTTCAAGAAAGAACAAGAGAAAAACTGTGTTTACTTAAGGAACATAAAGTAAAAATATTATACATGCCATCGTACATCATCTTATATATGAAACAAACCGTTTGTCTGATGTTGTTCATTGTACTCAATGACGTCAGCAAGTTTTTCTGAGGGTTTTCTATAACCTTCAATGGGTTACATTGATTATATTCGGAGACTGGACGAAGAAGGCATTCACATATACGCTTCAACATAAAGGTACTGTTACATCCATCGATATATTGAACCCGTCTCATTGATAAACAAATCAAGACCCAATTACATGAAGCAGTCTTCTGTCACATTACTGCGGAACAGTACATTATTAAAGCATGGCCTGGCTGTTCAGTCGCATATATGCTTTTCATCATTACAAGGAAAGATACGTGTTTGCTGTAAGATAAAGTGGGTGCAAAAGAGTTGTAGCCTATCTTGATCACATCACATTTGTAAATGGGAAATTCACAAGTGCTTTTTGCAGGTAACAACAAGAAAACACTGTATTGCTATTGCTAGAGCAGCAAAACGTGCAGATCCTGCTTATACAGTTCCCAGCTGGGGTAAGCTTATCTGGATCTATATGATTTTCATAAGACCGATCAATAAAACTCATCAGGTTTATCGATAATTTCTGAAATTTAAAGCCAAACGTATTTGCCAAATAACCGTATCGATCATTATCGGTATGCACCATTTGTTTCAATCGCAATACGTTCATCATTACTGCTGATTTTGACTTCATATGACTTCATATGATCTTTGAATGCAATAGCAATAATTTTAGTCTGCTATAAATCACAAATATTAATTTTAACTTAATATAGAATTCATTTAATATCTTTTGTAATAATCAGTTAATTTTTATTTTATTTCGGAATTGATCATGAAATAACTGTGTAATTGGTTTCATGTTACGATAAGCAGATCTTGTGTGGCATTGCGTGAACACAAACGACGTGTTTTTTGCAAAATGTTTTGCTCCGGCTCTTGAAATGCCACTAAAATTGTTTTGCTGTACACATAAACTATAATATAGGAAACATGAAGGCGTACTGTTACGTAGTAGTTCAATGATATGATTGTTTTAAATCTTCCAACATTTAAACCAATGCGCTGCATGGGTCGAATAAATTACATGCCAGTTCCTCCTTCAAAATACGGACCATATACACCTTCATCTATCGGAAGATTATAAAGTCATTTTCATCATTAACCATTGATTTATTTATATTCATTTTGGTAAAATACAAACAATCTTCACACAAAGTATAATCCCCGTGCTCTTTATTTAGAGGAATGTTGTGACTACGCTTAGTAGTACAAACTATAAATGTCTTCAGCATTCACCAATGTCCGATGGGAGAAAAACAAAGAACTCCCTACTCATACAGGATGCTTTAACAAGTACAAGGTTAACTCATCTAAGAATAGGACTGGTTTCTAATTGGAACTCAAAAATCAATTTCAAACTAAAAAACTACAATAATACTTACTTCATCGTCATCGTCATCAATATCCGCTTCATCAGACGAATTGACGTCATGAATAACGTCAAAGATGGGCGTGGTTGGGGAGTGTCCTGGGTTGTCCATTTCCAGAAAGACTATATCTGGACCTGGATCGATGTTTATGGGATAACGTCTCCGTGGGGATACAGGGGCCATAGGTTCCAGGAGAGGTAGGTTTGGAGAAACGGATCTCTTAATGGACACACCCCGAGTAGGCGTTGCTACTTTTAAGTTGCTCATGTCGCCTGTCTAATGATGTTTAAGGAACCAAAAGTTGCTTCTAATCCACGTTACATGTTGTGGTTTTCAGATAAATAGTGATCGTTTTAAAGCACACAGGTTCTAAATATCTGATTAATATTGGCATGATGTACAGTCACGTTATTTACGTTCTAATATCCGGTCTAATCCGTTTTTACAATTATAACTTCATTTTCTATCATAATTGCTCACAGTTTATGTAAAGTATAAGGGGTATTATGCCTGTAATCTATATCGTATCGATTAAAACATGTCTAAAAAGTCAAATGTATTTATATATATAATTTTAACATTGTGTGAGGTACATTACCTCAGGTAAAAGTTTTAATGTTTTGAATATGCTATAATTGAATAATTGACGATCGTATATTCATTGTTGTCAGTTATCTTGATAGGTCATATGGCGCCGAAGGTAGCTCATCATAGCTCACATGCGTTAAAAGCAAACTGTCGTAATATAATTCAATATTAAGCTTGACTTACAAGTTGCCTTTTTTGGTTATTGATTATTAAAAAATGTGAAATTTTACACGTGTTACTTTATATTAATATTCAGCCACAGGTATCTCGATTTTACTATAAATGGTGCTAAATATTACAAAAGATATATTATTTCTTCCACAGTGGAAGTTCACAGACACTCAGTATAGTTTTAGGCTCATATAATTGTTGTGTATTGCTATTAGTGTTTGGATGTGGACAGTTGAAGCGAAGTTAAACATGAATTCCG
Organism: Sinonovacula constricta; assembly: GCA_007844125.1. Taxonomy (NCBI): domain Eukaryota; kingdom Metazoa; phylum Mollusca; class Bivalvia; order Cardiida; family Solecurtidae; genus Sinonovacula; species Sinonovacula constricta. The sequence goes on from CM017568.1 coordinate 32,315,082, forward strand.
ATGCATGCATACTCAATTCCGACGTAGCTACTTGCTTTAATTAAGATAGTGTTAGTGAATTATATATGACAAGTACAAGTTCCTTGTATTTGCATCTGACAAAGTTAATAGAATTCACAAATAAATAAATTAGTGAGAATATGGATAATTTGGGAGACTAACCGCAACAATAAACTTCATATGTTTTGTGTTGAGAAGGAAATATTTCGTACATGAACACATGGACAATTTGTTTCTAAGTATACATGACAAATGAATAATCCGCCTTTAAGAATTAACCTAGAAGTTAAACTGCTTTCTTTGCTATCGGTTTACCATACCGCTTATGTTTCATATATTTCTTGTTACAACATAAAGACAAACTCTAGAATATGTAGTGAAAATTATTTTAATTAAAGTTTATGGTACCTTTAAGGTGGTATTACGTTAAACTACCTATGGCAATATACAAGAATTAGCAATTAATTGAATTCGTTAATTACACTTTGTGATTATAAAAGAAAAGCTGTACTAGTCTTACAAAAGAACTGAGTTAAATTGTTGTTGATAGCATCCTACTGATATACGTATATCCTACTTAATGAAGTACAAATCCGATTGTTTTTTGTATTGTTCAGAAGATATTTCGACCAAATTATCACATTCTCTACAGCTTCTTCTATCAAGAGGCAAAGCGTTAACAACTTAACAATAATACAGCGAGTAAATGATTTAGGGTTTAAAAACACAATGCTACAACCGTGCTAAGTTACTTCAAGATAAATTATCTTGGATTGGCTGCGTAGAATAATCCGATATTTCACCCACACATCATTCTGTTTCCTGAATATAAAACACCAATACATCCAATGAAGACACACGTGGAATATTCTAATTTCCTTTCTTGCACGACCGTTCTCTTGCAATCCACTTACGATCACAATCTTTTATGAACACAATAGAACTACTACAGTCAGGTATATTTACATTCGCCGAAAAAGTCTTAAATTTTTAATAACATTGGCATTGGCGGATCCATCCGCACTATTTACGATCAATAATGAACTACAATGGTAAAACGGGTTCCAAATGACTGTAAATAACAAAATTTCACAGCCACAAACTACATGAAAGTAAATTTCCATTTATATCCGTATTTATTCTAATTAAGTGATGTAGATGAGCAAAGAAATTATAGACAGGTTATTGGTCACAATGCGACTGTGGTTGTTACAGGAGAATGTAAACATGTACCCCAAACATCCAGATCTGAAACATGAAACAAAACGGATATGCACTCTGGCGTGACCTACACGAATCAACAAGGGCCCAAATGACATCATTGACATACTTAATATATACTTCATCTACTCAGACAATTTCAGATGACATTAAACATTATACTCACACTAAATTTCAATGACAGCGTATAACTCGTATAGTTTACCCCTGGCATGACATGAACAAAATAGGGGCATGATGAAACAAAATGTATAACTACAGATAAATGTCTACATAGTCTGGTTTAACCGCAACCAACCAACACAGAGCGTAATTAGAAGGTTAAAAGGTTATTTAAATTGATCTTACCATGAACCATTTGATCGTTGAAGTGGGTCTGAGACTCAAACTTAACACCACATTAACCTTTACAGACTAGACCATTAACAAAGCGGTTTGAAATGACTTGCGGATGCTTTTTATGCATATAAAGTTTAATTTCATAAAACAGATATGTCGCTTAATTGTGTAGGTTTAAATATGATAACCACTGAAACGGAAAAAAATAGAACACCCAGTCAAAAATGTTAACACTTTTTATTTTTCCAACTCTGGGTTGTTTAATCACTATAGACTGCACCTCTGGTTCTTAATACATATTATTGTGTTATATAGTCAACTGGTGCAATGTTCAAACAACGTCCACTTTTGACAGGGTTCAATAGATGCCTATCCGTTTATTTTATGTCTGTAGGAATAAAATTTGACAGAGATATCGAAATGCTGTATAAAAAACGGAATTGTGACTCTATGCTTTAAGCTTGAGCAATATCAAAATTGATAGAGGAGCAAGATAGTTTCTGACATTGCTAACATTATTTTATTGACTGGTACAAATCGATATTCGACAATAGTAATGAGAACGATAATAATGATAATGATTGGGGTTGATCATAATGATTTTGATAATAATAATAATAATAATAATAATAATAATAATAATAATAATAATAATAATAATAATAATAATAATAATAATAATAATAATATTATAATAATGATGATGATAATAATAAAATAATATTTATTTGACAGGTGATAATTGGTAACTAATTATATATGACAAATAACATCGTATGTTTTGTACCCGAGACTGATGAGACATTATTAAACCTATACAAACATATATGACTGATCGATGTAATTTGAAATATAAGCATCCTTATTGCGACCATCCATCATTTATCGATCTTTCGTGACATCAAATAGAGACATTATGGTTAGTATGACTAATATCATAATTAAATACATGAAGTTAGAGCCGTAAAGATAGAAAGAATGATACAGTAAAACTGATTTGCATTTGATTAAGTTTATGCCAAAACCTATAGTAGTAACTAGCGCATTTTAGAGAGAGACTGGACCTGGAAGCGCAATCGGTAGAGCGTCGGCTCCAGGTACGGGTAGACCCGGGATCGATCCCGGGCCCTGACATACCATAGTCGTTAAAAGGGTAGTGGTATAGCTCCTTTACTAACGCTCAAGCAAATATAAGGTTAGTTCCAGGACTGGTTTGCCCGGTGTCAGGATACAGTGACTATGTGTGGTATCATGCCAGGTATTCAAGGAATGCTATACATTGTGAAGGCAGCACTATATCAACTTCAAGTGAACACCATCTCCAAATACTGTTGGTGGTACGATAAACTCAATAAACAATCAACAAATGATTAAGAGACATTTAGCCATTTGTTTCAAAGGAAAACACAAAACACAAATCACGGATCCTGAACGTGTAAGCTGAAAAGGTAAACAACAAAACTTGGCTTTGCAATCATCTACTAAAGATACAATATTTGTTCATTGATAATCCTGTTTATCATGATAATACAAAAAAAAAAAAACAACGCAAGAACTCAAATTTGGTAGAATTCTATTTTTAAATTAAATAAGGACTTCCATTATTTTACAGTGTAAGCATTATTGCAACTATAACTAGTAAATTTATCAGTTAAGAGGCATACTTGTAGATCATAATGTAAGCAAATGACATCTATAAGGCACTTAAAAGTATAATCGGCGTGCCTGTCAAGTTTCTGTGTTTGAAAAAAATCTACGAAAAGTGCATTACACCTAACCATTTTAGTCATTTGTGAACGAGTCTAAGGGTAAACTCTTATTCCAGTGACCATAAAGCACAAACCCAATTAATTTAACTTCAGCATAGTCTTGTAAACAAACGATCAGGTTATCTTTTGCGCTGAAACAAGTCAAACATGGCATATGTTTGATGGAATCGCACGACAATATTCATCTTCGACAAATGACTGTTAACTTTTTATACCCTTAAACCTAATGAAAAGAACACACTCTCCTTGCGAAATTTGAGACATCTTTTTATATAATCCGGGATTTCTACCTTACCTCTCTTCGTTTATCAAAAACAGCTTAACATAAACTGCATAATAAAGAGCAGACACATCTTCCTATAGCAAGAAAAGACGTTTGCGTGGCATTGCAACTTATGTGGCAAATTGAAAAATTGGCAGAACATTCAATCCAATGATTAGAAGCACACATATTCCATTAGGTTATCATAAAAGGTTATTTTATTTGCAACTGATCCTTTCATTTAAACTCTTTTCACACGTATCATACTCAAATATCTATTCAATTTGTTTAAACGGCATAAACAACAAGCATATCTAACTTTAGGGAAAAACTAGCCAACTAAGAATTAAATATCAAGACATTCTACGAACATTCACCTTTAAGGATGACCTATTGCATATCGTGAAGTTATATAATTATGTTAAATGTATTTCAACAAATTACCCATTATAAGTAAATGCTGATTTTTTAGACATTCAGTCTAATGAATATAAACAACCTCTCCTTGTGGGTTGTAAAATTATTTTCTGTCTCGAAAGGGCCGAAAACTTAAATCATGCCCCACTTTGGCACACTTAATTTGATTCATTTAGCTAGCCTTATGATCACCAAACTTTACTTGCTTTAAAGATGCTTTCAGATGATTTTGACATACTTATTTAATATTTACATTTAAAACGATTGGAGTAGTAGAAAATCTTTGCTAAACAAACTTAAATTCTAACGTTTGTTCGTGCTAACAAATTTCAAACAAAACTGTTACTTTAATTGGTTAATTCAAGGGTGCGTTTTGCAAGGTTTCTGTCATAACTGATCAAAGTTACGATATGATATTTCTTTAAAAATAACTTCTGTCAGGTTAAGTTTGTTTGATATGATATCGAGATATTTTAGAATTTTATATTTAATCAAACCACATTTATTTCAATTCATTACATCAGAAAGGAAGACATATCTAATTAAAAACCAGTCAAGAAAACAGTCTCAGATTCTTGCTCGGAGCTGGTTCATTTCGGAGAGAGGACATAAACATAGTATCAAATTAAGAATCCCTTTTGATACCATTCTCAAGAAGATGCTGGTGATAATTTATAATTATATCAACACGAAAAGTTTTGCAGTATAGTTAAAGTCCGTGTACATTATATTAGATGATTGAAAATAATTATGTTGTTCTTTCAAAAGTGTATTTCTAAAGACATTTAATATAAAAAAGATATCAATTTTATGACATAATATCAAAACAAAATTCACAACTCTTTTCTAATTGCTACATGGAAATCTATGATATGTCTCATTTTCATGAACTGTACATTACTAACTGACTATTTTAGTGTCTTGAGTAAATCGATATTTGCATGCATACAATTTGTTTTCATTTAATGTATGTCGTGGCATTTTGTATTGGCATTTTATTGCCATATTTTGGTGAAAGGTGATTTGATAGTTAACAAGAAATCGGACGACTAAGGTAATGTATAGTGATTCATTAGCTAACAAGAAATAGGATGACAGGGGTAATGCTTGGTGATTAATTAACTAACAAGAAAGCGGACGATTAAGGTCATGAATAGTGATTGATTATTTAACAATAAATCGGAGGACTAAGGTAATGCATTGTGATTCGACAATTAACAAGAAATCAGATTAAGTAGGAGCACACTGTGATTAGACATGTAACAAGAAATATTACGACTAACAAATAACGTACTGCATAGAGAATGAATAGTTAAGATATTAATATTTACCTCGTGCGTTTACCTTCGATAATGTAAGCAGAAAACTCAGGTAGTCTTGTCAGGCAAGTGTGCGATAGTGCGAAACAACAGATATAAACAAATCCGAATAATGACAGATGGCAGCTTTACCCCGAACTTTCCATGCTTTTCTTCATACAAAGAAAAACTCCTCATTAATTTAAAACAAAAGTTGACCGATAAATAATTAACAATATCAGATTACATTTTATATAAGTATACAGTCATTGCCCATCACTCTTGACAAGAACTTGCAGACCTTAGAGATTTCTTAATCATATATGTGAAATAAATTATAGAACACTTATGTCAGAAGTAAGAAATGATTTTTTTTTATGGAATTTTTTTACAAGTTTTTGCCATTGGACTTTTTTTTGTTTCTTTATACACTCAAAATGCATATAATGCATGTTATGACTGAAACAAAAATCTTGATTCGTTATATTTTACTCAAACGAATTTACACCAAAGTAACAGTAACAATTTATACGTATTACTTTACCCTAAAACTTAATACCTACCAGTCGCAAACTAAATGACGTCATAATGTAATGGAGAAAATGGTATTTCTTTCTAATGTAAAACAAGAAAAATACGCAAATGACCTTTAACTCCCGATGCAGGTGCTTACTGTTAGTTTTCTCACTTTGACGGGATATTTTTATTTACACAGTTTGTTTGATAGAAAAACCTTCAAAAAGTGCGTGGTTGGAACGCTCCACAAACCAGGTTTAATAACCCCAGTCGGTCCTTTTTCCGACTGACCGTTCTAAGGCGGTAACTTATGGTTTTTCTATTTGTATGTTATGTCTTGTCTCTGAGTTTTTGTCACATTTATATTTACCATGTTTGCCTTTGTCTTGATGTAGATTAAATTTAAATATCTGTATACCTTTTCCTATTTACCTAATAAAAAGATGAGGCGATTATTTAACATAACATTTCGTTATGTTTAAATATGCACGTGACATCGTTCTCTGTTCAATATCACTCTTGTTCGGAGTGAATATCACTTAAAATTGACACACACTTGACCAATATTAGCCGATCGAAATAGCATTAAATTCATTGGGTATGTGATATTAAAGGTGGTATTTTATAGTTTGGGCCATAATGCATCTTATGCAACCAATATAAATTATTGTTACTTGAACATATCCCGCGAAATGCAGTTTAATGGTGCCCAACAGCCATGTGAAAGGTAATCATTACACCTCGCTTGTCATTACAAAAACGTATTTCCTATCGAAGTCACGCTGTACAGTTAGTTATTTTTAAACTAACAAAACCATGTGACCAATTATCTCTGAAATTACTTTACACGATCACACATGTAATCAGTTTTGACGTCGATATTTATTGTTAGCTGAAATATCCATCGTGCTTTTCAAATATTTAGAAATAATAGACACTAAATATTTCACGATTGTTACTGTCTTACAGTTGATGTAATATTAAATACAGTTTTACCTAAACTAATGTATAAGTTTATGCAGTAATTATACATAAAGTTCTCAGAAAAAAGATATGTTTACATGTAGAAATAGACAAAAATTCGGATATCTCCTCAAACACTATAGAAAAATATTTTCTTGCTGTTTTTGATCGAAACAGGATTATTTATATCTCGATTGCGTATACATGAATTTTTGTTCAAATAAAGTAACTCACATAGCTTTTACAATTTTAAAAACTTAAAAGAAGCAAAACAAACAAAATAAGGTTTGTATGATTAATGAATCCTCATTGAATATAATAGCTAAGTGAGAAAGTTCTTATCTGTGCAACTTACTAGCCAGGTAGAAATCTTACCTGATTAACAATGCAACCGACTCCATCTTGTGAAATAATCGACAACATTAAGGTATAATTATTAGTTTAAAAAAATATTATGTATGTTAAATATATATATATATATAATGTCAGTTTTTCATCTTATCTATAAGATATATGTTTATGACAGGTTTTCTCTCATTAAAACTACTGAGGATGATATGTCTGTGTTAAACACGTGACATATATAGGCGATGTGTAATATGTACTGTTTATACCACAGAGTGTATGGTTTAAGAAACTAGTTGGTCAGATTGTCGTGCATGCAAAATAATTCTACTCAATTACAGATGGCATTGACTTAACTAAGCACACAATCCACGTATCTCCTAAAGAACAACCTAAATAAATAATCTGATTAATCCTGAAAAATAACATGACTTTACTGAATCCTATTAAAAGTAAAGTCTATGAAAAGATGTCCAGTGATCAAACAGAATCCCTTAATAAATGTAATGAAAGAAAGAAGATGGTGATGCTTTAAAATGCTTAATGTGTTTCTAACTGTGGTATCTATTTACCAAAACATTGCACAATATATTGTTATGTTATTGTTAAATAATATAAGTTTTCCGAACCTAGGAACCAAAAGATTATATACTGTGTTGGCATTGATAACAGTTTATAAAGTTCATGTACCTCAAAATAAACGCTGGTAATAATGTATCCACTTTTTGTAATCATAAACGCACGTCATACAATGTATATACCCTTAACATAACGTTTGTCAATACTTGCTTAGCTTATTGTTGCCACAGATCAGTAATAAATATTAGTATATGACGTTTCTAAATACACATGCTGTATTAACTAATCAATAAACAAGATAGCTTTAAAGTTTACGATAAAGTCATACTTCTTATAACCCAGCGAAGTAACATTAGTGGAGTTGTGAGGTAGGCATCATCAAAGAGTTTTCAAACGCTGTTATTATACTGCTCTTGTTAAAAACCTAGCCTACTGTGGATGAGACTGAACAAGCACAAAAAGTATGTATATTACATTTCGTGTTCTTGTTAAGAGGAGTATACTGTAGTGTAGTTTTTCTACTATAACAAACTATATTCCCCCGGGCTTGTCGGGAGCTAGCACCCTTAAAAAGGTCAAAAGTGAATTAAACAGCTACTTTGATAATAAAATCATGATAGCTAGTACGCCATAATTGCATTTTGTTACCTAGAACCAAAGTCTTTAATATTGATAACATGAACATTGCTTTTTTCGATTTTTATTCTCAAAGTTTTTTTTCAACCTTATACAAAGCAAAAATACAAAACATAACGTATTAACCATATAGGACGTTATTTGGCGTAGAAGTACGTTAATACGTGGCAAACATATTGACGTTATAAACTAACAACACTAATTTTTCACGAGAATATCTTTAGAAATTGCACATACCCTGTTTATTCATGATGTGGACATTACATTTAATGTGTTAACTATATAATAGTGTATTGGTGTTTTGTTCCGGATCAGAATGAAAAGCAAAACAAAAACAACAACAACAAAATGAATTGGAAGGTTTCTCATAGCGACATAATTTAAGTTGAAGTTAATTAATAATAAGTCGTCTTTACCCCATATTGTAACTCTTAAAGACGCCTTATTTTTAATTATTTATTTAGAAAATGTATATCCGTAAACTTTTTTCAAAGAACAATACTGGGGTTCTCCTATCTGCATATCCGGTATCAACATAATTGGTATGCTTTGACGATAAACAATTGCTAACAAATACATTTTGTTGCATTTCATCAGACAAAACAGCACCACAAAAAACAGAAACCCAATAATGTGGCTCATAAATTGGTAACTAGACATCAGAATGAGGCCTCGTTCGAGAATTATTGCAATAACAGGGTCAAAATTTATAGCATTTGTTCTATAAAAGGAAACAAAATAGAAGCGGTTAACGATTTTCTGTTCCTAATACATCAAGTATTGTGGGATGATATACAGGTTGCTGAGACTGCCAACTATTCCAACAAATCGCTGGTTAGTGTAGTAGGCGCGTACGTTTTCGTTGGGCGATTTATTGAAATGGTGTGATTGACGATTTAAATATTTTGTTTATTATTTCTGTGCAAGGTTCGGTTTCACCAAGTTAAGAGTGAAATTAAGAATTTACGAGACGCGTAAGCACGAGAGGAGGAATAAGCAATAATGACCATGAGTTAACCCTTTCTATTTCATGCATTGAACGTTATTTTCAGCTTTTAAAAATTATTTCCTCATTGGTACTCATATCCATTTATATATAAAGATATTCACACTAAAAAGGTAGTTTCAGCTTTCTCCAATTATATTAATAAAAAAATAACATTTTGAACATTTAAACATATCATTGGAATAAAAAACCCACAGACTATGTGTATAGTTAAACAAGACAAGACAAGTATTTTTTTCAAGTAACAAAGCCGCTATGTTTGTCATTGATTAATTATGAAAAACATGGATTTTAAGAAATGCAGACTAATGCTGGCAGATGGCAAACGAACTGAAACAAACTTCGGTGAGGTGTGTTCTTGTGAAAATGTTACCATATATTAAATGCTAGGTATAGCATAAAGAAACTCTTTTGAATAGAAAATGTTCTTACTAATTACATAATTCAGCAGAAAGAGTATTATAATGCACGTGCTATCGCTTAGTTTATGCAGTCCTAAATATAAACATGTTATCTGTTTCTTAGTTATTTTAAAGGGAACGCATATTTCTGTAATATGCATTAAGTATGCGTTGCAGACACTCTCAGTTTACCTTTTTGTAACGATTATTCTAACATGTTCGTCATGTAAACCCCGCACATTTTCTCGACTTACTTAAACACATCAATTGATTGTAGTAAACAAATCGACGAATAACTCAGAGAGTAAGAAAAGAAGCAAAGACATTATACAGTTGTTTATAAGAAACAGTTCACTCATCTTTAGAGACCAACGAATTATGCAAAGTTGAGTTATAAGAGCCTAGTTATATCAAAAACATTAAAAAGATGGAATGTAAGTAACCGAAAACTGCACGTTTGTCTCTCTTTCCTATAATTTTTCCTTAGCATCATGTCTCAACATATCAAATTTACAATATCTTAATTACTTAAGGATTCATTTTCTACTTTGATTTAAGATGAAAATAAATAAAATCCACTAAAAAGGATGCAGAAACGTACAAAAATAAACCACAAAGTCAGTTCGAGATAAGGCTCAAGGTTTTGCGAAATGCTGGCATCGACATACTATTTAAGTATTTTAAAATATACAACTACATGGTCGACAACCAATATTGCCCCTAAACCTGATTGTTTCAACAACTCATTATTTGCTTAGAATAAATAATAAGAGAAATACATTTTTACAATTTGTAATTAATTCTTTATTAAAAGATATAAATTATATAATGATAAAATAATAAGATAAATATAAATTAAGATATATTATGCACTTGCGTATTTTCACCAACTTGCAGATTTACGCTGCGAAACCTACTGAAAATATCTTTTATCCTTGATTTGATTATAAAATTTTAATTTATAGAATATATATAGAATATACATATATTTATTAAGACTATATATATATATATATATATATATATATATATTACTGTATAAGGTTACATCCCGCAAAAGCAAAATTGTCTTCAATAGACAGTACATTAGGCATAAAACGTCATAACATAAGAGTAAGATAATGATTATGATTATTATCTAGACTTACATGTTATGGATTAAGTCCAAAATATAAAGCAAAATTTGTGTCCCCAAAACGTGTTCCATACAAAAATACTGATCATTTGGGAAGCACGAAAATGACGCCCACGAATATAATAATGGCTGCAAAACCCTGTTACGCATGTTTAAGTAAGTAATTAAACAAGATTAATAAAATGCACACAAGTTTCCCATAAAGGTATGCACAAAATTAAGGCTACAGACTTTTAGTTTTAAACACTTTACTTATTGTAAATTAACAAAAATAATAAAAATGTTGTTAAAAATATAAAATATAAGCCATAATATAATTTATCGTTGAATTAAAATGACAAATTTGAATGTTGAGCTTTAAAAAAAAATCAAGCGCCGTTCACAATGTGAATAATTTTCGTTGCTGTAAAAGTAACAGATATGATTAACGTTACTGCATTAGACACAACAGCTTCTTGTAGTTAGACAACTGATTGATATTTGAAACGTACTGCTTATAATTACCTATTTTAATAATAACGCTTCTCCATCTCCTTCAGACTCCTGCACTACCAGTAATATTTACTGCCATACATATAATCATATAATTTTTATATGATTTCATGTGCAACTTTCTGTGATGTATTTTATATGTTAGAATGTCAGTCTTATTAATTTGTGTTTTATTTTCTAATGTAACTGTCATAACTTTCTTTTTACAGGTTTCGTTGATTGTCTTTTATGTCTATGTGTTAAACGATCTCTGTCATGTCGGAAAATAGCTTATAGCTAATGTTTTTTATTGTACAAAACCGACGTTAAATAAAGTTTTTTGTATCTTGTATCTTTAACTACATATACACAATACTTGGTCAACAAAACATTTAGTCGCTTTTAGATTCGTCGTTAAAGAAACAAAAATCTGAAGATAAGACATGCTCACAATTGCATGTTGTAGGTAGTAATTATTCTATGTACATGTAATGTATAGAAATTTCATTTTGCCGACTGACCTAATTAAAGCGGTGCTGTCAAAACATTTCGCCACTTTTAATTCTTAGTAAAACAGTATTTTGAGGGTAAGACGGACTTAGGTTTTAAAATGTTATCAACAGTTATGATTTCATATAATTTATATAAGTTTCATTTGGCCGACTGACCTTACCAAGGCGATACTGTTTTTCATTTTTTATGTGTAATGCCGTATCTCTGTGCTTTTGTCAACTTTATATATACCGTATGCCTTTATCTGGTGCAAGTTCAAGTTTGTAGCTATTCTCATACAAACTTTTCTTATTTATTATCGTTTAAATGCAATACTTAAATATACAAGGTATTATTTAATCAAAGAGGCTTCAAATCTATACAGTACCGCATTCCAAAACTCCTGTTTTCATTATGTGTCCTAAACAATTTTTCTCGTAGGAGTCAAGTTCAGGTCCTTTCTTCACTTAGAAAGTAGTAATATTATTGTCTAACTCAGTGACCGAAGGGAATTCCGGGAAAGGCGCTTTTTAGTAAACAGTTTAAATAGCTCAGGACGTCATGCCATAGTAGTATTCTTTTTCCGATTTTTAATGCGTAATATGCTAGGGTAATTTCGCTTATGGGGCACTTTATGTACGTACAAAATGGTCTGTAATAAAGTGTCTATTTGTGGCAGTTTCCTATAATTTCTGTTATAATTAACAGACATGAACAGGCAATGGTTTTTATACCTTGTTAACATGGAGGAAAAAGCCAATGGTCTGCGAATGACTGAACAAGTATAGGAACAATAAACATATTCATTAGAAACACACATCTCTCTCCGGGTTATAATAAAATTTCATCTAAAACCGTTCCCATCATTTTAACTTACAAAATATTATATTTCCAATTATGTTTGACGTATGATTTGAGATGAAATCGCGCTACAAAAATCAGATACTGACCACTGATAGAACCCCTGGTTTTTCAATGTTTCTTTTGCTTCTTCAAAGAAATGCTCAAATGTTGTCTTACAAAAGATTTTATTTAGTACAAGAGTCATGGAACGACGGTTACCAAAAAGTATTTTTCTCATGCGTGAAGTTCAAAGAAGAAAGTAAGTAGATGAAAAACTTGATCAGATTTGCTTTAATTCTGTGTTATAAAAAAAGACAAACAACAGAATTGTCTTTTCAGTTGGGAATAACAAGTGAAGAACAGAAAGGCAATCTATCGGTCAAGACATTTAAGCAATATGTTTTTATTTCGTTAAAACATTGATACCCAAATTTAAGAAGTGTTCCCAAATAAAGTCCATTTCATTTATAATTCATGATCTTCATCAATTGAATAAGTTCAAATCATACATGTAACAAGCAAGCAGAACAACAATTTAATACAAACAATAAACCCTGTTCAGATTCCAGCTAGGATTTTAAATACAAAGTAGCACTAGACAAAGATACATGTAAATACTACATAAGAAGGATATGAAGGAATGAATATGTTTTTAAAGTTTTAATTTTTACCTTACATCTTAAACGGTAACTTTAGGACTGGGGTTTTGGCATAATTCATTCTTGCAGTGCATAAAATCTATGTAGATACATCAGTCATCCAATTAAGATTTTAGCGTATATTTTGTCTTCAAAATAAGATTGACTATGATCCCATGTACAGTAAAATCGCTAACAGGGAATTTTATCTCTTATTCACTCTTTGGATAATTTTTTCTAATGGAAATTATAAAAATACCCAAGCGAATACAAAGCAGAGATAGTTTGTACTTAAATATTTATAAGAGCAATTACAACAATTTAGCAAATGCTTATTTCTAAACCTCCTGTGTCAATTATATTGTAAATGGCCGTACAAGTCACATTACCTCACCTTGACTGTCAAGGTAACGCTATAATTTCTGTTAACCTGAAATTATCCTTACTGTAAACAACACTGCATTGGGCAAAAGTGGTGGCAAACGCCAATCCCATGGTAGTTAAGAGAAAATCGTTACGTTAAACGCACAGTAAGATAGCTTATAAAAATCCAAGATTTGCACACAATTTATGTTTGATTTGACATTCGCTTTCATTGATGGCCTAATATATTTTATACTTATCAATAAAATACCAAATTACTTTGAAGACAACAACAGCAACAACACTCAATGAAGTGTTTTTTTGTAAAACCCAATCAGTGATAATATTTTTAATTGTAACCAAACTGTAGCAGACTTTTAACTTGAATGAGTCTTTTTCATAATTGTTTATCCTCTTCTTTCTCTTATTTACCTTCTGACCATTTTATAACTGGTGATTTAGACATTTTACCATTTTGATTTCAATTTTATTTTATTCACTTAGTGTCTGAAATTGCCATTGAATTGTGTTGTTAAGATAGCGGACGTAATTAATATATTCCATGACCTTTGGTGTAACAGACAAAACCCAGAACTTTTGGGTTGGTCCTTCTTAGGTAATGTCTCAACTCAGTGTTTTGGCCAATTTTACTATGAACTAGCATTTGAAATCCTTTGTATTTTGCTTTTTACCAATGTTAATATATGTTGCAAAACTATGCTGTCATATTGTTGTATTCATAGCAACTGCCAGCCCTAGTACCAGCACTAGAATCTTCAAACGGCTAACATGATGTCTTGCTGCAGTTCGCAGTCGAGATTTATAGTGAATGAAAATTCAGGACTAAACATTTTGGTCAATTAACATTTTTGGAAATTTTTGAAAGGCTAACTTTATACATGTACGTTTACCATCCAATGCCCTCCGATTACTACATTGTCTCCATTATACACTATTCTCCCTTATGATTTAATCAAGATCATATTATTTTCTTTCATTACAAAGGATTTGCTCATGATTCAGGCATTGAAGTGCATGATACCAAAGCAATGCCACCCCATGACAGTTTGTAACGATTATGTTTTCTTCTTAGTTATATTTTCGTGAAATATGGAAAAACCTAATTTTGACAAGTGATAAGTCGATATGAATTTCATATGACACATGACCAAAAAAGATATGTAACTAGTTTGATCGACTTATTAGACAGTTGCATCTGAAGACGGAAGTCAACTCTCTATGAATGACTAAACAAATGTTAGGACATTAATATCAATTAATTAGAAGCACGCATTTATCCTCGGTCTGTGATAAAATGTTATTTCATCTGGAATTGTTATCATCGTTATAATCATGTACGAAATATGGTATTGCAAACTTGTTTTGACATTTGATGCAAAAGGTTTTCCTGCACTATAAATGCGTAAAATGTCTTAATGGTATTTCTAAAAGCACTGAATTTCTAAAAACGTTTGCTGCAATAACTGAATTTAAAATGTTGCAGAATCATGGTCAATACCGATCTATATAAATAACTTTAATTATTCACTGAAAATGTTAAAGGTTAAAACAAAGTATCCTTACATTCACTTGAAACATAATACCTTCATTGAAGTCTAACACGAAGAAAATAGATTCCAGCACACATCGGAAGAAGACAAGTATTGTAGGTTTTTAATCATTTTATTTTTTAGCTTGAATACCATATCGGAGATTTCGAAAACGATCCTGGATCGTATTGGCCAGTTTTCCAACAATATATAAATGTATGATATCTTTCGTGCTAATATCTTTATGTTAATTATTTGTCAAAACACAACATAATATTTTTCGAGTCATTTCTTGTATTCCATAAACTGCCTTATTTAAAGACTTTTCCTGAACTGTTTTACAAATTTTTACAATTCATCACTCAGCCAATATGATTAATCGATGGAGGTACTGTAATAAATTTTACCATACATACAAAAATTTCTGCATATTGTTCTCATGTTATTTAGATTTTTCTAAGCAATGTTCAAAGTACACAAACTTTTTGGTCTTGACCAATAACACCTACATAAATCTTAAAATAATCAACAATAATAATCAAAAACAAGGACATCATTCATAATTGTAATTAAATTGCTTCCTGGCTTTTTTATCAGGTTATTTGTAACTTATAGTAAAAAGTAAGATATGTGAATTCCATTTTCAAAGATCGTTACCTGTCGCAATGGTACTTTTAGTTACGCTGTTTATTATATGTAAGGAATCATAAAAAACTTACAAAGCTAAACTGAGTAACAGTCCAGATGGCTTCTCTTGAACAAGTGCTGTAACTTGGTTAACCTTTTTATTCATGCCGAACGCAATTTTCATTATACGTTCTATACATTAGTCTGCAGGAGGGTATTTCATTAACATATTAAACTACTTCAACACTTAACTATAGACAAAAGGACGAGACATGCAGCTATGGGAGTGGTAAATCATTACATCACGTGAGAGATTATTTTTCGCTTATTTGGAAACGAAAATTGTAACAAAAATTACTTCCCAAGTCCCCTTATACGTTTCAGTAACATGCATGTCAAACCAAATTTTGCGCTTAACAGGAACAAGAATCCAGAAAAAAACAACACTTTTCTCTACACAAACATTGTAATGATTTCGAAAACACAACGACTGCCTTCCATAAAAAAGAGGTCTAAAAATCATTTGGTCTTAAGCAGATTAAACAAATCGAATCCAAAGACATTTATTTCCAGGCACAGACCAATGTTTGTTTATGTTTTAGATCAATGTTTCCCAGTGAAGTCTAATTCTCTCTATGTCAGTTTATTTGTATGCAAATGAACAGCAGTACAGTGATTTTAGGTCAATATACTATAGAGCTCAAGGACCCGAAAACACCACCAAGAATACAATTACCCAAATAATTACAGACAATATCTTTATTTGGACTCTATATTTATTTGAAATTTAATATATTATTTAACTAAATGGCATGCTTCTTTCTAATATTTTTCATGCCATAATACTGTTGTGTGTGTGATACCTCCATCATGGATTCATGATGCGTTTTAACATTAGTTCACTTTCTTGTGCAATGTATTCATATTGTTTTGTTTGTTTCCTGGTCAAGAGTCACATCCTTTGTTAAGCCATAAAGATGTCCTTTAATGGTAATTATAATATATAATGGCTGGGTTACACGTATACATGTAAGTCTGGTAACTTATACTAGCATGTTATAGATAAAAGGGATATACGCGATGTTTGTTTTCTATGGCATTTCTTCTGTTTGAAAATTAATTATGACAAAACAAAAGGTTTGACACAATTTAAAATAATAATAA
This sequence comes from Sinonovacula constricta, assembly GCA_007844125.1. Classification (NCBI taxonomy): domain Eukaryota; kingdom Metazoa; phylum Mollusca; class Bivalvia; order Cardiida; family Solecurtidae; genus Sinonovacula; species Sinonovacula constricta. The sequence continues at coordinate 32,332,117 of CM017568.1, forward strand.
ATAAATAAATAAGTAAAACGTTTGTTTAAAACAATGTCTTAAGACAAAGTTTTCTTTTAATATGTAATTTTATAATTAACTCAAATCACATTTCTGAACGTAGTTTGTTCCTGTACTGTAGTCTCATAAATGTAGATTAATGTTATTTTGTCTGACACAACGACAACACAAAACCAAAAGTGCGTTACTAAGCTTATGAATTAGCAACGAGTAATTTGAATTATGTCACCATATGACTTGTTTTTCAATAGCAGAGTTACTCACTACAGCATTTGTTCTGAACAGGTTTGATTTACGACACCCTACCCCCAATTCCCTTTAATGAACATCCAAACTGCTTTTTCTGTTTACTTTCCCATATATGTTTAGTGCTATATGTTGGGAGGTTAAAGGAAAAGTCGAAGGTTTTGGCTATTTACTTTGTTATAATAAAGAATAATTTCTTTCGTCAAAACACTGGCTTTGTTAATTTAAAGTGAAGTATATCGCAATAGACTCTAGTGTATATACGACTGCAAGATATTTTTAGTTGTACTTTTTGCATTTAACAATTGTTAACTGAAGTGTTTTATGAATCTTCAGAACGATTAATACTATCGCCATTTTCTTCAAAAATAACTATAAAATAGCTGTTGGGAATAAAAAGTGGTCTGTATTAAATTATTCATAAAACACGTTTATTTGTGAAATTTTAATGCAGACATCAGAATAACGGCAACTGCAGTGTAACAGCATACTCCTTTGTGTAACTGTTTATATATTACATAATATCTAACAATGAAATCTACTCGGCTGTAAGTATAAGTGTATTAGACTATAGTATAAAATAAGGCAATACACACACTAATTATTAAATCCCCGACACTCTCTCATTCAGTACAAGATTAAGGTCTATGTAATTTCATATAATTCAAGGTAAAGAAGCTTATTATCTATTTTTTTTATCGGAGGGCTTTATCAATGAACTTGAACTTTGTTAGCTTAAGTATGTTAATTCCACTTATTGTGGCATAGAAATAATCTACTTTATACTTTTGACTATTATTATAAACATATAATTAATAAGCATGAATGTTACATTTGTTATAAAAACATTGTACGGAACATTTAGGATATAGTTTCGCTGTGTGTCCTCAGCACAAACATGTTCCAGGAAATGGTCAGCAAGGATTTTACCAGTTATGAAGACCGCTCTCATGTCAGTAAGAAGCACCACCTGGTAAGAAAAGTAGCTGGAAATTCATTCACTAATGGGATGTGATTGATCAAAACTGTTGTGTCACAGGGTTTATTTTCCTAAAAGTAAAGTTAAGGATTCGTCATTAATGACTACAGTGTGAGTGTCTTAAATAGTAAATACACCCATATGATAAAAGTGAACTATGTTTTATTCTAATTTGATGCGTTGTAGATAATAAAGATTATTTATTAAATATACAAAATAATTTTGGTAGTAGGAAATTCAGACTCATTTTCAGTTAAAGTACATTATTGTGTAAAAACCAAATAAAGACTAATTTTTAAATCTTAATTATAAAGCATTCCCTTTGCTCTTCTTGTATTGCCAACTTCAAATGTAATGCAAATAAGCTACGAATTATGATAATTTTACAAAGGGTTAAGTCACAAGATTATAAGTTAGGTTCGATTCTTAAAAAAAAAAACGTTAAAGAAAAATTATATAGGAACGGTACATTTCGCCAAATATAAATATTCTTTGTAAAGTAGATCGATATTTTTTGTTATCTTTCTTTTCATGTAATCAAGGTTTTGCAATATTCGGCGATCCGGTGTAATTTCCAGCTAAATGAGGCTATTTTATACCCTGAATGATTTTTAATTGTGTCTTTAATTGTCAATGTTGCATTTTTATATGATTAATTTAATCAAACATGTTGTATGTTGATACAGTAAGCCAGAATTTAAATGGAACCTTGGAAACACGTTTTATTCTGTCAAATTTCTTACATTTTTCTATTTTGCAATACAACAACAATTACAAATAATAGATGCTTATTAAGCTTCAACATATTATGTTTAGTCTTTAAAGTTTGTTATTATCAAATATGTACAAGATAGCGATTTTTTTTTAATCTGGTATCCTTAACATTTATTTTAAGATGTATTTTCCTACATGTACAAATATACGAATATAAAATTGTGATCAAGTTAGTAAACCCGCAAAAAATCCCATATTTTAAAGATTGTCTATCCAAATGTATTACATATTCTGACGAAACAATATAATTACCAATATAAGAAGTTTACCTTAACATTAATAACCATTAATTTCGTTGGCAGGGGAGGGGGCATGGCATTGATCCCGGATAACTGATCAAACAAGCTTTTTAGTTGAACCTTGAGCTAAGTGGCACTAAAAAGATTATCTATCTCGGTTCTTTTGTACCTTTGGTTATTTGTTTACAGATACGTGCATTTGAGTTTTCGAGGTTTATCAGCATCAACAGTGTTAAATTAATCGGCGTTTTCTTCTGCTTTTCATAGACGTTCATTTTCTTGCATTCAATAAGTGACATTCTAGAATATGATTTTAACACTACCGGAATTTTCTATTTTGTAGTCTGGCACAACTACTTGTTGTCAGTTTATCTTCATCGAAATTCCACGAATAATGATGGCCTTACACCATATGCATTTCAGTCCATTGTACGTATGTCGGATATATTGATTCATCGTCCTGAGACAGTTTTGAAGAAAGTCTAATCAAGATTATATTTGCATTTAACAATCATGCCCTTTTATTGAGTAGTGAATCCACGGAAGTCTTATCAAGTTTCAGAAGATTAAAACATATATTCTCATTAATTTATAGGACTCTGAACTTGTATTCGACATTACAGGAACTTGCTTCTGCATAAGAAATGCACATGTCTACTACAAACTAACTAGAAAACAAATAAAATGTGATTTAAACAATCAAGATACAAAAAATCCCCAACTAAACAACGTTTAGTTTTTTTGTCAATATTGTACTTGTGACTTTCGTTGAGCTTTTTTACATAATAAAAAATAACAGTTGCCAAACGTTCATACACCGTACATGGGACTCATATGCTTATAGCTTTTAAGCGTATGTAAATTGCTTTTAACAAGTACACATTTGTAAGGGGAGTAATCATGTAGTTGCAAAGAGGCGACGCAATGTACAGGTTTTGACTTGTTCTTAATTGAAACTATCAGTACACATGCATAATTTTCTATTTAAATTTTAAAATAATGTTTATTGCATATAAGTTAAACAACGTTTAGTTATATTTTACCTTCAAGGAATCGTTCAAGTTTGTGTTTTTACACATATCTATCTACAAATTGAAACTAGATCAAAACCTATCTTATTAGTTAAGACAGAATTAACAAACATAATCACATAATTATAATTGTAAAAACAACTCCTATAGGTCTGAATGATTTTAGTATGAAAGTAGATCCTTTTTTTAACAAATCTTTTTTTGCAACAACCGAATTTCAATATGAGTCAGGCAAGATCATTTTCAAAAACGATTCTAGCAATGAAAGGAATCCGATTCTAACAATTTTCAATGAAATTGATTGAAATTCATTAGGCAGAACTCCAGAATTTTCTTTAATTAAGCTCATAGACGGAAATAGAATAAGATTCTAGTTAAAAGTTTGAATACTTCGGTAAAATGAATTAAGATAATAAATCATGAAGCTCAAGGCAGATAGTATTCCTATGTTTTTGAACTTGAGTTCTTTGGAACGTTGCCTTTTTTTTACAAATCTGCTTGTCTCATTTAAAAGTGATATACAAGTAAATACAAACAAAGCTCTTTCAGATACATCAATATGACATCATATCACATAGAATTGAGGTTTTAGTATGCAAAATATGATGGCCTTATTACAAATGTTTCATGTTCTAAATAAGGAACCAACACAGCGTCATTTTCCTATGCACATTAAGTTAAATGATTTAAGTGTTGTCCGATTCATATATTCTTCTCAATTACATGCCTCATTACAACAAAATTAACATTTCGACTGGTTTGCATGAACATACTAGTAATTAATGTAACACAGCCTAAATGTTTAAATGATTATTATTATTTACGCCATACTCGATTTTGCATACTGTTTAAATTGATTTCAGAGAGCGAATTCATCATTAGCTGAAAAATATTGTATTTCAAGTAAACTCCCAGCCGGGTGCATTCAGTTGACTTAATGTTCAATATATTAATCAATTGATGTGCGAAAAATCACTGTTAAATTACGCCAGAAAACATTGGGATAATATTATCTAATAGTGCTACACTACTGCAAGATTTTTACTTGTTAAGCAATGGTTTAAATTACATTTGATATTTTTTTGTTTCCCTTTGATAAAGTTTAGATTGTTTTTTTTTGTCTATACAATGAATATTAGCATCAATATTAATCAAGTATTACAGGCTTGAAGGGTAAGAATGCCGTAGGTGTTGTGGTAAATACATTTGCATGTTAGCTTACTATTACGATGGGCTTATAACTAAATAACATTTACTAATAATTACTTTAACATAAAGTCATATAAAATTGGTGATGACAATTAATGGTGGGTGTTGAATAAAGAAAATGTACCAAAAATTGGGATTTGAATTTACTGCTCAGTTTGGTATTTGGTTGTAAGCTGTTGAGTAACTTAAAAGCCCAACATATATCATTTGAACTTTACAATTGTTTATCCTGAAGCACTTTTGGAGGCACTTTTGACAGGTTTATCACTCTTGAGGTTAATAAAATAAATATTCATGTGCCGGGCTTTATATATCTTATATCGGATGCGATGGTAGGATAAAACCGTGTCAGTTTGTTAGTCTAGGCCGTGGTCAAAAGCTTTGTAAAAAGCCATCTTCAAGCTGGACTACTGCGCTTCAAAAGTGTTCTTGTCAAGAGTTAATATGAATGATTTAATTATAAAGACTAGCTATACGACACTATAGGGAAGGTACTAGTAGAACAAGTTAGAAAAATTGCTATTTAACTATTGATGTTTGGATGAATATTTTATCTAAACGTATTCTGTAGTTGATTCCTATTGGGCAAAAATCATCTTCGTGCAACTCTCGTTATACATAAACACATACATTCACAATACATTTATCTAACTATTACAATGATATAATTAAGTGTCTAGTCTTGCACGAATGTGTTCAAGGAAATTGTCAAAATGGCACTCCATTAGGGAGATTGACCCAATAACTTACGAGACACCACAAGTTGAAGTAAGTAGATGGAAGTCATTCACTAATGAGTTGAACATTGTTGTTGATTTTGTTGTATTGCACAGCAACAGTAATAGTCATATTGTACTTCGTTAGATAATTATTGGTGGACTAAGACTCCAGACTTATAAATGGGTAATGCCACCAGCGCACCGCAGGTAAGCAGGTAAGACGTCTCCACATACAAGTTCTCCAATTTTTATACTATCGTGAAGTGTTTTATCACTGCTGTGTGTGTCAGCATTGGCGCCGTTTTTAAATATCAAATAAAGTATGCTTACCTGGTGTTCAAAATATATTAAGATATGTTCTTAATAGCAAATTCAAATATGTTCATTAGCCTAGAACACGCTACTTGAGCTTATTAGTTTTTGATACAGAATGTGTAAAATAGTATGATAAAAATTACAAATTAAGTACGGGATGTTATCACACTTCACTTCGCGATACAAATGATGTATGCACATGCTCTTCCAAAATATTTATATTACATCGCACCGATACAATTACCGTCTTATTATCGACGTCCAGCATATAATTGATAAAGGAAGAACTCAGACAAACATTTGTACAGAACCACTGGCATAACGCAGGTCATGCTGCATGACCTTCCCAATTTAATTCTTCCACCCTCACCGGGTACTCGAACCTGCGCGGCGAGGGGCTGTGAGTAACAAGTCGACGACTCTTACTGTTCGGTCACGTCGCGACTCTTACAAATACCATAGAATGTTAAGTGTCAAAATTCGACATAGCGTTCTAATCTCAAGTTACAAACTTAGTTTCGCTTCTGTCTAATGCTTAAAAGTTTATTTCTGTTTTCATCACTTACAGAATCATTGCACTTATTAAAATTATTTCTACTTTTCAGAAAGATATAAAAGCTCTCTTTACAAATGACACCTTTAAATAACTTAAAATAATCCAAGTGTTTCAAGTTAAAAATATAAATTGTTTCACAAATTACTGGTTTAAAATTTTCCAGTAAAATGGCAATAAGCTAAATTAAGAGTATTTGTAATTATTTATTTGCAAATGTTATTTTAAAAAAAGATATTTTAAACAAGGCTAAAAAAATGACAAACAAAAAGGGAAACCTAATCTTCTTTAAACAAATTTAATTTTGAATACAGTTTTTGACAAAAGAAAAAAAACATGTCATTTTTTTGCTTACAAGTGTAAGATAGATTATATATCAAACAGCTACGTACGAGTAAACGCTACAATAGTTTTCATTCTTAAATAACAGTTTAAAAGTGCGTTTTTCAATTTGAAACACGAAACCCCTTATATACGCGTCACATCAATATTAAACTTCACTTATCTGTTGATTTTAGGGTAATCAACTGCCTAGCAAAGGCTTTAGCTTCATTTTGATGTCAATGCAAAATCAAAGAATGTCCCCATTATTTATTGACCTTAAAAATTTAATTGTGTAAAGTCCAAGTTTATGTCATTTATCATTACTCTTTACACACAACCGTTATCAATTAAATCGCCCGTGAATCAGTGTTTTGCCAGACAATATTAATTGAAATCTCTTGTTGGACATTTTTCGTTAGCCTTTCTTTTTCATTATATAAATGACTTGTAGTAGCAGAGACGGCCAAACATGAGCCGGCATATTAACATTAACGAGAAGTCAATGCTTTAATCCTGCAGCAGTACTCTTCTTGAGATGTACTTTAAAAATATCCATTATACTATATGAACAAATACAAGATGTAAGTTATTACAAAAGTGTTCACATAAAAAAACGAAACATTACAATGTGTAAAAAAATCCATAGAAGTTTGTCACAAGAAACACACACCTATGCAATTACCTATATAAGCGACATTGCGATGTGTTAATTTACTTGCTATGAACTGCCATCGATTCCGGGAAAGAGACTCAGCATTGTTAATAGAGGTCAGATGTGATCAGGCTTGTTGTTGTGTCCCTGAGCAATGTATTGATGAGAACATTGTCTGTCTTGGTATGTTTGTTGCTCTGGTCATTTGCATACAATTATACTTACAAACATGGAAATATGACATAAGTGTACACATTGGTCTTTTTCTGAAAAATGTTGCTTCTTAACACCAGTGATATTTAATCTTAGGGATTTTCAATATTATAAATATTCTTGACACTAGTTTTTCCAGCTAATTCTGCTATAGAAAAATAATAAAAGCACGCGTTATTAGATAATTTGATTTTTGCAGTCATTATCACTAACATATTCAGACAATTATTCGAGTGGCCAGCTAAACATTGCGTTTTTTTTCTAGACGTTTGCAAGGTCGCCATGCCATTTACATACACTTTTATTTGCAAACGACACATAATTTATTTAATAGATGTAAATATTTTATGATTATGGAAACGTTCCACTTACAATGCTCGATTTGTACTTAATCAAGTTATAAGAAATAACATTGTATCAACATAACATTAGACAACAAAATAGAATACAATTGTGTCTAATTGGGCAGGCATATAACTAACCAAAAAAAGGCATCCGATGTGAATATTTTGTGTGCTTTTTCTGGACGTTTGCAATGTTACCATAATATTTTATACACAATTTTATTTGTAAATATATGATTAATCAATATAGCATCCCAGGTAAAGTGTCAAGCGACCTTTGGTTGGTTCTACACAGGAAGTGGGTACTCGAGATTGATTATTTAAAATGTGATTTTACTTTAAACCGATTTACCAACTGACTATAGGAATACATGTATAATTATAAGCAATAAAATTGGCAATTGCTTCATTTTTTTATTTTGTGAACTTCCCCAACTAAAGGGCTCTGCAAAGCGTGGCATAATAGTAACCACTTAAAAATATTCAAATAACTTGATTAAGTTATCATTTCGGAAAGGCCACAAAATGAATGTTGGAATTTATGGCACTCTTAATCTAACACTTACATTTTGGAGATTACAATTAGTTACATAATTAATATAATCAAATTTTGCAACAATTTACTTCGACGATGAGTGTTCGCGTGCAAAGACACTCATAGACAATTAAGCATGCTCTAGACAGACAGAAAATACTCGTGTATCAAGAAAGACAGGGACTGCAGTACGGAAATAAGAAAACGGCCGAAAGGCAGGCAGGCAGGCAGGCAGGCAGGCAGGCAGGCAGGCAGGCAGACATATTAAGCCGTTGAACAGTCAGAAAACTAGCAATCTGGTATACAGAAATACAGGTCAATATACGAGCGACACTTTGTCACATTTTACATATCAAATTTTAACATTAATATCAAAGTAGACGCTGTAATTCAACAGACACTAACAACCTACTTCTGTACTACATTTAGATTATGTGGACAGGAAAACAAGCATTTTGTTGTATTTATACTATAATTTGAACACCTGATATAGCAACAATCCTCGACTAATGTAATTTTTTATTATATTCGTTTGTCTCCTCACCAATAAATAAACTTTTATTCTGCGTTTGTGAGGTCGTTGGTGCTGTTTTGTTTAAGTAAACAGCATAAAATTTCAAATTTATTGTTAGCTTCACTAATACGAAAATAGATCGTCAATTAGAAACATGTAGTGTTCTAACAAATAGTTGAAAGAGAAACATGGCTGCAATTAAATTTCGTGAGAAAAATAAAACCTAAAAATATGTATTTCTTTGTTAAATAACAATATTGACAAAGGATCCATTTTTGTTTAACTAGACTTACTCTTTTTTATAACCATAGTGCAACCATTTGTTTTCAGTTGTGATGAGATATCATTCACTTAAAGCAATATCGCCTAGCTTTACTTCATCTTGCAACAAAAGATATCAACTAGACCAGCTAATTTTAAAGACGACCAAAGGTTCACACAAAAACAGGGTTCAATGCTATGGGTTTTAACACATGATGTTAATTTCGTTTTAATGGACTCACCTCTCCCCAACAACATTTGTTGAAAACACAAAAAGAGCTGTCGCTGACAGGCGATGCTGTATGAGGTTGTGCCCGGCACTTCGTTAAAAAAACACTTTTCTTGTACTCTTTATTGTGTTTAACCATGATAAATTTGCTTTAATATACAATTTGTCAGAATATGTACAGGTATATTGTAGTTTCAAACACTGTACGAATATACCTAACCAATAACATCAAACTAGTTAAAATAGTTCGACTTCCCATTTAAATACTATTGTAAGAACAAATTTAAATATAGATCTGAAGATAAATGTGCATGCACAATTGCAGCTCTTCATTTAACCAACCATTGTGTAACTTTTTGGTAATAATTGAGAAGTTTCCACTTAGAGTTTTCAGTTATGGAAATGTCACTGATTCCTTTTTATATAGTTTGTAAACATCATAATATTCATAAATCAAACCACACTTCTCTGTCTAAAAGCCACCAGGAAGTGCGAGGTTAGAGCTCTGTAAAACCGGTTTAAGCATCCCAGTAGGTCCATATTGCAGACTGACCGTTCCAAAGCGGAAACCGTTTGGTTTGCTCTTTTTGTTAAATGACTCATTACTGATTTGTTCTTCATTTTACACTTGGCTTGCATATGAATACCTTTGTCATGTGTATTTTCAAATTTCGCTATATGTTGCAATACTTATAGGACTTTGTGTCATATATTCTTATCAATAAAGAAAAATCCAGGTTTACCTTTTGTAGAGAGCTGATAAAGTGTCAAATTGACACTGGATTTGCATCATGCTTATAAAAATATTATAGCAGAAGCCGGTTAAATAAACTGAAAACAAGGATGGCAATTAAAGTTTTGTCGTTGACAAGTTGCTTTTTATATTTTTGAAAAAGTCTACAAATATAAACACATAAATCAAAATCATAACTGTGGTATATGGTCAATTTTAAAGAATTAAATAAAACAAATAAAATGAATAATTAAAACCATATCGATGAATTATCCGGTCCCATTTCAGTAATTTTATATCATTATAATCCGAACGTTTGCATATTACCGTAGTTATACACATTCTTCTAAGACTTTGTTCCTGTCCTTATGTGGTTTTCATAAGAAAATTGTATGAATAGAATGTACATCGACTTTCTAACATATATTTCTTGAAATCTCATCATATCTTTCTCGTTTTTGTATATAATTTGAAAAAGATTCATTCAAATGGAATGCACAAATTAAATCGTAGGTCAGACTGATCTTTAATTGCGCATGTATATCAAAATATTGATTTTTGCCATGACTTTTAATTGCTGATGCCATGATATAATTATTATATCACAAATAATTGCTGGAATTTAGTTTTGTTTTGTGTTTGAAATACATCGCAGCGACCAATTATGATCATAATAGAGACTTCCAGCTTCTTTGGTGGAAGAAGACCCCAAACAAATGTCTGGGTAGAATCACCGGCGCATCGCAGGTCAGCTGAAAGACCTTCCCACATTAAGCCATTTACCTGAACGGGACTCGACGGAATAAAGTGATATGTCTTATGTTATTGTTTTGTTATACTATTATTCATACACCACGTGATTGTCTTTCTGAAAATTCCTTACCAAAACCGGACCAAATCACAAACAACCTTATAGAACATTTGTAGAACTTAGGGAGAATTTAATTTGTGTGTCTTCAATCTGGTTAATATCAAACCACCGAAAATTGATGTTATGGTCCTAATTACATTATTAATGGAACTCACCCTTTCTCTAATTGGATCCTGTACATGCACTCCAAAACGATCGATTTTTTAGCAAATTATAAGCAGAAGTTTGCATTCAAATTTTTACTAAGTGTTTAATTGTATAAATAATGCACCATCCAATAAACCTACCAATAATTCCTATCAAGAATAGATAGTATTGATTGTTTGGTCGAATTACATAATATTGATTTTTTTTTAAATTCTTTGTTCAATTCGGTTTCCTAGTCGTGCAATGTTGTGATGATATCAACTAAGTCCTGAATACTACGCTTGATTTACAAGCTAGCAGACACAAATGATTGTCAGAATGGAGTTGAATTATGCAGAATAGAAGCTCGTTAACAAACCGTATACTGTTTCCTTTTATAGAAGAAATGCTGTAAATTGTCACCCTGATATTGCAATAATCCACAACTAATGCATTTGATTATACAATTTAGTGTCTCGTTATCGGTTTATGAGGCTCTGTATTGCGTTTGTGGCGGTTATGGTGCTGTTTTGTCTGACGAAATAACATAAAATATGTGTTAGTTTTACACGTCTGAAAAAAGTTTTCAAACTGGATATCTTTTAGCATAGTCCTAGCGATAACGATGAAAAAAAAGGAAGTGGCTACATACATGTCTAGTTCATGATTTGCAGTTGAAGAAATTAGCACATGGTAGGTATTTGATAACATAACATAGAGAAAATATGTATCTATCGATTATCTGTTTTATTGGAATTTAACATAGTATCAACATTTCTTACTTCACTAGAAACATTCGCAGTACCTTCTTCGATGCCATAGCATGCAGTATGTCAGTATTTCAATTTTGATATATCTCACACAAAGGTATTTAATCTTTCAGTTACAGAAAGCTTTAGATATCGAAAGAAATAATGAAATAATGAAATCATACGACTTTTGATGTTCATAGACTTTTGCAAGATCCGAACAAGCTATCTATTATTGTTTGTTTTTGCTCGCAATAGATACGGGGCTCGTACGATTTCTAAAGAAACAGTCGTACACACGTCGCAAGGAAATCGAAAGAAACTAGAAAAGAGATCGTACGGTCTCTGTATACAATTAAGCGAGTTAAAAGTAAAATCAATTATGGCTGAAATTGTTTGGAATCTGCTTTATTTAAAGAAATTATTTTACAGAAAGCACAATCAACAACTCAGATGTACAGATTCTTCATCCAATAATTATAATATATATAATTTAGCAAATTATAATTATTGGTTGAATGTTGGATATACATGTATATATACAGAGAGAGAGAGAGAGAGAGAGAGAGAGAGAGAGAGAGAGAGAGAGAGAGAGAGAGAGAGAGAGAGAGAGAGAGAGAGAGAGAGAGAGAAAGAGAGACTATGTAATATATATTGCAGCTTAATTATTATATGTGTTGTGAAAGCAACAATTCGCAGTTTAGTTATAAATTCTTGGAGATCAGATCGAAAAGAAAGGCTGATTGACTGATAAACAGAACATAGGTCGGCTTCTTTGAACTTCTAGTGAAATTTTCTTTAATGTTTTCCCGTCTGATTATCTCTCTTAAGTGCTGTAAGTTTTGAGCGGAAATACCAAAATCAGTCTCTACCCGCTACATATGTTTACATAAAGTTATATTCTACTTATATACTTGTTGTCTATGTCTATTAATCCGTCATGATTAATGGTACACTTCGTAAAGCAAATAATAATAATAATAATAATAATAATAATAATAATAATAATAATAATAATAATAATAATAATAATAATAATAATAATAACACTACCACCACTTCTACTACTACTACTACTACTACTACTACTACTACTACAACTACTACTACTACTACAACTAGATCTCTTACTACTTATACTTCTACTACTACTGCTACTGCTGCTACTACTACTACTTCTTCTTCTACTTCTACTTTTTCTAAATTAATTAATTTTCCGCAGTTAAATCTTTACCAGTTCGCATCTTTGTCTAACAGTAAGTAATATAAAAACACACCTCATAGATTGTGGTATAACTTCTACATCGGTAATTTTTTAACTTAGAACACACATTTCACATGACATATAAAATGATTAATATTTGCATTAGCAATTAAAAGGCAATATCTTTGTATTTTATGTCCATTTGTTCAATGACTGAATGTTCAACAAAGGATAAAACCTTTTTTATTGATTGGTGTGTGTCTGTATTGAGTGTCTTGTGGATAGGCATACTTAATTTAAATGATGCTTCAAATACTTACCTCCCTTAACGAATCTTTACGGTAATCTCCGCAGCTGTACCGACGCGGACCAGACCTTGACAGTCGCCGGATGTCACCGCTCGTGCAACGGCGTGACACCAACATAACGGACTCTCGGTTATCTGGGGAATACAACACAGTAATCCGAACACAATTAAATCCAAATCGAACACACAGCACAAAAAACAGGCGAGTATTCCGACGTGATTTAATCAAAGAACAAATTCACTTCAATTGTTAAATTTCCATAAAATGAAATTTAACTGGAATTTGAAAAACAAGTAAAAGGAAGCACTTAAACACACAACAGCATGTACTTCACATTTTAGTTATATTTTATTTGTTTCATTGTATGATTGATAAAACACAACTACCACTTTCCATTGAACTTATACCGCTTAGCCTTCCACTAAGTTAGAAAAACACATTTTACACTTTTAGCACACTAAAAATTATATCCCTTTTGAATTCACCGGAACGTATAGACACTATTTCCAACACGATACATAGTTAATAGCATTTCTATTCAGTCTGCACTTGGATTCAATTCAATATTGAATTATTGTTTGCTATCAATTTTAGCATTCACTGATGCTTTAATTCGAAAAGCATGTTTGTCGAAAGTTTGAAACAATAGTTCATTTATAGGACGCTTTTAGACCTTTGTTATTAATTCGTGGTATAAGTGATTTCTTTGTGGTCTCCAATGAGTTTTGTCGTGGTAAACTACTGTGAAAAATCAGTTATTTTACATCCGCAATAAATGTTATTGCGATGTACAAATGGAATAGACTACTTATTTACATGTATGTCAGTCATTTGCTGATCTTAGAGTCAACTTCTACAGTTTTAGTTCTTTGCTTGATTTTGTACAATTGATATTGTATCTGTCTTATGTATCACTGAAAAAATCAGCTTCTTATAAGATAAAAGGCAAAACCTTTGATGTATAATGACTTAATCATCTAATAATTTAACGGCCTCAAAATACCAAGAAATAAATTCTTATTAAAATGATATCAGTATAAAGTTTTTAAGAAAAGTATTATTCTTATTACAAGAGTAATTGTCCTTGTACTATAGATCAAGTACATTTCCTAATCAAATAAACTATAATCCAGGTAGCACACACGTTGTACCATTTGCGTATTTGTAGACGTAATATAATTATACTCCAGAAAGAGCAATTTCTATTGCACCACTTTTGTAGACGTCTCAATAATATCTGTTAATGCAGTCAAGAACATTTAAGTATCGCTTGTAATAATGTCTACAGCATGTCGGGGACCGTCAGTGTGGAGGACTGGAACCACACGGCCTGAAAACTGAAAAAGATAATGTATATTTTTTTCAATTTGAATGCAATAAACAGTGGATAGACAGTAGATCTGTATTACACTAAACAAGAAAACATGCAAAGAACAACAAATAGTATGTACGTATGATCGCGCACACAATGAAACATCCAAAACAGTTATGCTATTAATCCTCTCATTTGATCAACAGTTAACTTTCAAAGCGCATATAAATTTTATTGTTATAAAAGAAATCGTTGCATAAACAAACAGATTTAATTTTAAATAACCATTTATCAAATGCATTTTTGATAATATATTTTTAGTAGAAAAAAACTTACATACCAACAAATGCATACAACTGGATAGAATAAACTAGGATTAAGTAGTTATAATTTAAAGAAACCGGTTTTATATGATATACATTAAAGCGGCCTATTCAGAATTAAGCGAATATTCATGACAAAGAAACATACTTATTGCAAATATCAGCATTGAACAGCACGTTGGATTCATGTTTGTGTAATAATATTAATGTCCACAGCGACATCTTCTGATCTAAAAACTGTAATGTCATGTGTCCATAAAATATCCATAAAATATTTATAATGATCACACATGCTGCAAAGAGTCGCTAAATGTCATGCAGCTAAACTTGTGTATTCCATTTTCATTTCACTTAATTCTAAAAACAATCGATTGCAACAAAAGTCATAAAGCGAATAACGTTGGGGTCATCATCATCATCGTCGTCGTCACCGTCGCAGTGATCATCATCATCATCACCATCGTCTACGTCGTCGTCTTGATCCACCTCCTCCTCATAATTTGATAACAAAAGCTAGTCTTTCCTAAATAACATTTTGGTGTTTTCGTAGTTATCGTAATGAGTAAGCGAGTAATGGTATTAAAAGCTTTATCATATATTTTTTTTAAAATATTTTTAAACGTCATTTGCACGTATAGAGATATTGGGACGAAGTTTAAAATAGCGAATCATTCATGATTTATTAATGTCATTTATTTATAATGTATCTTTGGAAAGACGATTGTTTGCAGAATTATAACTAACGTGAAACCATTTTCACCATCCCTTTTCAAAGGATTATTTCCCCAAGGACTGAATTAAACATACATGGTAATTACGTTCCCTTGTTTACAGATACCTGAATTTAACACATTGTGTCAAAATTGTCTTTATGTTTCTGAATTTTAAACATAGAAATAATGAAATGCAAAAGAAAACTCGTTAGACACTGATAAAACTGAGAAAATCGCTATGCTTTTATTCAATATGCTCTATTTAAAAGATAATAACGCAAAGACTTCTCCATAGAAATATTGTTTAGGCGACTCTGTGTTAAATTGTGTGTATATATTATCGAAAGTTTTTCTTATTAGAAGGGGTGTGTGGTTTAAGACTTTAAGACTTTCTGTGTGTGCAACAGATATCCCCGCAATAACACAATTAGTGACATATGTAATATTGACTATGTCCAGCTGTATTTTTGACATTTGTCATACCGGCGATGTCCAGCTGCTATTGCCATTTGTCATATTGGCGACGTCCAGCTGTTATTGTTTGTCATATGTAATATTGACTATGTCCAGCTGTATTTTTGACATTTGTCATACCGGCGATGTCCAGCTGCTATTGCCATTTGTCATATTGGCGACGTCCAGCTGTTATTGTTTGTCATATGTTATATTGACAATGTCCAGCTGTTAATGTATGACATTTGTCATATTGGTGCTGTCTAGCTGTAATTGTTTAACGTGTCATATTAGCTATCTCCAGCTGTTGATGTTTGACATTTGTTATAATGGCGATCTCCTTCTGTAATCGCTTTACTTTTGTCATAATAGCGATGTCCAGCTGTTATTGTTTGACATTTATCATATTAGCGATGTCCCACTGTTACTGTTTGACATTTATCATATAAGCGATGTCCCGCTGTTATTGTTTGACATTTATCATATAAGCGATGTCCCACTGTTATTGTTTGACATTTATCATATAAGCGATGCCCAGCTGTTATTGTTTGACATTTATCATATAAGCGATGTCCCACTGTTATTGTTTGACATTTATCATATTAGCGATTTCCAGCTGTTATTGTTTGACATTTATCATATTAGCGATTTCCAGCTGTTATTGTTTGACATTTATCATATAAGCGATTTCCAGCTGTTATTGTTTGACATTTATCATATAAGCGATGTCCCATTGTTATTGTTTGACATTTATTGTTTGACATTTATCATATAAGCGATGTCCCATTGTTATTGTTTGACATTTATCACATAAGCGTTGTCCCATTGTCATTGTTTGACATTTATCATACAAGCGATGCCCAGCTGTTATTGTTTGACATTTATCATATAAGCGATATCCCGCTGTTATTGTTTGACATTTATCATATAAGCGATTTCCAGCTGTCATTGTTTGACATTTATCATATAAGCGATTTCCAGCTGTCATTGTTTGACATTTATCATATAAGCGATGTCCCGCTGTTATTGTTTGACATTTATCATATAAGCGATGTCCCACTGTTATTGTTTGACATTTATCATATAAGCGATGCCCAGCTGTTATTGTTTGACATTTATCATATAAGCGATGTCCCGCTGTTATTGTTTGACAATTATCATATAAGCGATGTCCCGCTGTTATTGTTTGACAATTATCATATAAGCGATGTCCCGCTGTTATTGTTTGACAATTATCATATAAGCGATGCCCGTGTATTGTTTGACATTCATCATATGCCCGTGCATTGTTTGACATTTATCATATAAGCGATGCCCAGCTGTTAGTGTTTGACATTAATCATATTAGCGATGCCCAGCTGTTATTGTTTGACATTTATCATATTAGCGATGCCCAGCTGTTATTGTTTGACATTTATCATATAAGCGATTTTCAGCTGTTATTGTTTGACAATTATCATATAAGCGATGTCCCACTGTTATTGTTTAACAATTATCATATAAGCGATGTCCCGCTGTTATTGTTTGACATTTATCATATTAGCGATGCCCAGCTGTTAGTGTTTGACATTTGTAATATTGTTTAAATATTGGCTTTAACCGACCTACTTAACCTTTCACTGCCATCAAGATTGGTTGAAGCGTCCGCACAAAATGTTATGTATACCGCCCTCAAGACAGGTAAATCCGTTTTGGGAATTTCCCCAATATGTTAAATAACCCAAAACTAGATTGACGTCACACATTATATATCTATATTCGACCAATGATATTTCGTTATGCAGATACGTTGTTAATAAAAAGTTAATGAAATACATCACTGATATGTGTTCTGTGTCAAACTTTCGAAGTGAGAGTGTTGGTATTTTCCATGAGTAATTTTTGTTTTCTCCAAAATGGCGGACGGCGACGTCTCGAGTGATATTTCAATAAAGCTGAGTTGAGTTGAGCCGAGTTGATTTGAGTAAAAAATATAAAAAAATTGTCCAGAAAGCGTAAAATACACTCGACAGAAGACGTCCTTCGTATGATTGATAATGGTTCATCGGATGGTATACTCGAATGCTTGGAGAGTGACGATTCCTGGCAATAAGGGTATATATTGGAAATTAATGCCTTGCATTGAAAGAGTTAAGTCGGAAAGAAACAAATTTGGATATAACCACCATCAACTGATAAGACAACCAGTCGAAAATAATACTAACGCATGATGGACTACGACGACAGCGCCTAACTTTTGTGAATTCAGATTTTAGCGCCACTCTGGAGAGCTGTGCCGCTTATGAAATGCAAATTTTATGGGGACGATAGTGTAACTGGCAAAAAACAGGAAATCGCAGCTGTTCTGTGAGACTTTTTTCAGAGGAAAGTACTGAGTATTCCGTTTTTAACCGTGTAGCTTGCAATTATAAATAAAGTAGCTGGCATTTAAAGAAATTCGCAGTTGTTTTGCGAAGTATTGTTTATCAAAAGAAACCGAGTATACCGATTTAAACAATGCAGTTTGTACAAACAGCTGTAGCAGAGAACAATGAAAACAAACAAAGCATCATACCCTACTTCCCATCAGAGCTATCAAATGTTTATGTAATTAACTGACAGTCTAAGAGAGTGTTAAGTTCCCAGGATAGTCATCTTCTTGTTTAAAGCGCATGTTCTCTACGGTGTATATTGTATAACAAATGGAATATGGAATGCTGTATAACTATTGAAAAATAATAGAAAAATAAAAGAGAAATAAATTATAGATGGGCGAGGGATTTTATCATGGCCGTTTTTAGACCCTTATCGTTGTAGGAATCAAAGCTGTTATCTAGGAGAGTTTTAGAAATGGTTGCATTATTTGCTTTAAATGAACAACACTCACAGTATCACATAGAACATGATTACAAAGTGGAATTTATTTAATGGTTATGGACAATTACTTGTAATTTATTTTTGTAAGATAATATTTTTCTCGACAATAATGTCTGTTAGCAATACTGAAGTTCTCAAGCTAATTGTAAAATTATATTGATATACTTTATGTGCTCCATAATGCCAAGAGCAAACGTGATATTTAATGTATCGTAAAAACATTGAACGCTTGAAAACATGCAGAACAATCTTTTAGAAGCCACATTTATACAATTAACATGAACGATATATTTACTTGGATAGGAAGATCTGTTAGAGTTTATTTTCTGCTTAACGTTTGATTGGTTTGCACACATTTATGTATGCCTTCACCCGAAATATACACGTATGTTAATTAAATTACTGGTAAATTAATATCGAAATATTGCCATTTGAAATATTCGTCAAATATTGTAATCAAGGAAATCATTATCTCAACTGCTTTGACTGTTTTAAATGTTCTCAGGCATAATCATAAATCTCATAGTTGCAGAAAAGATATTTCAAAATGATAACTGATAACAGAAAATATGTCACTTTCCCGACTAAAGGACACCATTGCGATATATATATTTTAATATTTGATTAAATTGTGAGACATCCTTTACAGATTTTTGATGGTTAAGAGACCTTAATAGGCAGGCATGTTCCTGTCATGATTTCCCAAAGGAGAAAATGAAACATGCTGGGATAATTGTCTTTTATATTTTATAGACATTTGTACATTTGATTAAAAAGAATAATTTTCTTTGGGATATGTAAATGAAACAACCGTTTTCAAGAAACGTTATCAAGACGACATTACAATAAAAAAAATAAAACTGGTTATATTGTTATGATTGAAGACAAGCTTTGAGCAAACTGTTTCAGGTTTCAAAAAATAACAATAAGTTGTTCTAGAGGATACGTAAGGATTTCAAGAATATTAATGGCTGAGTGAAAAAAAATGAGTCTACAGAAGTCTATTACACTGACTAGGCATACAACACAGTTATAAAATAATATTTTAACGAACTACGACATATTTCCATTGTACTTTATAAGTACATAATAATACACATTTATGCTGATAAATGTACATGTAAGGAATAAGAAGTCTATAAGATATTTTCTTAATCAAATCAAATTGTTTACCTATAAACAAAATAGATAACTTTTATGCATATCTTCCACAAATAAAGTAGATGTAGGGATGATATTGAAAACATATACCTTTTGTTTTGTTTTTGTACTTACTTGTGTTGATTGAATGGGCAAAGATTAAACATATTTTTAGTTTCTGTTGTATCTACCAAGTGCTCTCAGAGAATATCAGTTTGAGTAATCTTATCAATTATGTTCAAAATGCTGAAAGGCCTGTACCTATAAGCAGGTTCAAAACTCACCAATTATATGAATAGGTTTTGTTTGATTTGTATATGTCTTTTAATTTTAGTGGCATTGTTGGGACATTTTATTGGACTATTTTGAGGATCCATTGACATTTTATTGAAAACCTTGAGGAAGCGGAGGAAGAACTTTATTTAAGACAAGACGGAGAAGATAATTGAATTCGGAATTCAAGATCTGATGAAGTACTTTGCAAGTGAAAGATTTTGCACTTTCAGAATGTCACAGTTAATCAAGCTGCCAATACGTGACAGCAACATAGCCAGTTACGGATTTCCAAGAGGTTGATTTACGAGCTTAAAAACTGTAAACCACTTAAAACTATTTCTGTTTTATATGACATGTTGCTTACTAAACATGGATATATCATCTGTAGAAATAATGTCATAAACTTATGTTGTATCCGCCAAAACAATTATTGTGCATGGATCTTAAGAAAAGGTTAAGAAAAGCTAAGGCGACGTTTCAATTTTTATAGCTTTATTATCTCTTTGTTTCAGAAAGTTCGGCTAAATCTACTTCATAGCTGAAGTAAAATAATTTACCAAAGCAACATCGTTGACACGCCTTGTGATGTCAAACACCCCCGAACAGCGACTGAGACAGCACCAACCCATTCAATGACGTCTGCTAAATGCATAATGCTTACATATCAGACAGAAATATACCATAAGACCTCCAAATAATAAGGTTTACAGTAACAGGATTGAGCACCATAAAGGTTCCGCGTCAATAAAGTGAGATTGATAATGTCATGATAAAATCAAAGATACATTACGGCTTATCAATGTTTCAATGACTGCTTCTATCAAATCTCACTTTTGCAGGAAATTGAGAAATCTGTTATGCAGATGTTATTCGCGACATATTCACAAACTTTAAATGAGTTGAGTTGCCAGTTAGATAGCATTGGTATCGATGTTCAGTGTGTGTGTACATAGAACCGTTCAGCATGTAAACGCCTTTTTCGAATAATGTTTCTATTCAATAAAGTGCGTCGTATATTACATATATTCTGGCATTTCAGATTGTTGGGCTTCAGATGTTTACTAGAAGACCTCTTGGAAATTTTAAACAATGATCTTTTTGGATACGTATTTATATGTTGCCAATCATCGTGTCTTTTAAATATTTTGCTGATACATGTACAAGAATTAAATATTTGGAAAACGTATCAGATGATTAATCGAACAAGTTATATTCACAAGTTAGTGATGTTAAAAAATCAATGCCTCATACATACCTATGGCAAATCACGTTATACATTGATCTGTGACCTTGACCTTTGTTGTATAACCTGGTTCTTCCACATGCAAAAATAATTACACGAGATCTGTCATTGTGTAAGGTGTAAAAATCTCGTGGACCTAAAATGAAAATCATTTTACATGAATTGGTTATACATTAAATATATAGAAAAGCCAGGATAATAAGAAAGTCTATTGAAAATATTATATAACGAACAATGCCAAAACGACAACAACTACTGAATCAGTAAAATGCTTATGTTGCTGATGTATTTTGTAGATAGTACCATTTCATTAACGTTGTTTTGGGTTGTTTGTTGATAATCCTTTTATCAGAGATTCTATTAGCAACCACTTTTAAACCATGGTTTGGTATTTTACTAAGTTTTTGTCATACGTTTTTTTTAAGAAAAGAAAAGCCCAAACTATGTTAAAAAAGAACGAGATATAGCTGCAAAAATCGTTTCGAGTCTTACACAATTACATGTACTTCACATTACTACAAACAAAACTTTATAAATATAATAAGGTTTTATTTGATGGCTTTGCATACCTTCGAAGCAGAAAAAAATGTTCACAGTTATGCAATGCATGCGAATGTTCTTATCTTCAGAAATATCGGCAACTTTTGTGACGTTTTAAAACCCCAAACTAAAATATTCGAATAAAAGTAGAGGAAAGATATTCCGAATAAAAAAGTCTTTCACTTATATATCATGGACTATGTTATCTTTAGCACACTAAAGCCAAATCGCCAGTTTTGCGATCTGTAAGGAAACATTTTACTAAATCACACAACGGAATCAGATTGAAAATTCTGCTTTAATCAAGATTGATTTTCAACGTCCTGACGTCTTAAACACAACAATAAAACCAAACACTTCTCTGTAATTCTCTAGGTTTGCATGCGTTTTGACTATTTCAATCGTTTTAGACGGTCGTTTCTCTAATAACAGGTTGGATGCTAATCATGTACAGGAGCAGATAAAACATTAATTTTAAGTGAATGCATACAATGGCCTGAGGTCCTTGAAATTTTGTGTTTTATGATATAAAACGGTTGTGAATGAGACATGTGTCACAATAGGCAGAAATGTATTTAAATCAATATTTGTTGTTTTTAAATTATTGTTAGGTCTAGACTAATGGTGTTATTACCTGTCCTTAAACTAAGTTAACGCATTTTGCAGCTCCATTTTAATTTCTTTTAAATGTTTGGCAACTTTGTTAAAATGCAATAAATACACAATAGCTACTTTAATTTAACATTGTGCAGCTGGTGCATTGTGCACAGTTCCTCATTTATGTGCATTTTTATAATGAAAGTTTACACTTGGAAGATAGTGTCAGTTCTAATACAACACATTACATATAAAAATAATGCGACACGATCCCCTAAGACAACATCTTTATGTATTCAAATTCAGTTTGCTGTAGAAAATAATTCAAATATATGTAAGTTTTATCTGAAATGACAGGGGAACATGAAGATGAAACGTATCCCAAGAATTAAAATAGCAAGATAGCAAGTAATAGCAACATTAGTAACATAGAAAAAGCAAAAAAAAAAAAAAGACAAACATTTTAACTAACTTAAGCAGCTTCCCGTATTTTTGGGTTTAAGTGGAAAATGCCGCGGTATATATTACCAGCCATGTCTCGGGATCAAGACTAATTGGATTTAAAATAAATTTAAATTTACCATTAACATGTTAGTAAGCATGGCACCGAGACATATTTTTTATTTGGCCTTAATTTGAGGCCTCTTATGTACCTATACTTATATATTTTTGGGCGGGTACATCGATTAATATCCATTAATATAAATGTATAATTTACCGATTGTCTTGTAAAAACGAGTTTTTAAAGTTAATCAATCAACTGCGAAAATGTGTTTGTGCATTCAAATTACTATTCAAATATTAAATGCATTACATTTTGGACATATATTTGTTTCAATAAAATATAAACGTTTAAAGCAAATGCAAAGTCAGATATTTTCCTAGAATAAATCAAAACATTAACTGCTTTTTGTTACACGTGAGTATCTCTTAGCTTTGGTGCATGCTTACTCTTGATTTGGACGCCACCGAATTACCATCGCTGTTGACGCAACTTAATCACCGTAACATACATAATAATTTCTTGACCACTTTTGAAGAAGAGCTTAACTGATATCAAAAGCGTCAGCAAAAGCATCTCAACCTTTCATAGGAAAAAAGAATTACTCTCCTTAATGGATATCGTCACGTTCGTTGTGTGGTAAAACTGTTTCAAAGATAAAATGGTCGATATATGCACGAGTTACATCATGTCATATCGATATCAGTATTATATATCATTTATTTATATCCATTTCCATCCCAACAACCGTTGATATTGATTTGAATTTTCGAAACGTTTTGTGTGGATACATTGGAACAATACTGCCAACACGCGTTTATCGTCAATAACGAAATAATAGACAGTTTAAATTTACTATGATATAGTTGTGTCTGAAGTTATAGTTTAAATGTTTTGGAGCTATAATTTTAATCTCCTTTATAGTTTCAACAGACTTTTAACTTTTGTCATATTGTTGACATTACACAGAAAACACACACGCCAATAAATATTTCATGAATATTCTATAGCAAAGACTATAAACGTGTCAGAAGAAAAAGAAATTACCTCACTCCAAGTAAATGTAACAATTTCGTTGACAAAATGCTTGGAACATGCATGATATTTTGACGTTTGATACATGTACTGCCCTAGAAACGGGGCGCCCATGACAGAACAGGCACCGCTATTCTAAGTGTCCCTGTCAACCCGAGAACAGCGATGTGGGGAGGTCTTCTAGCTCTTATTAGCTGTGTTAGCTGTGGCATCTGCCAATACAAATATCTATGTACCTTCACCAGTATGTATCGCCTTTTTATGACCAAAATTGCGTCGGAGCGACGAAACAAAAACATTACACAATAAATTGTCTAAAAAAGTCATGTCCTTTCTTATTAATTTTTATTTTAAACTGTATGATAAAATTATACATAAAACAATATAATGATCAGGTAACATAAGAGATGATTTTTTACAATAGTAACAGACTACTACATATGCCATTGCTTATACACTAGATGTCACGGTTTATCAGAAGGCTATTTGATATGTTTGTAAATCCTGTATCAGCATCCGAGAAATTGTCTCCAGGAAGTCTTGTGCATGAACCGAAATACCCAGGTAATCATTTATGCACGTTAGTGGAGTACAACAACTCGAGGTGAATTCCTTGAAGTTAGCAATGACCCTATCGAGGTTAAAATCAAGGACCAAGTAATATGGAGTCTTACTGTCTTCCACTAGACTATCACTGTCGATTGCGAGTGAGCAATGTGTTACAGATTGTATGTGATGCTGTGAGGCTTTTCTTACCAAAATGTGCTAAGATTAAATGTTGAATGCGAAACAAGTATGAACTATTTATGAAAACAATATTCATAAAGAAATTAAATTTACATAAAATTTAGTTATTGTTATAATCTGCAAATGACAGGATTTTGCATTGAATAGATTCAGAATAGATATGTAAAAGTTATGTCCTTGTTCTATAGAACATCTAAGACGCGGTAAACAAAATGTGTTTCTGGCCAATAAGTAAACTTAAATAAGAACTTATTCCACCATATATTATAAACTGAAGGTCTATACGTACAAGAAATAACTGGAGTGACGAAAAACTGTTCGTGAATATTAGAACATTTTTATTATTATTATTATCATTAGAACCCCGTCTTTTAGCTGTGTTTAGTTTCTAGATAAAATGCTAAAGTTATGCATGTCCAGCTATAATTGGTGGATAACCCCCCCCCCCCCCAAAAAAAAAACAACAACAAACAAAAAAAACAAAAACAAAACCAATGTACCACCGCCGTTTTTATCATATGGTTCTGATTAACACAAATTAACACACCAGTCCTAAATGATGTCATAGACCTTCTGGTGATTGCATGAATTTTTTATTTTTGTATAGTATATTTGACTAGACATAAGTGTACGTCTATTATATTCTTAGTAAGTATATTTTCAGATTATTTTATTGTAAGATACGGCTTCGCATATCAAATCGTTATCGAACGTATGGAACAAACAACAAAAAGAAACGTCCACACTTTGTATAAGACTTCTGCTCGCAAGACACATTTGCAATAAATTTCGACATTTCCTAACCCCAGACTGATTAAAATGCTAATTGTGCAAAGGTTGCAAGTGTAAGAGGAAATGAAATTTACATGATCACAATCGCATAACTTACGCAATATCTAAAAGTACTCTGAAGACCGACGTCAATAATATCAGCGGAACGTTGTACACTTAAACAATTACTTTTAACTTAACATAGAATTGCACTAAAATGTTTGTGTGAAAGGTACATGATCTGTCCCTGAGGTTAGATAGGAAGCTTAAACCTCTATGAAAATAAAAAACATAAATTTAGAGTTAACCGCAGAAACTGGTCTCCAGCTTTGTATTTACAACACCAAATGATGCGCACCGTAAATGGTATGCATCCATGATAAAATTAATGTGACATTTACATCTGTGATTTGATAATTCAAACTGCTTAATATTAGCAAGAAAACAATGTGTCAAGTAAAACGCCTTTTGCCAACATGAGTATATTGTTGACTTAACATTTAATTATCATTTTTCATATAATATCATATTGTGCCATAACATTAAAGGATGATAACTAGAAACATCAGAATTGCTCATAATGTTAAGGCGTAACGTAAAGCAAAATGACCGCCACAATAATAACGCAGAAAGTGTATCTAGGCAGGTCGGAATATTATCAATTCGTACTTCAAATCTACTACAGCTTTCAGTAACTAAAAGGATTTTACTGTGACATTATAATTCCTGTCATGACTCCTGTTTCAAAGCTATGACAAACATATTTCTTTTACATTTTAACAACTTTTGTTGGATATAGCACTGACACTGCATAAAGGGGTAACAAGCAAGAATAAAGGAAATGTTGTAACAATCGTTTAAAGGCCGAAGACCTATACGACTGACCCGAGGACAAATAACGGGGCCAATATCAGATCACTTATTTATTGACAATTTTATTTAACAACTACATATACTTATAACATTTCACCTTTAGTGCTTAATTATTAATTGTTTTATAAACTTATGCAACCTGCCGGCGTCTACACACAGGCCGAGTTAAACAAAATGGCTGCCATTTCCCAGAGCTTCTTGCTGAAATCTTTATATATTTTTTGGACCTGCTTTATTAGCCAAAGAAATGAGGGCTTTTTAAATTTCGGCCCAGGGCTGAAAAAGTGATATAGATATTGTCACTTTTTAAAGCAGGCCGTCGTGTTGTTGAACGTGGCATCTGCTTTTCCTATAGAACTAATAACGTACAGTTATTTAATAATTGATTTTAATAAACTAATTTTCATTTACATAGGAACAATTTTCTGGTCACATTTTTGCCAATTGTCCGATAACATTGTAGGATTTTGACACAAATCAAAAGATGTTAAATTATAAATTATTCTTTCCAAATCTGATACCGTCCCCTTTATTTAAATAGACCAACACAACCAGCAAACGGTGGTATTGTTTTTTTCATATAATGTGTTATACGTGGGTAGATTATTATTCCTAGCATACGTAACTATAAACGCAGATTTGTTTTTATACTGCTTTGAACGTGATTTCATGTTAACTTTATCCCCTTCGAACCAAAGCCACATTATAGAGGCTTTTAATTTAACGTCACGCTATCTTGACGATATTCTAACTATAGATAATCCTTTCTTTTCTCAAATGATCCATCTGATTTACCCTCCAGAACTTACCCTTAATAAAGCAAATAACTGACATTTAAATGCAGCATTTCTCGACATTGAGATCAATATTTCCAATGACAGCGTCTCTACTAAAATCTATGACAAGAAAGATGAATTCAACTTTAGTATTGTGAATTATCCATACCTTGATGGTGATTCACCTCGTGCTACCTCCTATGGTATTTACATATCACAACTTACAAGGTTTGCACGAGTTTGTACTAAAGTAGAAGATTTCAATGCTAGAAACCGGTCAATTTCTTCTAAATTGTTACAGAAAGGCTTTCGATTTCACAAATTAAGGAAGGTCCTTTTGCCGACTGACCGTTCCAAGGCGGTAACTAATGGTTGTTAATTTTGTGTGTTATGCCTCGTCTCTGTGTTTTTGTCACATTTACATTTACCTTGTTTGCCTTTGTCTACAGGTAGATTAAATTTAAATATCTGTTGAAATTTTGATAGAACCTTTTCTTATTTACCTATTCAAAATTCTTTCACCGCGATGATTTTATTGCTTCCAAGTATAATGGCTGTATGAAAACACTTATGAAGCAAGGCATAAGCCATCCTGCATTTTATGGAAATGTTTTATACAAGTTAAAGAAAATAAAGAGTCTGAATAACTTTTCCGACCTCCTTACAAAACTTATCAAAACATTTATTACTGACGGTTACAACCCGGGAATATTTCGTTGTATTGCACTGCTTGCAATTGATACTTTTACAGACAAGAACGTTGCTTTTAAATTACGCGATGACCGGACAGGTAGTTGAGATTATATGAAAACAATGATTCAAAGCTGTAATTGGAAAGTCATTGCTTCTTGTCTCTTCATCTCCTTAGTCGTGCCTCTATATAGGTGAGACAACATAAGTAGTCTTCATGCCCTTTACGTGAGATTGCACATCGGGACTTTTGCACCTTTATTACAAAATATGACAACTGCGGATCAATCCTTGGCGTTTTATTATATATTATTTGAATCTCATTACCTATTAAATCCTCATAATATTACATTTTGTTTTGTTGGTTGGGGTTGCTAAAATTCGATGATATCTTTCAAGTTTTTGGTTTGTTGTTAAATTTCACTTTTGACACTTTGGGCATTTAACATCATGGCATTGTATGACGGCATTAAATTGTTCTTATTATACGTCATCGGTTGGGCTGTTTTATTCCAAACTACTCTCTCATTTGGAACTTTTATGTTGCCGAAGCTTTTATCTACTTTATATATTGTACATATGTCGATAGTTTATTATATAACTATAATACTCTTAATATTGTTTGATAGAAAACCCTTCAGGAAGTGTGAGGTTGGAGCGCTCCACAACCCAGGTTAAAGCACCCCAGTCGGTCTTTTTGCCAACTGACCGTTTCAAGGAGGTAACTACTGTTTTTTCTTTTTGTGTGTTATGTCATTTCTAGGTGTTTTTGTCATATTTGTATTTGGCCCTGCCGGAAGGGCATAGAATTCTCCGGCTGCCGCTACCTGTAGCGGGGTAAAAACCCTCCAAAGGTAGCCCACATGTTTGCCGTGGGTGGCGACCCAGTGTCTCCCTGATGACGGGATCCTGATGGTTGAGGTTAGTGGAGGCTGGCAATTATGCCAAAACTGACCAATACACCATTTTGGCCCTGAGTTACGGAGTAGACGGGCGGTTATATTGATCCGGTATAACCAATCGGCTAGTCGCGTTGTTCATGGATTACTTATATTTCCCTATTGTATACATCTTACTTTGTCCTCCTACTTTCCACTCATGTTTCTACTTATTTCCTTATAATATACCGTGTAACGCAATACGGATTAATCTGGCATCATAACTTTTTTGTAATCTATGTCGGAGTATAGCACTCTGATATCACTGACGTTGGAAGGTCGGATACCCACTCCATGTCAACGTCTTCTTGTTGGGCTCCGAGGCGGGTGGTGACCCAGAGTGCCGAAACTTATTACATTACTTCATGGCTTCAAAACGCAAATGTTATGAACCGATACCATCAATGTCTTCAGAAGATTCAGACAATGAACTCAGACAAAACCAAAATTTGCCTCGTTTCCTTGTAATACAATCAATTGAAAAAACACCAATAACTAAAGTTTCACCATTCGTAATTGAAAAAACAATCAAAGGACTAATTGGAACAGTTGACTCTATTAAAAAAACTAAAAATGACGGCCTCCTCATTGAAACAAACAGAAAACCAATTTCCGACAAAATTTTAAAACTTAAAGAATTCTGTTCACTCAAAGTAAAAACCTTTCCACATTCATCTCTCAACTTTTCGAAAGGTGTTATTCGTTGCCCCGACCTGTCGGGACTTCCAGAGGAGGAAATCCTGACAGAGCTCACACCACAAGGTGTGAGTGGTGTCAGAAGATTCTCCTTCTTGAAGGCGGGACAGAGAATACCTACCAATACACTTGTCCTAACAATTAACAACCCTAAACTCCCCACCACAATTAAGGTAGGATATCTTAATGTCAAAGTTCAGATCTATATTCCGAATCCGTTACGGTGTTTCGATTGCCAGAAATTTGGTCACCACGAGTCATCGTGTACAAATACAATGATTTGCGGACGATGTGGAGAACGCGCCCACGCCCCAAATGTTGAGTGTCAGGCAGAACCGAAGTGTCCAAATTGCTCTGGACCACACGAAAGTAGGTCCAGAGAATGTCCCACCTGGAAATTTGAGAAAGAGGTATTAAAAATTAGATATACCTTAAATGTATCTTTTCCAGAAGCACGTAAATTGGCAAAAGCCAATACATCGTCTAAAACTTCTTACGCTGCAGTGACAAAATCGAACAAGTCGGTCTGCCATGACAGCTCAACACAGTATGAAACTCCCTCAGGTGACCAAGTATCTGAGAAAATTATTGTACTAACAAAATACAAGGTTACAGAGTCTTCTATCAATATAAACAAGACAACTGAATCTTCTGTAAAACAAACTAAACAGTCTATCCAACCTAAACCATCTACGTCTACCCAATCTTCTCAACCGTCTACTGAAACGTTGACACCTACTAGTCAACCTGCTAAGCTATCAAAAGCAGAAAGGAGAGCTGCCGGAAGAGCTGCCAAGGCTTCACAGGAAGCTGGAAGCTCTTCAGAGAAAACTGGAGGACCCAGTCCTCCGAATTCCCAAGATAATAGAGTTGGCAGGTCCAACTCTGTTAACAGATTTGATTGTCTGATGGAGACAGAGTCTCCACCAGACAAACCATCAAGGTCACCCGTTAAGGCGCCTAAATAGATTTATAAATTAAAATTTCCCATGAACAATAAAACTGTACATTGGAACTGTCGTGGTCTTAAGACCAATTTTAATGAAATTTTACTTTTACTTACTACTTTTAGCCCCGCCGTGCTAAGCTTGCAGGAAACATTCCTGAAAGAAAATGATACCTTAACGTTTAAAGATTATAATTCGTATAATCGTATTCATTCACAGTGTGATAGGGCATCTGGAGGATCGGCAATTCTTGTCAACTCCAAACTACCTCATTAAGTTATTAACCTTAACTATGATATATACAGGCTGTTGCCATTCGAGTAACAGTTCATAAAGTAATAACCGTTTGCTCTGTTTATATTCCACCAAATTCGGATATTAATAAGTCAAAACTAGATGATCTGGTTAACCCCTTATATTCTTGTTGGAGATTTTAACGGACTTAACCCGCTATGGGGATGTTCTGATTACAACAATATGGGTAAAACATTAGAAGACTTTATAGCCCAAAATGATATCTGCCTTATGAACAATAAAAAGGCAACTTACTTGCATCCTGCTACAGGGCACTATTCCGCCCTTGATCTTACTTTATGTCACCCCTCGTTATATCTTGATTATAGTTGGGATGTTCATGATGATCTATGTGGAAGTGATCACTTCCCCATAATACTAAATAATGAATCTGTCAATTTAAATGACAAAAATACCTATTGGCGAATGAACAGAGCAAATTGGGAATTAGTCTCAATATTTTGTAATGAAGATTTGTATACTTCAACTTTTGAGAATGCTGATGATAAAATTCACTCATTCTTAAAACTTCTACATTGCATAGCGGAAACATGTATCCCTAATACCACGGCAAAGTCAAAGCGTAACAAACCTTGGTTTAACGATGAATGTAAAATGGCAATAAGGAAACGTAGAGCTGCACTTAAAAAATTTAATATTAGACCTACTAGTGCAAATTTAAATAATTTCAGAAATGAAAGGGCTAAAAGCCGAAAAATAATTAAACAAGCCAAAAGAAAATCATGGCAGAAATTTGTCTCTGGTATAACCAGTAAAACAACAGTTTTTTGGTCGGCTATAAGAAAAATCAGCGGTAAAGTTTCTTCTAATACAGTTAATCATTGAAAAATTAGTGATTCGATTATAACAAACAAGAAAGATATTTCAGATACTCTTGCTAAGGTTTTGCACAAAATTCTTCATCCGGAAATTATTCTAAAGAATTCCAAAATATAAAACAACGTGAGGAAAAACATAAAATAAACTTTAAATCAAACAATAGCGAGAATTATAATCAACCATTTTCTTTAAAAGAGCTAAGAAAAGCACTTAATAAATCGCATGATACCGCTGCTAGCCCTGATGATATTCCTTATCAATTTTTGAAACATTTACCTCATACTTCCTTAAAGTTACTTTTATCTATATACAGTTCTGGAACCGTAACAGTTGTCACACGATACGATGTACGTACGGTACGATTACGTTCGATGTACGATACCATGTGCGTTTTTTACACGATACCATACACGTTACGGTTCGATACCATACACGATATGCATTACGATAGAAAATCTACACGTTACGATGCGATACGGTGTACGCTTCGATACAACATACTGTACTGTTTCCGTTTACGTCACGTTACACGAAATACCATGGCAAATGCGGCATGTTGTTAAAGTAAAGGTTCAATCAGCCTATTTATACTGTACCAACTCGGTTTAGTCCAATTCGTTCTGCCCCAATCGGCCCACTTCCAGCGCATATAGGCGGTAATGTTTTCACACCTTTCAAATGAGACAATAAAACTATTTCCGTCTAAATGGTAAAATGTGTAGACAAATGATAAGTGACGCCAATATGATAGCCTGCTTAAACATTGAACACGTGTGTAAAATGTACCATGTTAAGACAAATGAATTTAAATCTGTAATTTCCTAACATTCTTACACCACTCTTCTATACACGTATATTTCAATTTTCTACCCCTATTCCCCGCATCCGTATCTGCGTTTAACTGAAGTGAAATTTCACAGCCAGATTATGTGTGCTGGGACCTTCATACATGTATGACATGTCTTCAGACCGGATGCAGGTGTTGTGCACTACAGCTAAATGACCACTGCCCGTCTAATTTGAATAGAAACGTTGTGTCATAAAAGTGGCAATCTGTATGGGGGCTTATAATCGCTCGCGTGAATTGTAGGTACATGTACCGAATAACCTACATAAATGGACTAGCTGCTAGAAAATAAATAACATCAGAAACATACCATTGTCTCATACTCAACCCTTTTTCAAGCCCTATTTAAACAAAAAATTCGGTAAGGAATAGTAGAATATGGGTCAATCGGGAAAAAAAACTTAACAAACTAAAAAGATAGAAACAGAGCTATTAAATAATAATTATATTATTATGAGACAAAATTGGACTAACAACCGACAAATTAACACCTCCACTTAATCCTTTCCATGTAGGGATCAAATCCATTAACATTAAAACAAATTTAGAAGACGTAATCGACGTAATTGATAAGATTATTCCCTTAGTAAAACTCAACTCAAATACTGAGTACTGAGATATCGCTACCCACATCCACATCTACACCGACGGAAGCAAGGATACAAACAAAAATGCTATAGGAGCATGGGTTATTATGATTGAAAATCAACAGAATAAATAAACAATGCCAAAATTAAACTAAACTCTAGACATTCTATATTAAGATGCGAACTGTTAATTATAACCCATAAAATGTGTTCAAATAGAACAAAATTGCCGATCAACAATAAATATTTACCCCGGCTCTCTTAGTTATTTACAAGCATTTCAGACAATTTATGGAAAGAATAGACAAGAACTAATCAAAGAAATATATAGATTAAAATACTAAAATACAAATGTTAAGCAAAATCTCTAATATGCATTTGGAGATTTAAACTCACCATCATAATAAAGCCTATGATTAAATATTACTAGACTCAGATTCGGATCCAGATGCCTAGGTGAAGAAAGTAAATCCCCACCCCCCCTCGACAAAGCAGAACTAATAATACGCGCTTTTAATCTTTTTAGAATAAATGCATTTCATTAAATATTTACTTAATAATATAGGATAACACATACATAAACTGAATTATTACAATGTCCAACCGATATCATATCCAAATCAAACAATAACTAAAGTTTCAAAACCCACAAGACACGTGATGGGGTGAAATCTCTTTAAAATCTAAACATTCCTAATAAACCCATTCTCTTATTGGCTGGACCACAATTTGGCGGAAGATTATGACTGCTCTTTGTTTAAAGGCATTACACCTCTAAGAAACTGTTTCTTAAAATTTTCACCATTGAAATGTTTTCTACTCCTGATTAGAGCTGGCACTTTTTGAACTAAAAGTGAACATGAAATCGGATTATTATGAACAAATAACACATTAAGTTACACACTAGTTACGAGGATGTTTTAAAGTGAAAAAAGTACGGGAAAAGTGTGTTAGTAGTTAAGCTTGGGTTGGTAATTCAGTTAGTTTAGTATATCGTATAATATATATATTTTAGTAGAGAATTAAATGTATTTAATGAATTTAATATTATCTAGGTATTAAAGTGTTGCATTTTTATTAAATCTGCCTTTTCCGCTGGTACAATAAGCAAAGACACGTGTGAATAATATAGGTCTTTGTAGCTAATC
The DNA here is from genome assembly GCA_007844125.1 of Sinonovacula constricta. Taxonomy (NCBI): domain Eukaryota; kingdom Metazoa; phylum Mollusca; class Bivalvia; order Cardiida; family Solecurtidae; genus Sinonovacula; species Sinonovacula constricta. The sequence continues at coordinate 32,366,389 of CM017568.1, forward strand.
TCTTGCTATTGTGTGCTGCCTTAACCAAAACAGCACGGGGTTAAAGTATTTCTCTATGTCACAGTAAGGACAGTTCCTTTTGGTGAAATTGCATTCTTTACCAGGGTAGCTTGATCCTAGTTTTAATTAAAAAAAAACTATTCTAAACTAACGATATTGTAGCAGTAAATATTGAACTTAGAGTCCTACCAACATATCCGAATATCTGAATTTGTGCGTTATTTATTATATTTATTTTATTAATTATAGCTCTTTCTCCATGGCTTGGTATCCACCCTAGTTTTATAAAGGAATTGAGGTGTTTTGACAGGAGACTGTAAAGACTATATTTGTCTGCTGACTTGCTTGATTTTGGAATGATTAGATATAATATCATTTTCTATTGTTACCCCAACGGCCCTTTCAGTATCCATACTGACGTCAAGGTACATGCCGATGTGCGCTAGTTATCGAGAGAGTATGTAAATGGCTTCATCATCCTAAAAAGACTTACAAAGGACCATTTCGTTATATGAGGAAATCGATTTAAGAACAGACCAATTAACACCTCCGGTCAACACGTAAAGGATCAAACCAATTAACATAACGAACGGCTGAAAATCCTACTTCCTTTAGAGTAGTGGTGTCATAAAAGTGTCACCAATTAATTGGAATTAACACACGTGCACGTGATTGGCAGGGCGGGAAAATGTACGGAAATTAAGAAGGCATGATGACAGAAGTTTACTGTTATTTATGATTATGACACTAGCACATTGTTTTGACAAACACATTCACACCTTAAACGTTTGATCACGTCACTGGCAGAAGAATAGTTATATTAATTTGTTTGCTACACTTGTGAACGTACTTTTATTGAATTTTCGTCGAGCACTGAATTGCTTTTATTTATTTATTTAAATTCGCATAAATGTGTATAAAATTTACGCGTTTAAAATAATTGGCGAAGAGACTATATCAGTGTTGACTGTGCCCAGCGATGACATAGGTAAGCTAGCTTTACAATTAACTAACTTGTCGGAATATCAGAGATGATTCCACACGGTCCAATCATTTCTTAACAATGTTCACTGTATATGAGCCGTATCATTTGAATCCCATATTTGAGACAAACCTCTTTTCCATAACCTGACATAGAGCTAGATTATGTTATAGCTAGTTTTTTTTCCAGCTGTATGTTTATTCTAATTACGTCTTACTGCTCTTTATTTTCCATAAAAGCGTGGGCAAATAACCAGAATCCTAGTTTTCACGAATATGTTCCTAAACGTCCGTTCATATTCAATCTACGCATATTGTCATTCAAGTAATAAGTTCGAAGGTGTGCAATATTAATTTGCTCATCGATAGTATGCATGTACCGGAAATGTAATATATAGTTAAGTTTCTGTTTAGAACCATAAACTTCTTTTTGTATTTGTGAAGCATTTATTATGACATTTAAATTTCCTGTGAACTTTTGTATGAGCATGATAATGTCATTAGAAAAATGTCACAATATATGTATCTTTGTATTAAAGAATTATGAGAAGGCACAGTGCAATTCTCCTTGTGTTACGTTACCATACTATACGTTCCGTTACGATACCACGGTCTTGTCATAAGCGTTACGTTCCGATACGATACGATACGATACGATGTACCATTTACGATATGGCTCGGTACGTTACTTCACGATAGGCCTATTACGTTACACGATACGTTACGTTACCATACGATACGTTTACGATAGAAATACGCACGATATACGATGTTTTGGACAACTGGTACGGTGCCAGGACTGTATAACGAAATCTGGTTTTCTGGAGATGTTCCAGATTCATGGAAAAATGCTTTCGTTATTCCAATACCTAAACAAGGTAAGGATCCAACCGATCCTACAAGTTATAGACCCATAGCTTTGACAAGTTGTATTTTTTGTTGAACGTATGATTAATACAAGACTCGTTTGGTATCTTGAATCAAACAATCTATTAACAGAATTCCAAAGTGGATTCAGAAACCAACGAAGTACACTAGATCATCTCGTTCGTTTTGAAACTTTTATCCGTGATGCCTTTATCAAGAAAGAACACCTAGTAGCGGTGTTCTTTGATTTTGAAAAGGCTTACGATACAACATGGAAACATGGGATTTTAAAGGATCTAGGTGACCTTGGTCTCAAGGGTCGTTTACCAACATTTATTAACAGTTTTCTTTCTGACAGAAACTTCCAAGTTAAAATTGGGTCTACCTTGTCTTCTGTTTATAAACAGGAACAAGGTGTCCCTCAGGGAAGTATATTATCTGTTACTCTCTTTAACATCAAAATAAATAACATTGTAAAAACTCTTAATCCAGGAATCGATTGTTCACTTTATGTGGACGATTTTCTTATATGTTATCGTTCAAAACATATGAACACAATAGAGAGGCAATTACAACAATGCCTCAATAAATTACAAACTTGGAGCAATAACAATGGTTTCAAATTTTCACCTACTAAAACAAACTGCATGCATTTCTGTCATAAAAGATCTGTACATAATGACCCTGAACTATTTTTAAATAACATTCGTATTCCTGTCGTCAAGGAAACGGAATTTCTTGGTGTCATATTTGACAGCAAATTGTCTTTTATACCTCATATTAAATATATAAAAACTAAATGTCTTAAATCTCTAAACTTATTAAAATTCTTATCACATACCGACTGGGGAGCTGACAGAAAGGTTTTACTGCAGCTGTATAGATCTCTAATAAGATCAAAATTGGATTACGGTAGCATTGTTTACGGTTCTGCCAGGAGATCATACCTCCAGATGCTGGACGTTGTTCACAACCAAGGACTTCGCCTAGCTCTTGGGGCCTTCAGAACCTCTCCTTTGGAGAGCCTTTACGTCGAAGCAAATGAACCACCACTCTACCTTAGACGAGAGAAACTTGCGCTTCAGTTTGTTTTAAAAATAAAATCTAACCCGAAAAATCCTGTACATGATAGCGTTTTTAATCCTAAATATGAAAATGTGTACGACCGTAAACCGACGGCAATAAAACCGTTTGGTTTACGTATGTTAGATTCTATACAATCGTCACAACTTAATTTACATAAAGTGATGAAAAATAATATTTTGGACAGTCCACCTTGGCAATTAAATACTCCTTACGTTGATTTAACTCTATGTGACAATAATAAATCCAATACAGACCACCTTGTACTTAGCACAAGATTTATCGCGCAATAGGAAATACTCAGATTATATTGAAATTTATACGGATGGTTCAAAGACCGACTCGTATGTCGGCTGCGCTTCAGTTTGTAAATTCCATATTACTAAACAAAAGTTACCCTCCGATTCTTCTATTTTTACAGCCGAAATTCAGGCTGTTAACCTTTCACTGGATTTTATTTCTAAGTATTCGGGTACAAAGTTTGTAGTATTCACCGACTCATTGTCGGTTTTACAATCCATTATAACTATGAATTTGTCTAACCCTTACATAAGTACACTTCTTTTGAAGCTTAACGAAATTTCTTCAGACAAAAACATCGTTTTCTGTTGGCTACCTAGCCATGTAGGCATCCGAGGCAACGAGGATGCAGACAAAAATGCAAAGTCTGCTTCAAATCTTAATGAAGCAGATATTTGCATACCCCATACAGATTTTTAAAAATGTATAAATAGATACGTTTTATCTAAATGGCAAACAAGTTGGGAAAGTACTATCCATAACAAATTACACGACATCAAACCTAAGGTTGGTTCTTATACCTCTATTCATAGAGACGACAGACTGGATGACGTTGTTCTTACCCGCTGTCGAATAGGTCACTCTAGACTAACTCATTCTTATCTTTTACAAAGAGAAGACCAACCTGAGTGTGTTCCTGTCAGGAACCACTGACAGTTAAGCATATTTTATTAGACTGTATTGACACCAACCACATACGATCTAAATATTTTAATGTCAATACCATGTTTGATTTGTTAAAGACAGTGTCCAACTCTACACTTGTTTGTTTTTTAAAAGAAATTTGCATTTTTAACCGATTGTAATGTCTTAACAGTTTATTGTGATATCTTTGCAAATTTTAATACTGTTATCCATATATATTTGTTTTCAAATATTTTTAACTTGTATATTCTCACGTTCCGAAATACCTATTTTAGTTTTACCACTGTTAAACTTCAGTGTTGATTAATTTAACTTTATTCGGCGCCGTATGACCTATAAAGTGTCAGTGTGCCGTTAAACCCAAAATACAAAATACAAATACATATTTGCATTTGCCCTGTTTGCATTGGTCTAGACGTAGTTCAGAATTTAGTATATGTGGTTATTTTAATAGGAACATTTCTTTGATACCTCTTGTTAAAAAATCTCGATTTTAAGCATAAGCAAAATAATAAATTTAGTAATAAATCACAATTTAAAACGAACAACAATAGAAAAACAACAATAACAACAAACGTTGTGTCCCGTATTTTTGTCGAATAACTATGAATATGAAAAAAAAAAAAGAATCAATATTCCTTAAAGGCTATTTGCTTTTTACAAGACTAAAAATGAGTCAATTGTATATATGTAGCTACACTATTCAGATAGCCAATATAATCTTTTTCTATAGTTTGTAGAGTCCTTTAATGTAGGGCGCATCAATGAACGAGTTCATTGTGTATAGTGCTTCCTTTATTAGCCATATATGCAAAAAATTATTTGGCTTTGCATAATAATTACAGAATTACCTAAAGCAATAGAGCAAATATGCCATGAAAAAGAAGTTACTATCTATCATCGTATTTTTCTAAGCCGAGTATCGGATTTGAGTTCCGTGGATTAACAATATTGTTTGCAAAATATCTAAGGGAATCACCGCGGGTATTTTTGCCGCGGATCAGTGACGCGCCAGAAAGGTCAAGTGACTTTCACTTTACATATAAACAACAAAATGGACACTAGTGACAGTCCGAGTAACGTTTGTACTGACTATTCGGTAACAATCATCACCTGAAGTTTCCAATACGCTTGCAAAAACCGCGCGGAATTTGAGACTATGAAAGGTTATGGAGCTTTAACATGAAAACACACTGTGTAAAATAGTTATGTCAATAAAACAGATCATTTACTGTTGCCATATGTTAGATTTGTAACATTCAATAAGTTTAATCGTAATAACCTTTTATAAATACGTTGAACATATGGATTCGGCCTTCATATTTAAAACATGATCTTTCATTAAGAGGACACTGAACGTTGGCAGAGTTTTCGTTATAGTTCATGCGCATTTTTGAGTCTGAAATTGATTTAAACAGCAATAATTTTAATCTCAATATTTGATTTGTATATTAACTTCTGAATATTCAGACCTTATTTTTAGTTTTAGTTTTTAATGGATATCCTTACGCATGCTAGAGCTTGGCAGAAGATTAATTGTGTCTCGTTAAAAATATGACAACACACAAACCAATTAGTTGAAAAAATATTAATCTACCAGCATGCGTATAAATGCAACATTTTTAACATTTTACGACATGATTTAACTATTAACGTTTATGGAACGGATACCATAAAATATCAAATAAGCTCTTGTTTATCGGTGCCACGTAAAACCTGTTGACTAGTCTGAACTTTATTTTCTGCATGTTGCTAAGATTTTCAGATTTAACTTTGCTATTGTAAAATATTGGACTGAACCATAAAGCTGAGAAATGCCCATCTGCTCCGGCCATTACACAAAATCCCAATACTTTCGAACGTTTCGCAACCCTGATCTTTTAAAGGACACACACAGACACACTCAGCAAATGATATTTCCTAGATGGACTAGGCCTTTCCAAAGGCAAAGACATTTACCAAATAGAAATACGACGACATTGTATGTTTGAAAACCGGTTTAAGCACCCCAGTCGGCCAATATTGCGGACTGACCATTCCAATGCGGTAACTGTTCGGTTTGCTCTTTTAGTTAAATGACTAATCACAAATTTGTTCTTACTTTTCACTTGGCTTGCATGTGAAATACCTTTGTTCTGTGCCTTTTCAGAGTTTGGTATATGTTGCAATGCTCATAGGACATATGTCATATATTCTTATTTAAGGTAAAGAGTCGGTCTATGGAAGTCGTGGGTTTGAAACGAAGGTAAAACGGCATTTACTTACCGACCATAATCCAATTTTAATGTCAGATGTCTTAAGTTAAGTCCGTATGTCATTGGTCAACATGATTGCAATCTCAACAAAGATGGTCTAAAAGTAAAAGAAATATATGATAAGAAGCAATTGTTTGAAAGTTTCATTTGCTAACCTTAATTAAAAAACCCTGCAGTATGTTGATATCAACTTCGAAAATGAGGTTAATATAGCAATCAGAAAGAGGCGCAGTACAGGAAATGTGAGTTTCGTTAAACGATTGTACAATGTATCAAACTGACGAAAATAGATAGATCTGCTTATGCTAGGAACTGTTTTTCACACAGGTAAATTATAATATTATATGTGTTTATATGTATAGAATATCACAAAAGAGGACGGTTCACAACATACAGACTTGTCTTTCAATAATGTGCTTATGAATTGAATTTCGTTTATCGTCAACTGTTTTACCATCGCTGAAACAAGAACATTGCCATGATAAAACCTGATAAACAATGTAGAGCAAATGTACAAATGTGTAGGGTTAACTAAAGTCCTGAACAAAATTGCTCTGTACCTTGTGTTAATCAAGCACGTCCGTGGTTGAACATAATCGTGCAACTTCCGTGTAATTAACGATCAAACTCTTCTTAAATATATCGTGTGTCTATCTGTTACGAAAGAAACAACGTTGTTTCAGTACTACCATTTCTTTGTACGTGTTCTTGCATGGCAATTATCACAATTGCCGCCTCATATAGCAATTATCTAAAATTGCGGTCATAGCTACAATGAGACGGCAAAGCGAAGGAGGACTAGAGTATGGCCCTACATCAATCGAGTAATTAACAATTGTCGAGCATACTTTACTGGAAGCAGTATCTAAACCAGACATGTATGCTGTTTTGTCTTTCAATTCTAATAGAAATTAAATTACATTAAAAAGTAATATTACAATCTGCATGGAATCGGTGATTACATTTATTAATAGATATCTATTATTCATCGTCGAAATTCATGGAAATTATTCCGTTATCACTACATACATATACCGTGGCATACGCGAGATGAAAAAAAAGTTTTTGTAAATATATGCATGAAGTATTTGATTGGTCTTGTGCCCAAAACTGTACGGAAATTCAGCCAATCCAATGCTTACAATTTATTAACAGCAGGCGCTGCAGGATAGTTCGGCCATCTTGGCATTATCTTTTATACAAGAAAAGCGTCTGGAGAAGTAATTGGGGTAATGAATGGCAGTTTGAATAGTGCTCGGTACTTTAAGCTTACTTTAGTTTATAGATAGATCACCAACGTTATGATCGGATTGATAACATCCACTATTATTTGTGGAGAAAGATTTCAGACAATTGTAGGTATCTCTCTACCAAATGATTTTGAATGACAAAACACAACAATAACAACCCATCAGTTCCTGATGATGGAATAGTCTGTCTGATATTTTCAAGAAAATATAATGTTGAGTATATTATATTGACTAGACAAATGTCTGTTTTTTACTTGTTAAGTATATGTTCTGATAACATTGTATTCGGATTCCCTCGTAACGTGTCAGAACGTTATCGGTCGCACAGAGGAAGAAACAAGAAATGGACGCACTATGTATTCACCTTATAAGCGCCAGACACACTTGCAACAACCTTCAACATTGCCAGACCCCAGTCTGATTAAAATGCATAATGTACAAAGGCTGCGAGCAAATGAAATTTACATGATCACAATCGCATAGCTGACTCATTTCCTATAAGTACACTGAAGGCCGACGCGAAACATATTCGTCGCAAGTTTAAACATATACCTTCAACAAATTTCCACTGACACTGTTAGCGTGAAAGGTATGTGACGGGAATATTTTTTACAGTTGTGAAAGGCTTATTTTACTATTGTTAATTATATCTTTGAATACTTTCTAGATGTGTATATTTACCACTGTTAATGTCTGCTTGTATTTACTGTCTCTGTATACAATCATATATATGCTTGCAGTACTCTCCTTTAATTGAAGCACCGAACCTTTAACTTGACCTTTTGCTCTCCACTTTCTCAAATAAAGTGTATTGCTTGTAACTTTTGGCGGGAATTCTACCTATATAAGCTCTCTGTTTTGCCCACGCTTGGTCAATCTAACGGACCCTTAAGATGAGATCCTTGCCAACCAGGCTGACCATCTCTCTCACTCCCCTCTCAGCGTCTCTCTTTCTTTACTAAATTTAGTTGTTAGTAAAAAGGTAAGATTACAAAAATATTTAAAGAGATAATTTAATTAAATATTATGTAAGTTTATGCTTGGCTTTGCTATTGGTTTAACCTAAATAAAGTTTAAAACTTCAATCGAAGCTGGCTTATGCAGGCCTACACGAACAGTCCTGTTACATGTAGATAGTCAGTCAATGAAGCTGAAACTTCTATGAACTATTTCACTGCATAACTTCCATTTAGATTAAACGACAGGATCTGAATTGTCAAGAAATTATACAGTACATGTAACAATGCTAAATGAATCATACTATAATAATATGTGATTTAATCTTTGATCAAATCATTATGAAACAAACCTGTATGTTTTGGTAATTGAAAAAGCCCTTTGACGACACGACTTTACAACATATTTTTTATTTAAGATAGTTCCATTGTAACAGGAACGATGACGATCAGACAACTTATCATCGGAATTGCACATACCGTACAAGCGTAACCTAAGGCAAATCTATTGCACCATGTTAAGTGGTCAATTTAGCCGATGCTAATATCATTAATTCACAATTTATGATTCAAAATACCACAGCTGAAGGCATGATTTTGTGATTTTATGTAACAGAACTTTATTGAATTCTTGTTCTGATTCTGATTTATGAAGTTTGAAAATATGACTGGACATTATGCTTTTATATTGTTAACAACATCTGTGTACAGTTTTGACTCTTTATAAAGATATAGAAGCAAGAATAGAGACATAGTTTGGATTAAATTTAATGAATTTGGAAAATAATTTCTGTAATATTTGTTATACAAAATCCCATTTTACTGCATTATTTTGATAATACAATAAAGGTTTTCCAAAGCCAGAAGGCAACGGCGTTTTCCAAGGCCAAATGATTATCATATGTTGTACAATAGGTGAGTTGTTATCATTGTCATTATTTATACACAGGAGGATCTCACATTTAACATACTAGGTAGAATGCCATTTTTTTCACTGGCGGATGTTATATATGCAATATGTAGCACAATAGGCGGATTAATATATATGCTATATGCTATATGTCTTCTTAAAATTGTAACGTTGTTAATTGTTCGTCTGGGCGGTGCATGCTTTTTACATTTTAATATATAATTGCCCCATTGAAGAAACGTGTTTAACATATTTATGTTTTATGATCATTTTGCAAGAACCATGTTTATCATTACTGTGTCACTGTATTTACTCTTCATTTTATACCATTTTCTCTGGTCTTGACGAAAACGCATGCGGTATATAAATGGTCTACTTTTACTTTTCTAATGGCTTAATATACCAAGTATCGCAATTAAGCAGGACTGCCTGGCATATAAGAGACTAGACTGTAAGATATAAGAAAGATAATTGATCTTACCTTTAGATTTTCTATTATTTTGTCGTATTCACACATCGTAATGTATTAATTATAATTGTTTACAGTTGTAACATGACAGCCATATAAAGGACAGAACTCAATCACTACTCTTCATTCGCCGTTTTGTTAAAATTACACAAAACAATTTCGCAGGTTGATTATTTTATGACTGTTAGTTTTAATAAAGTTATTCCGTTGTCTCCCATTTGAACGCCAATTGTCACACTCGCACTGTGTCAATGCATTTTATGCATTTAAATACATCCATTTCTTCTTTTACTGAAGTCACATCCTTTGGGTTTTTGTGAATGTTATCAATATTTCTAGTATGGTTATTTCTCTTCCTCTTGTAACTTAAATATCGTTGAATTAATTTAAAAAAAATGTATGTTACATTTTACGCGTGATACCTCCCGCACTGCATTACCCGAGGAACACAGTTAATGCAGAAACAGACATTCAAGCTCATTACAGATTGGTTCTTACTTTTACGTTTGGCTTGCATGTGAATACTTTTGTCCTGTGCATTTCCAAATGTTGGTATATGTTGCAATGCTCATATGTCACATATTCTTGCATTGTTGAGTTCTTTGTCCAGTAATAAAGAATTAGAACAAACATTAAGATAGGGCATTACAGAATGGATGGTTCACTGTATTAGGATTAATGGCGAAATAGAAAGACACTGTATATTTTATTAAATGTATGTATGTGTGTATTCAGCAAACAGACTTGTTAGTAATTAACTTAAAACGAAGTCCAAGCGAATCCAAATCCTTATAGAATTGATCAAGTTCTTAATAAAATTCCAAATATCTTTTTAAATCCAAAGTAATTTCACAACAATGTCCGAAGATGGCGATTTTGTCAATACGAATAAAAATACACTAGTATACATATTCCAAACCGCACCATTTATAAAATTCTAAGAAAATTCAATAATGGACAAGTTGCATCTCCCATTTAAACATTCATGATTTAACAACGAACTTCATCAAATCAATATTACGTAACAGACTACAGCCTCTCAATGAGTGACGTAGTAGTGACGTAAGCAGGTCATAAAATGCGAACTTCACAAGGTCAAATATATCACGATGGATGACTAATATAACAACTGCTTTGTTAACTCTGATGAAAAATAGAATAAAACGAAAAAAGGCGACAAGTTTTATTCTCTGTGGTCAACGCATTACTTTCTTGCTTAAAGCGTAACGTAATGTTTTAAAACGCCAATATGTTTACTGAATAATAATTGCTAAGCATTGCAATTTTACTTCGCCTGTCGATATTTAAAAACTCTGAAACACAAACGTTGTTATATACGAGGAAGCTATATTGAACAAAAGTTAATCGATATTTAAGTGTTCCTAAAATATATTCTTGTAATCTTATTTCTCACGCAAAGGTGATTTCTGCTTTGGTTTCATAAAGAACGACCTTGCACGCAACTTCAATGCAACTTCAATGCAACATGTTTCTCTACTTATCATTACTCAAGATGTGTCCTTGATAGTTGTAATTATCCAAGTTTTCGCTCCATGAAGCAATTGTCTGATGTAGTGTTTATAGCAACAATGAGACACTAATGGCAAGAAGAGCACATGTGAAAGCTCGTAATTAAGATACCTTAGAGGTTTTCGGAGGTTGTTATTTGTTAAAACAAAAGTGCAAAATAACCAAAAGTAAAAAAATCAAACAATGGGATGTTTAACTCAACTGCGCGTATGTAAAAATGTATATTATAACCTAAGAATCCAACTGTTGCCGTGGCCAACACAAAGAAAAAAGACATAAAGAACTATTTTCTAAAATTTCTGTAGAATCGCTAAGCCTGCTGTAGCAGGAACAGAGAACAAGCGTTTTATATCATTCATGAATTGACTTTGCTAGGGTAACCTTTTCATGTCTCAAAGAAAAAGGGCTTGACATTTGACTAACTGTCTACAGCTTTTTATCATAGTCATAACATTATTGTATCTTAAACTTTTTTTCATTGTTTATATCGCTTTCTATAGCCGTTTCTTTAATACTCATTTAATTATTTCCTTCCTGTCAGAATTTTGTGCGTGGTCGTTTCAAATGACGTCACTATTTGCAAGTACATGCCTTGGCTTGCTGTTAGTTGCTTCAATTTGATGAGCATTTACACTCTGCTTCTCCTTTTTTATTCAGGGGTGGGTGTGTGGGTGGTTCCACCCCTGGCCGGCGAGAACTTTAATGTGGAGAGGTTTTCCAGCCAACCTGCGGTGGGCCAGTGGTTCTACTAAGCGTAAGTCTGGGGTCTTCCTTCACGAATAATTAGCTGGACGTCGGCAATAGACCATAATTGTGTCGGTGAAATGTAACAAAAAACTCTAAAACTCAATTAAACGCGAGCTTGAAGCTCCCAAACACGTTTAAAAGGTCCCAAGAAATTTACCATAGATAAAGAAAAGATTAATGACGACATAGGATAATGTTGCAGTGTCCTCATATGTCAAAATTAAAATGTAAACAAACAACAACAACACGAATAAATTATCGAATTAAAACACACACTCAATCCATTACCAAAACATAATTTAGTATTGTGAAACAATTGTAGGAAATGAAATTTAAATATAGTGTTATTATAAGCCCGCAAATGGCATAATGTGCTATCATAGGATAAGGCCATTTAGATTGCTCCAATTGTCTCATCGATATAGGGCATAAAATGAGAGATTAAGAGACAGATTCCCAACCGGAACTGTTTAAAGTCACCACAATAATGTAGTCTCAATAACTCGTCCGGTCAGCGTGTAATTTAATTGCAATGCAGGTCCTTGACTGTGAAACGTTCAATTGCAAGCAATGCAAAACAAAGAAGTATTTCCGGGTTGTACATGTAAGTATCAACAATAAATTTCCTGATGAGTTTTGTAGAGAGGTCAGAGAAGTTATTGAGACTGTTGATTTTGCTTATCTTACATAAACATTTCTATAAAATGTAGGATGGCCTATGCCTTGCTGCATAAGCGTTTCCACACTACCATTTTTTTTAAGCAATACAATGATTAAAGTGAAAGAGTTTGGAAACCGCCTTCCTTAATTAGTGGAATATCATCATTATTATAACTCATTTACAATTTCCGTGCATCTGAACTATCGTCCATTTATTTATTTTCAGTTATTATTGATAAAGTTATTTGGTTGATTATTTTTGCGTTGCTGTTCTAACAAAAAAGTACTTGTTCCACACCCAAATACATTGTGATCATTTTTATTTTAAAACGCGTCACCTTTTTACGTCATTTCATAGATATTAACAAAGTATATATATAAAGTGCTCTAACTTTTTCGAAAACAGCAATGTACAGTAGTGGAAGAACAGATATTTTAGCGACTGCAACAACAAGATTCAAACAGATAACATATGTCGTAGTTTTGTTGTAGTTCTTTGCTCAGTAATATTTACCCCGGTTGTAGGTCCTTTGTATTTGTCTCCCTTTAAAGGAATTTTGTTATGCACAATGTTTATCTTTGAAAAATAAGAAGAAGGTTGATCCGTAAAACAGATTCAGGCACTCCAGCCGAAATTATTGACCGCTCCAATGTGGAAGTTGTGGGTTTTTCTCCGAAATTTACCTCTATTTGTACTTTTTCTAACAATTATGTTATGTATAATGTAAAAAGAACATTACACATATGTGTTTTAGAACTGTGCGTACTTCTTCGGCGAATGTCCTTGATGTCTTTGGAGTACTTCTTAGATAGGGTTTCAGCATCCTAAACTTTCTTTTTCGACTGACCGCTCCAAGGTGGTAACTGTTGATTTTTCTCTGTATGTAAGAATATATGACACAGTCCTAAGAGTATTGCAACATATGCTAACATTTGAAAAGACACAGGGCAAAATGTTTTCACATTCAAGTCAAATGTAAAAGTAAGAACAAATCAGTGTGAGTCATTTAACAAAAAGAGCAAACACAACTGTTACCGCATTGGAACCGTCAGTCGGCAAAAAGGACCTACTGGGTTGCTTTTTACAAAGCTCTAGCCTCGCATTTCCTGAGAGGTTTCCCAAATGCAAGCTATGAAATGAAAACCGATCCATTTGAGTAAAAAATGACCAAGCGCTGACATTTTCTTTGATAGTTGATGAGTTTAGATTCAATTTTTTGTCACCTTAAGTATGTGCCCTATTCTAGTGGTAGTTTAATTTTAATATTTGCGGTAATTCTCATACAATCTTTTCAGATATCACTATTTTGAGTTTTAATCATAGTTATTTCAAGACGTCTAGACGGTCCAAGGTTTATATCGATTTTTTCGAACGTTGAATTTGAGATATGTATTTCCTGAATTTACTACAATCATTACTTATGCCTTCAGCAAGACAAAGCTTCAGGCGTGACAAATTACGTACAGATTCGATATCTAATGCTTATTGTAGCAAACACTGAGCGATGAAAATGCCAATGGTGCCATCAAGCTTAGGTTGATATATAGATTGAGTTTTAAGCCTAAAGATATAAGCATTCTGACAGAACTCTATTACCTAAGAAATATGTAGAACTCACAGACTTATTTGGCAGTACTTGGATTACTTTAATAAACGGTTCTGTAGTACAAGTATTGGCATACGGTTTATGATTTTGCTCAGTTCGGTATCTGAAAAGGGTGACATCAATCACAGCAGAGAAAAAACACTTTAGTAAACATATTTCGCATAAGTTTCAGCCATCTTTGAGTGCAGTGCAGACATTACCGTGATACGCTACTGAATACAGTGGTAGGACACACAGATGGCACATTGGTAGGAACTCTTAAAACATTTACAAATAAATAAATACGGCGCACTTTGAAATGTTCCTTAGTGCTTAAGTTTATCAAGAATAGGTAAATAAGAAAAGGTCCTATCAAAATTTAGTTCACATAGTTTCTGTTTTACGCAAATCACATAAAGCTTACTTATGCAAGAAGTATTAGTGTAACTGGCTAAAATAGTTTATACAAGAGAAGGGTTGGCAATGTCTTCAAGGACCGTGGGAAAACATGCATTGTAAATCCTCAAACTTCATAGTAGAAAAATATATTTAATCATTTAAAAGGGTTAAGGAAGGAAACTTTCAATTTCAATGAATGTTTTTTTATCAGGAAGCTTGTGCAGAAAAAAGACGTGTGAAAAGAAATGAGTCTAATTTGTATGTCCGAGGCATTCGCTCTGTTACGTGCCTTTATCTGTCACATTGTCCTTCAGGGTTCAGGGTCAATATCAAAGCTAACTAATTAAGCTTTTAGTCTTCTTATATCACTAACGATCGACCAGTAATTTATAAAAGTACAATACTAAGAAATGCACACTAGCATGCTATATTAAACACATATATAGAAACAAAAACGCTATGACCTAATATGGTTTATTACATAATCTTACTGAAAATTATGGTGCGATCTTTAAGTAATCCATTTATATTTCTTAGCGACTCTAATAAATAATGGAACAGTGCTTAAAGACAACGTTGTGCTTACGGGTACAAATTTTACGCTTGTTGGGTCTAAGCATTAAACAGACGAAATGATAAATAATATTCAATTTAAACTACTATTGAGATATCCAACCAGTATTGTAGAACTGTCAAATTTAATTGATTTTCGTCCTAGTTTTTACCTTTACGGACGCTTTTTATTTATGTGTACCTGACTTTAATAAACTTTGGAAAGATCTGTTGGGTCTTTAAAAAGCAAGGAATTCATAAAGGGTTTTATTGAAGACGTTCGATTAAACAAGGTGAGAACAGAAACACACAGTTTTAGGTAGGTTAGATATATTAATATCAAAACAAAATCAAGTCTGCCAAACTATGGTTTTAAATAGGAGATTATGAGGAATGTGTGCAATTTTGACCAAAGTATTATCGCAGTTCGCCATTTGGCAAAAAGAACGCCAACTGCACGGGAATAGCAAGGACATGGGAAAATAAAATAGAAAAAGACGAAATTAAAGAAAAAAATATGTTAGAAAAAAATTGAATGTCTTAAAAGATGGGAAAACCCCGTTGTTTAGGAAGATTGGACTAGGTGGAACGTGATACAGTTGAAAGGAAAGACAAATTACATGCTAATATGCAAATAAGGTTTGATTTGATTCTTATTCTTACACCCAAGAGTTTCCCTTGAAATTCCTTTTATTACAGAACAGTCTAAAATAAAGATTTGCAACTTTACTGAACAAAAGTAAATCTTTTCTATCCATTACATCGCCATTTTTCTTCAAATTGTAAATAGAACATGGTGCACATATTTCAAAAGACATCTCTTAATGTTGCATTTTGTGCGTGACTCTCCAACACTTAAAGACATCTGCGTCATTATATATGCCATTTAATTTAAGTGTGAAACAAAACATAATAACACTGCAATGGACTAAAAAAATGATTAAACATCACTGATAAACATTGAACGTAAACAACATTACATGCAGTAATGTAACATTTAGCTGTTTCTTGTAGCTCCAGTCTTTAGACAAATGAATGACAAATATTACAAGGCTGTTATAATCGAAGTGCAAGACAAGAGGATATTCTGTGCTTCAAACATATTGACTAGACATATGTACATTATGGAAAACTAAATCTATTGTGGGCGCCAGTTTTATGCCACGAGACTTTCTGCTATACAGTGATTGGCAATACAACTACAATCTAGCCGCTGTATAGCGTGTTTAAACGGCAAATTGTGTGCAAATCAGTAAGAACTAATTTGAATTGGGGCAATTAACGTCCAGAATGCTTTGTCACATTGACAACTTTTGTCATTCCACATGTAGAAGTACATTTCAGAAAGTTTATATAATTGTTATTTTTATAAGGGGACATAATTATTTCTTACATTTGCTACATCTAAAATATGTCACGGATTCATTAGTAAAAAGTGTTACCTGGTGCTTTTGAATATATAAGACTACATATATACATTTTTATATAATCTATTCGAAGCCATTTAATAAGTAGAAACAATCCCAGCATGATCACTCTATGCTCAACGTGAGAAAATTTATATCATAGCTTCGTTAGAGAAGATGAGCATAAATTCTTTAATATTAATTGTTGTATATTGTCATCCGATTTTAGCGGCATAATTTTAAGATTCGTTATCTGTGATGTTTATTGTTTGTTTATTGTGGCCTCATAATACTGTTGTTTTATGCTTACTACAATTTGATAAAAGATGGATCTGAACAAAGTGAATGTTCTACAAAATAAAGGAATTGCAGTTAATAATAAATAATAATAAGTAAAAAAGTTTTTGGGTATAAAGTAAAAAAGACGACAACATAAACAAAGTTTATACATAGTGGAAAATTGATAAAAAGATTAAAAAAATACAGTTTGACATTTATTAAAACAACTTTAATGTTAATATCAAACAAATATTTAAGAAACTGTGAGAAATAAATTGCAATATGTTAAAATAATAGGCAGTAATTAACATAGTCTAATATTTATTAAACGATTAACTGAAGATAGGAAAATGTAACTTTAAACATTTAAATGTGATGTAAATAAGATTTTAAGACTTGTCAAATAATACAATTTACAAGTAACATTAATAAAACCAAAGATATGTATAATACAATTATACATGTATAACTCCTAAGAATACATGTATGTGTGTGCAACTCTATGTTTCATGTAACACATGTTGTACAACCATATGTTTGTGCACTTAATGTTTCCGGGCCCGGGGTCAATTTTATCCTCAAAATGTCGTAGATGTCCTAAGTTGGGTTATCATGACCAGGGCAAAACAACTTTATGGACTTCAGAAATTACGTGTTTTAAGTGACAAACACCGAGCCTTACAAACAAGATATAAGATTCGATGATTTTATGATTAGAAAGTCTAACGATTTGCCACTAACGGATTAGTATAGATAAATAAATCTTTAGGTATAGGCCGACGGGGCTGTAGCAGTTGCGTAATAGGGTCAAGTGAGACAACTCAATGATAGCCTAATTTCTGGCCTCGCCTATATTACTGGTAAACGTTTCTTCTAATTTTAGATTAAAGGTTCGTTAAATTATTCAATAAATGATTATTGGACATACTTATGAGATTACTTCCTTTTGAAAACCAAGAACGAATTCACTACAAATGGTATATACATACATGTAATGGCTATAATATTACAAAAACACTTTCATTTGGGCTTTCACGGTCGGAGCAACTGTTCTCAGTCGCAATTTGCAATTAAAACAAATGACTTAAGCTTAATAAAAATTACAAGAACACTGTTCCTAATTAGATAGATCATGAGCCGCATGAGCAACACATTGGTGGTTTAATACACTTTTAAAAACACGTGATGGTAAACCTTCCTGTATAGTCTGCTCTTGGCTTTGTATAGGCATAATGTGGGTGCGGTAAAGTGACGTCATGATAATGCAAACAAAGTGTTATCATCATAACAAAAACCTCTTGTTGGGACCTCATTCTTATGATAAATAAGATATTAAGAGATAATCAGTTCAATACGAATAGACACGTCCGAAAAGTATCTTAACACATGCCAAAATTGAAATAGGATATGTATATGGAATGCTCTTAGTGACACTAAGCCAGCTTAAAAGAATAGTCCAATTTGAAACTAAACAGTTATATATTTGAATCAGAGACGAAATAGCCAGAGGAGAAGTGTTAATCATTGTAATAATCAGTTTATGTTTAAAAGATCTGAAATACCAAAATTTTAGTAGCATCTCCTCAACTCCAATTTTTTTGTTAAATGCATTGCTACTACTGACGTTTGTGTAAAGAAAATTAAATAATGTCATATAAATGACCTCAAATAAAGATTAAATAATTAAGTAAAAAAGTAAATTTTCCTTTTGCATCCACTTTTATTCAGATATTCCCCAATTACTGAGACTATTCTGTTTGGTTAAACGGCATGACATTACAGGAAGCAAACTGGACAAACGGAACAGCTAAATGTATCACATATTCGCCGTATTAATTTTGATATTTCTTGTCGAATCATGGACGTCTTTGGACTTCAGAACTGCAAACTCTCAGAACCTCTGCATATTCTTATCCTTGAATTTGCGAATCAGAGTATTTTAATAGGTAAATAAGAAAAGTTCCTTTCAAAATTTCCACAGATATTTAAATTTAATCTACCTCTAGACAAACGCAAACATGGCAAATATAAATGTGACAAAAACACAGAGACGAGACATAACATACAAAAAAAAAACCCAAACCTATCTGTTACCGCCTTGGAACGGTCCTGGTTTGTGGAGCGCTCCAACTTCGCACTTGCTGAAGTTGTTTTCTATCAAAGAGTGTAAACAAGACTATCCCGTCAAAGTGAAACAACTAACAGTAAGCACCTACATCTGTAATTAAAACAGATATAACGTCAGAAGCAAATGATTTACTTTATTCTTATTTATTCATACAAGTAGCAAATTTTTTGCCATGTATGTAAATAATCATAACTTGAGTCAATAGTTTTCCGTTCATGTTCAAATTAAATAAAATAATTTTGTAACGCATTTACGATGTATATTTGAACTGCTTTGAATGGATCTTAGATTAGTGTTTTACACATTACGTCCATAACATTTTAAGATACATAAAAATAATACCATTCATCATTTTGTCTGTAGCTATTATGGCACCAAACGTTTGGTTAAGCTCGGATAGTAACAATTAAAATGTGCCTTATTAAATGCATCGATTTCTTACGTTATAAATAATGATACTTTTTCTGCCCCCCCCCCCCCCCCACCCACCCACACTTTTGTATGATACGTTTGTATCTGGGTTTAAGCAGCCATCAGATTCAGACAAGTCTAGCTCAATTCCTTATGACTCAAACTAAAATGTGGTGTGCAGTTTAGACAATAATCTGTGTTTCGCCATTTCCCTATTGACATTTAACTTATCATATATCTATTCCAACATATCGATATGCTAACCTATTATTGCTCTATGTAGCCTTAGGTGCAGTAGCATAATTACCATTTTATCGAATTAAAGGACGACAAAAGACCAATGAGGTATTTTTGTCTGTCTGCGAAACTTTTACAATGTCACATTTAATAAATTACAGATACATTGTATGTACTATTACAAGCCCCATATGAACACGGAAGCCCCACCATGACTTTCTGAAATGTTGATGATGAAGGCAATATATTTCTTAAACACTTAGAAATTGATTCTAAAACAAGTCTTGAATATCCCCTCGTAAATAAAAAATGCTAAAATGAATCCATCCATTTTAACATGAGTTTGTCCATGAGATTGATAGTGCATTGAAAGATGTAATATAAACACCTATGCGCATGTTATGCTTATGGTTGATTCATATAAAATGAACATAATATAGTATATATATTCTCATGTTTGCCTTAGATCAATAAAAATATCATGTATTTTAACTTCAGTATTTGCAGTTAACGGAATTGAATACGTACGCATGTGTTTGATCTCTTTGGCTTTACTGACCGCTATTGATGTACATAATGACAGATACATGCACGTATAACTTCTGTTGACTTTTGTTGACTGTGTATATATTAATTTACCTCAAAGAGTCAACCTAAAACTGTAGTTATGACAACTTATTCAACTCGTCAGATATGTCAAATATGTCGGATCTTCCAAATAATCAAATCAAAATCTGAATTCAACGAGAAACTCTAGCAGATAAAATCATCTTATCATCAACAAATTTATTTTAGGTAAAGACAATCGTTTGTTTATTTTTGTATTCAACTCAGACATATTTTAAACAGCTTCAACAACGATGACACCAGAATGTGAAATATGGATGACACCCAGACATTTGAAATGAAGAGTACAGTTGAGTTGAGCAATATAATCTTTAAACCTGTGTGAGCGACAATGTCAAAAAGTGTAATTAATTAATGAAACTCACCAATATACACGTATAAAGATATTGTGTATGTATTATCATTTCCTGGCTGTTTCTCGCCCTGAGTCTTAATAGACGTCAAAACTAGGTTTTCTAATCACCTCCGCTCGTACTTTTTGTTCGGTATCAAATCAACATTCAATCGTGATTTAAAGTAACATGTTATTTTTTTTTCAAGCGATATCAAAGTAAAGGCTTGCATAATAATGTTAACATTGCAAAAGGACATAACACGTGGTAATATGTGTCATTTGTAAAACACCATGTTGTTTCTCTTTAAATTGACAGCATTTGAAGAAGCAACATTAACGCACAAAATACTTTTAAATACTAAAGAATAACAACAACCTTTATGCAACAATTGCTGGAACATTTTACAATATTTAACTTTCTTAACATTGCTTTGAAATCAGTTAATATTTGAGACGTTTGAACTTTATTAAGAGAGTTTGAGTCGGCTTTTCAGTAAGATATACATGATTTTTATATAAAATATGGTTTCAAGAACTTTTATGATTGAAAGGGTTTGTACATTTGCCAGAAGAATTAAATGACAAAAGAAAATAAGAGTACAGGCTCTCAAAGTGGGTTAATCTAAACAAGTAGAAATTATTCCTAGAAAACATTTCCCACTGGAGAAAGGAAAAAAATAACAAGGAACTATTATCTGTGTATATCTTATTTTAATCTTTAGCCATTGTCAGATTCTGGATTGTTGTAAAAGCATTAAATTTACATGATGATAAGGTCATTAGTAACGCAATTACAAATAGGGCTATAAACCCTGGAGAAAGAGTGTCCTGTCATTCTTGTCTAAACAGTTCTAATAAATACCTGGCGGATTTAATAGAACGATATGCCTAATGCTTGAAAAGATACTGACAATAGCATATTGACTAGGCATATTTTATTAACCATATTTGAAGGTTCTTTCTGGCATTAGTAAAATCTTAAACAAGCATATTAAGTAGCAAGCGGTATGTAACATTGACATTGTTTTAGTATATAGATTTTCCCGATTTTTCCCGAAGTTTAAGTAATAAAGACAATTTTGCTGACCCTATTTTCTAACAGCCATACTAAATTTTGCAACCACCTTTTAAAAACTGCTTTAATTGTGTGTGGTTTTAAACTGTTCTCAAAGCTAAGATAAAAGAATGTGTGATTTCGTAGGATTATAACTCTAAACCTCTTATAATGCAGTCCATCAAAATATTAACTTGAGATTTTGTTTCTTCTTGTTTAGTATAGCTGTACACGTTGCAGTAATTTTGGTTTAAAAAAAAAAAATAGAAGCGTACAAAAGTATTTTGAATGATGATCACTGTATTAATAACCCAATTCTAAAAAGAACTATAACGTTTGGCACAAGTGTTTTTCTTTCTACGTAAAAAGGATTTAATAAACAAAATGGCATTTACCTAGTAAACTTGTAAGCCCATTAAGTCGAAGATCCAGGTCTTAACGTCTATTAAAAAATAAGGAAGGTATTGATAAAACATCGCTGATGGTTAAGCGAATTTGACTTGACATTGATATAGCTTTAGCATAATGGAGATATGGCATACTGTTAAGTTTAACGTTCACGGTAATAGAAGTAAAGTGAACCATTAGATATAAGTGCAATTGCGAGAAAACATTTATAAAAATGATTGGGATTTTTGTAAAAAACATTTTCATTAGTTAGTGTTCAGTTTTTCCGCTTCATCAAAACTGAAGAATATTGGCGTAATTTTATCATAGCTACTTGTGGCATGTTATATATCGATGTTTGTTTCCTGTTTGTTTATTGGGTTTATCGTCCCACCAACAGTATTTCAGTTATCTGGAGACGGTGTCCACTTTAAGCAGATATAGTGCTGCCTTCACTGTGTATAGCATGCCATGAACACCTGGCATGATACCACACCCAGTCACATTATCCTGACACCGGGCCAACCAGTCGTGGAACTACCCTAATATTTGCTTGAGCGTTAGCAAGGGAGCTATACCACTACCATTTTCAACGACGTTGGTATGTCGCGGCCCGGGATCGAACCCGGGGCCTCCCGTACCTGGAGCCGACGCTCTACCGATTGCGCTACCAGGTCTGGTTTGTTTCCTGTTTCAATCAGCATTAGTAATAGGCGTACGGACTTCTTCTTTCAAATACGTTGCCGTTATATCCACGTCAGAGGCCACGTTACATAGTAATCATGCAAATGCATAGAACTACATGGCTCCCTATGAAATATATTTAAACGCGATTACCATATTTTTATATTTTTTGAAAATGTTTGTACCAATATTGTTTTCTTTAAAGTCTGATGAATATTCAAAATTGAAAAATAAGTTGAATAATGATACGAAATTAAAAAAAATTGGAACAATAATCTGACACTGATATCTTAACAGACTTACACAAACATGTACCCGTCATGTCTATTTCGAAGCGTCAGTGGTTACTGTTGCAAAGTGAAACGTAACTGGTGTGTGAGCCGTGGCATAGCCCAATACAAAGCATTAGGAATTTTACCATCAGCATTGGTTCGAAGTCGACATGTATATAATCATGTGCTTAGTTGGTGAAATTTTATCTCAGTTATCTCAGACCATTTTTGCATGAAACTATTTGTCGTAATTATCGGTAATCAAGTTTGCGAAAATGTCAGACTTAACGCTTGTATAAATATGGTATACGATTAGTTTAATATTTGGTAACAAACATGTCAGAAAAAACAACTAAATTTATAATAGTTTATAATACAATAATGTTTGTATTCGTTCTTTAAATTCAGTGTTCTTTAGTACGTTATCTCGAACACCAATTCTTGTATCAACATTGGCAATGTCGATCTAGTACGGAATAAGAAAAGTTTCCTATTTAAGCAGTGTATAGCAATTACCTTTGTTATCTTACACTTAGCGTTCTGTGCGACTAAATTATGCAAGGATGCTTGTAGTTATCAACAAACGATGGGATGGGATGGGATTAGCCGGCATTTTTGCCGATACTGCGCAGCGACATTTCTATCATTACAGCACAGGGGCACTTATGAGGTGCCCAGGAACTGAACCCGGTCGGTCCATTATACTGACAAGGACGAGTCAGGCGTAATGCTGTCCCCGTAGCCCCGAGCGTTAAGAGGGAAGCCACTACTACCAACTTTTGCGAAGGTTATATAGCTAAACGTTGTGTAACGTACTGGGCATATTGCTAAAGACGGGGCAGCAAATATTGATTCTTCTCATCAGACCAATGCAAACAACATTAAAAGATCGTTCGATTAAATGTATAATGTAAATACTTTTACGTAAATACCGTAAGTGATACTCGTAAACAATGTAAACAAGCAGGCTATTTAATTACAAGAAGAAAGACGACCTTTTATCTGACAGACTGAAAGTGACACTTTTCGTGAACGTATCACTTAACAACAACCTGTCTCTTTGGATAAAAAGGTCTATATCACCACTGGCTTTCTGAATCACAAACAAATTTAAAACTGATATTTTTTACTTCACATAACTTCATACATACATTTGTTAGTCCATGTTCACAATGAGTCACATAATTTTTCGGCGCAGCAGCTTAAACTAATTAATGGCTAACTTACAAATGACGCAAACACGAAAATCAACGGGTTTCTAGTCGGTATTGTGCTTGTTGTATAGAACTAAAAAGTGGTTTTAAAATACAGGCCTTTTATTGCCTCAATGCCTCAGATAAAAGAAATGCAAAGATACATTACACCCCCACCCCTAAAATGCTTTGACTCCAAGCATTGTGTTGGATGATTTTATGTATGTATATTTTCTTTAACGTTTCTTTTAAAATCTCAAACCGTAGTTCATAACAGACAGTGTGTAGGTCTTAATCTGAAGACAAAAGTATACACAAGCCAGTCAAATGTAGAAGCTACAAAAATATTGATACGAGGCACTATACATATAAGGAGCAAACCCGACTGCCTTGGAACGGTCAGTCAGCAAAAGACCGAGCGGTGTGCTTAAAGAGGTTTATAGCAGTAACCTCTTCCGTTCTTCAGTGCTTTCTAAAACAAAAGCAGTGAAAAACAAATATCAAAAAGAATACGCTGTATATATTCTTTGAATTCCTCAAGGGGCTTTTAACCAAGTATTGTGTTAATTATTCAACATGCATAATTTAACAGACAGGTTAGTTTCTATATAAAGTTTATTGTTGTTAGATACCCTGGCCTTACAATTTATCGCTTTGAATGGCGCAACCAAACAAAATGACAAACGGATATATATATATATATATATATATATATATATATATATATATATATATATATATATATATATATATATATATATATATATATATATATATATATATATATATATTCTCATATCAACAATAAGTTATGAAAGCTAATATATGAACTAACTGCACTCTGCAACTTTTAAAATAATAAATAATAATGTTTCTACTTATGGGACGTTATACATTACATATTTAAATATCGTCACTGTGTTTTATCAAGCACATCTCAATAATTAGACTTGTTTAATTCAATTTCTGTAACTATAAAAACGAAGGGAAATTTGATGTAATATAATTATCTCTGTATCTGCATTTGCCAATTTGAGCCTGTCCTTACACTCCAGTAACTTTCTAAAACATGTTAATTTGCCAGCCTTTACAGTAGCAATAATCTTGTTACTCCAAATCAATACCTGCTACAGCCATTATATGTTCATATTTGTTCTCAGAAATAGCAATAATGTTCAAAGATACCAGAATGGTTTTCGCTATTAATAGAGGTATATATGTTCGATTTCCATACTTGTAATACTGCATAAGATTAATGACATCCCAAATGCGGTCTAAAGGCCTACATATTGCAGCAAAAGCCATTATATGTAATCAATTATTTGACAAGAAAGTGGAAATAGTAATAGTTGAACTCAAGACAAAGATCGCTTTGTAGAACATAATAAACTAAGCCGTTTTGAGGTTACTAATTTTGCCATTTAGTTTCGTCTTAGAATTAGATCCAATCACTGACCATGACCTATTTAGAAATTATCCAGTGAAAGGTTCCTTGGTGAAATAAACATTGGTATATTTCTAGAGGAGAAAAGACAATACAGAGTGAAAGTGAGAAAAAAATGTTGAGAACACTTTCGAGCGTATTATTATGACAACTACATAATTTAATAATTAGTTTTCCTTTACATTATGTGATATCTGAACAATGTCTTAGCATATTCGTATGTACTAAGATTGCTTTTGTATCGTCTAATAATCGTTTGAATATAGGCTTAATATTAAAGGTACAACACTTTTAAACGTGCAACAGAACACATATTTACGCATTTGAGGTGTAACGGAAAACGAAACGATTTTTCGAACCTTTGACCTGAAATTATTCAAATGTCCTTTGTCAGCTTCTCACTCTCGCCCGTTATCTGCCAAACAATCACGCATAGGATGAAGCTTTAACTGAGCTTTTTAATCAAAACGATTGAACAGAGACTTATTGTGAATGATCTTTTTTTTATTTAAAACATCTCATGAGTACAGCGAGTCTAACCATTTATCCATTTCGTTGGTGCCAAAGTTAGGACTTTTTTAAATTCCACAATTAGCAAATTTAATCTTATATTCTATGTTGACCCTGAAGACGAACATACCTCTTATTCCTAAAATCACTGTCTAAATACAGTCGATTATTTGCCGCAATTCTGAAAAGCATATGCTAGCCTTTTTTCTAGGAGTGTTTTTCCTAACGAAAGTCACGTGCGTTCGTGCAATGAAGCGCGCTTAAACATGCAGGTCAGAACATTAGATTCAATTCCTATATTTATGTTCATCTTATCATTTTAAACATCATTTAGCATGTTTCAAGGTAAGCGTACCAGACGTTAAAAATCGCTAACACGCGGGAAATTTCATTTTGATTTAAAACCCACTTTCATTATTCATCTTCTGCTTAAAAGCCCTGGAAGATCGTTGAACATCCTAAATGGTTTATTGATTGCATGGTCAAAATCTGATAATTGCTTTAACATTTCATAAAAATGATTTGCAAGCGTTTGTGTCTAAAAATGCATGTAAGCTCTTAGGTTGTACACTTGTGTATTACCGCATGGATGTGTTTGATTTGCATGTTTGATCTCTACTTGGTAACACCTGCATCTAGTTTAAATTGCAATTTAATTTTTTAATTATTTCCAATTCGTGTTGTAGTGATATGTCAGTAGTCCTGCAAGTGTGATAGTACTTTGGATTAGTGCTTCTTTTAACGTAAAAATTTCTTCTTGAGCACAAAACTTAGTTCAGTGAATGTGTCATAAAATCAGAATTCCAGCCTTCAATGGGAAGACAAGGTAACGAAATACATCAAGAAAATGGAGTTTCAGGATCATTTTCTTGCGTGTACTTGACAACACCACTTTATGTTGACGGCTTACACATCCGAACAAGTCAACACTTTTGTAATGGATCCATTTCCCATCTGACGAATCTTATGATGGGCTGCTATAGGCATTACTGAGATATTATATTGATAGATCGACCTTTAAAGTTCAATTCTTTATTGCTGACAACTGTACATACCGATATATCGTTGGGAGCTATAACGTTTTTTTAGTTAATCTTACAGATAATTTTATCATTCACAAAATAAAATAGAACCCAGAATAGTGGACAACAAACATTACGTATCACAGACATGATTTTCGAAGTATCATTTCCAGAATAAAAGGTCAAAATAATAGCTGAATCAACAAATCTACTCGTTATTCTGATCGGTTTATGTAGACTTTAGTATTGAAACTCAAATGACTATCAAAGGATATACAGTCGTTCTACAAGACAGATGCAAAGATAAGGAAAGGTCTTTTGAGAATTACTACAAATCTCAACATTCGAACTACCACTAGACACAGGCATACAGAGTAAAAGCAAAAGACAAAACAAAGAGACGAGGTACACACGAAAAGAAACTCAGCAGTTACCGTCTTGGAATGGTCAGTCGGTAAAAGGACCGAGAGGGTTGCTTAAATCTGGTATGTGAAGCGCTCTAACTTTGCACTTTCTAAAGTTAAAACAATTTTCAAGATATCCTATCAAACTTAACTTAAACCTGCATCGGGCGTTCATAATGGAATAATTCTTACCAAAAAGATTAATTGATCCTTACGATAAAAATTCAGTGACGCCATATTTTAACATTAAAATGTGCAATTTATATAAAACATCAAGATTATTTACAAATTTAAAGAAAAACAATACAGAAAGTGAGACCACATTATCATAATTTAAGTCATTAATCAGCATAAGACTCTCATCATGGTGCAGCGTAAATCAACAATGTTGTCTGCGTTGAATACGTTTGTATCCATTTATCTTTTCTGACATGTACTCTTTCTGGCATTCATCATTGATTTGCCCAAGATGGATGAAACTGAGATAACACTATT
Organism: Sinonovacula constricta; assembly: GCA_007844125.1. Lineage (NCBI taxonomy): Eukaryota > Metazoa > Mollusca > Bivalvia > Cardiida > Solecurtidae > Sinonovacula > Sinonovacula constricta. The sequence continues at coordinate 32,394,466 of CM017568.1, forward strand.
CTAAGATGAGGAACAACACCGCAGAAAATTCAAAACAAAAGTGGCTCTATAATTTCCTTAAAAGAACCACCGCACTAAAAATACCAAACAGACTGGCAAATGTCTTTTTATCTTTGGAAATGGCTAGTCAATATGAGTGTGTCCGAAAAAGATATTTTCCAGTTCAAGGTTGTCTATAGAAACGGATAAGTATCAAGTGATTGGAGTCACTTTGAGTGATGACCTCTCCTGGACCCATCGTATAGACAACACTGTTGCTAAAGGTCTTTTTTCTATATCACTTGGTTTCCTAAGAAGAAACCTCCGCCAATGTACAAAGAGCATCAGTGGCCACACATACTATGTGCTTGTAACACCAGTGCTTAACAAAGATATAGCAGCAAGGACATGGGTATATAACAGGGAATAAATCCTAAGAAGAGGGCTTGATTCAAGACCTACCGAGAGTAAGCGCTAGACTGTTTTACAACTATGGTTAGGGACCTAGTTTGGCACTAAAAATGGAAGGCATGATCATCACGCGCCTTTAGTGTACCACAATGAAGAATACAAAACTAAATGGTCGACTCCAATCTTGTACAAATTCCATTTGAGCGATAAAGAATCAGTGATAGAGACAAAAACTCCTGCTAAAGACGATCACATCCAGATTTATGCTCGTGATTGAAATCAACTACCATCCTCATTAACAGATACTAATTTTAAAAGGATTTTAAAATTGCCTTGTATATTACTCGTATTACTTACAGACTACTATAGTACATAGTTTTTACGTTTTTTTTTGTTAGATTTTAATTTGCACCACTGTAGTCTGAAATTGAACTTTTGTGTTGTTTTATTTATTGTCCTGCCTCCCCAAGCTCAGACCATTATTAACGCCTTTAAAGGAGGCTTTTGTTTACTGCATATATTGTACATATGTTGATAGTTTATTATATTACTAGTTTCTTTTCATATTACTTCATTTTATCAGTTTTAACTCCCAATGCAGGTGCTTACTGCTAGTTGTCTCACTTTAATGGGATATTTTTACACTGTTTGTTTGATAGAAAAACATTCATGAAGTGCGAGATTGGAGCGCACCACAAACCAAGTTAAAGCACCCCAGTCGGTTGTTTTGCAGACTGACCGTTCCAAGGTGGTAACTGCTGTTTTTTCCGTGTGTGTTATGTTTCGTCTCTGTGTTTTCGTCACTGTTACATTTACCTGTTTGCCTTTTTCAAGAGGTAGTTTAGTTTTAAATATCTTGGTGATTCTTGTAGGTACTTTTTTTTCCTTTTCTGACCTAATTTGCTATAATAAGAACTAGTCCTTTGTGTACTTTAATTGTCTTTGGCAAACTGTGTTGCGTCTTTGGTTTAAGCTTTACTCTGAAAATTCAGAACACACACAGGCACGGTGTGTTTCTCGTTACATGTATTTTAAATCAAGCTTATCTCATGTGTTCACAAAATATTCGTGATAAAGTTGTTGATGCAGTTATATAGGTTTCTACATTAAAAAAGTCAGATGCACTTCAGATATGACATTGAGTAAATAATAATAATAAATAAATAGATAAATTGTATATTGCAATGCTTAAAGTTTCAATTCCTTTTGTTAATTTTAAATAAGTTCTAGCGAAGATAATACAATAAAAGAAAATGATGACAATTGAAAATATCTAATTTTAATTCCAAGCAATCCTCGCTTTAATACATATGCAATTGTCCGGGAAAGATTCGAAATACCTATGTTTTTTATTTAATACTATTGTTATCATTTTTCTTTTATTAGAGCAAACTGAAATATTGCGAACAAAATGAAAATCTGAAAGATTACTTTATATTGTTTATGTACGATCTTATGGCTTGGCAACAAAGTACAATTAAATGTTAAGTTTGCATAAATGTTACCCAGCGCAATACTGATGTAGCAGAAAATCTTTAATCGTTTCATGCGTTTATATGGAAATAGTGGTTTTAGATACAAATTTGTCTTATGTTGCTGCATACGTGACTTTGTACACTGTTTTGTTATTTTGTTGATTGATAGAAAGGGAAGGAGTCTTTAAGTTGCTCTCTTACGTGCGTTACCATAGAGGATTACTTTATTATTAAATTATACAATAAGCTCAAATAAACAGGCACATCAGTTTTATTTGATTTGATAAGTTTTGTTTTAAATACAACTTAAGTTTAATGTTTAAAATATTAAGATTTTGATTTTTATCAAATATTGTATTGGTATTTTTTTTTTGTTTTGGGGGGATTTACGGCACACCGACACTTTATAGGTCGCACGGTGCCGATATCAATATTGTATTGGCCTATAACCTGCTGCTAAGCAAGTTAAATGTGAATATCATAAACCTTTACTGGTAATCCTTATGCAAGTTGCATTCTTTGATATAAATTTGTTATAATAAATCTTTATTACTTTATCCTTTGGTAATGCTTGATATATATTACGAAAGCTTTATGAATAGTTAACAACGGTAAAGCGAGCTTATTCCCGAATCTCTCTAAACGGATGGGGCTTTAGCATGTGTTTGTCACTTAGCAGTGGAATGCACTTTTATCAAAAGATTTTCTAATTTCTAAACATATCCTAAAGATTTACATGCACGAAACAATGCAAAGTAGAAACGTGAATGTGCTTGCGTTTATATGTTTTATAAAATAACAGCGAGACTCATTTCGTTCGTGCGTCTTTGTAGGTATGTACGACAAAGTCCTGAGGATTGTTTTTGGTTTGTTAAAGCGAATGTTCTTTTTCTTTTTGTCACATTTTATTATTACAACCTTACCCAAATAAAATGTTTTTTGAACTCATATATTCACATTTCACGTACTACAGTCCAGATATTTATATAAATAAAACGTATTTAAAATGATACATTTCAATAGTTTCTATAAGTGCCAATTCGCTACTGTATCAATATGACAATTGTCATGCAAAACTATCAATAATTTGGATTAGTAAATTTTAACAGAAACATTTCTTCTTGGGCACATTATTTATCAATGCTGTTGTTTAATGTGAATAATAGACTTACTTTGTGAAGTTGAAAATGTGAGAAAATACATAATAGAAAATGGAATTTCTGAATGATTCTATTGCGTGTTCTATGAGAAAACCAATTTGAGGGTTGATAATACACAAATCCACACAAATAACAATTTTTTATGGATCCATTTGTTATCTTACCACTCTTACGGTAGGTTGCCACTTTCATTGTTATATACCGGTATATAGTTAGAAGCTCAAATCTTACAGCATGGATATAATTACAAATGTAATTTTACTCAAAATCTGCTAACAATGAAAAACAGGTCAACATAATGTTACTTAGTATTTTTGTGCCCTCTTGTGTTTAAATGATTGCTGCATGCTGACATTTCCCGTCATGGTGCAATAGTTCATTACTGCTTGCCGTTTGTGTATAAATGTTTACAACGCTTAAAGACACGTTTGTATGTTATTGCTATTTTTTCTGCCGTGTAAGCAAATAATATGCGGTATTTATTTACACAAAGTAGTTCATTAAGTATGGTTCTATTCCTCCCATCTTAACTTGTTTTTGTTCTAACTTTTCGAAGGACCATTTGCATTCAATGGCATTCACTAACGACACTTTTCCAGATGTTGTTTTCAAGAGGAGACGTATCACTAAGCTTATATTATTGTGTTCTTCTATAACACTTTTTAAGTTCTTCCTTTTTTAACTGAATATTAACAGCTTATATTCTTCGACAAATCAACGTATGCCCATGATATTATGGCTTTAAGACATCAATGATTGCATGCTGTGGCTTATTTTTGTAAAATTATATTTATGGCATATTCGGAACTTAGCCTATGAATTACATCTGCCTAGGTTTTGACTTAGTCGTAATGAATAAGAAAATATGACAAGATCCTTTGAATATTGCGACATATATCAAAATTCAAAAAGACACAAGACAAATAAATTCACATGTCAGTCAACTTCAAAGGTGACAACAAAATCGTGACGATAAATTATCGAAAGTAGAGAAAACTCCTCAGCAGTTACAAACTTGGAACGGTTAGTCGTCAAAAGGACTTATTATTTTTGCAGGTAAAAGTGTGCCAGTAGACAAAGATAAAGTGAGTTTTTCAATGAACGATCGCGAAATGTGTAACAAAAGACGTTAGGTTGTTTCAGCACCTAAATATGGCGCCAGAAATATAAGGTACCCATTTCGATATCTTTTCGTATTTTTGCTTATATATGGTATTAAAAGTTAACGCACTTCAGTATTTGCATTACACATATTGTTGATGTCTTGAACTAAGGTTGTCGAGCTTAGAAGAGGTTTATAAACAAGACAGAGTTAAGCATATTTAATTGCCGTTGATGTTTTATTTATTATATGGTTTACTTAAACCGTATCACACTTTTGTAAAAACGGAAAAATAGGATATATCATTCAAAGTGTAATCGTATTGCTTTGAATAAATATTTTGAGCATTGTTATCTTAACGTTTACTGTCACTTTGTTTAAAGATATGCTTAAGTATTTAACATTTCCAGACACACTGACAGCATAATAAAATATGCAGTATAATAGGAAAGCAAGAAATTACTATTAATATTTTGTGGCACATTTAGAAATGCTATTTTATTAATATAGACAATCTCATGGGAAAATCGCGATTGAAGCGAGAACATTTTTTCCGAGGAATTTAAATGTTAAAATGCAATCATTCAGTACGATGAGTATGTATTTTAATATGCAAAGCCTTTTTACCATGGGTCGCACAAATATTGATTGTACCGTTAAAACCTCGTTGTCAGTAACGTAATTACATTGTTAGGTATAACTTTGGAGTTCTGTTTTAAAACATGGTATTTGCCTAGGATTCCTATTATATTATTATTTTATAAAATATTCGTGTATAAAAGTCGTGGGCAAGGAACAACATCTCATGTCAGGTCTATGGTTTGAACACAGAAACCTTCGATTCCGAAACCATAACCTTAACCTCTAGCCCAATAGGTACAAAAAAGGTCACATCAAACTTACCACACATATTTAAATCTTTACAACAAATAGACAAAGTCAAACAGTAAATGGGACAAAAAAATACAGAGGCGAGACATAGCACACAAAAAGAAAAAAACAGCAGTTACCGCATTGGAAAGGTCAGTCGGCAAAAGGTACGGCTGGGGTGCTTAAATCTGGTTCGTGGAGCGCTCTAACCTCGCACTCGCACAAGGTTTTTCTACCAAACAGTGTAAATATAAATATCCCGTCAAAGTGAGGCAACTAACAATAAGCACCTGCATCGGGACTTAAAACTTATAAAATGAAGTAATATATAGACAAAATAACAAGAAATAAAATAAATTATTGACATATTTACAATATGTATGTAGAGTAGATAAAAGCCTCAGCAACCTTACAGTTTAAAATAAGCGAGAAGTTTGAAATAAAACTGTAGAAGCGTTTACGTATAAGAACAATTTAATGACGTCATATAATGCCATGATGTCATATGCCAAAAAGTGGCGAAGCAAAATTAAAAAAAAACACGAAAGAAATCAACGAGTTTTAGAAAACAACCCAAACCAACAGAACAAAATGTAGTACTGTGAGGAGTTAATAGGTAATTAGGTTAAAATAACATATAATAAAAACAGGGATTTATCCGCAATCGGCATATTTTATAATAAAGGTACAAAAAAAAAACGATGCTACACCAACTGTGCAATCACACGTAAAGGGCATATAGACTGCTCAAGTTGTTTCATCTAAATAGAACACGACTTGAGAGATGAACAGACAAGAAATCTAACAGTGAAGTTCAAGCTATGACTTCAACACTTCTACCATGTTATAAATACTACCTCGGTGTGTAAAACGTTTCTTTAATGATCATCCAAATCGTTAATAAGATAGTTGGGAAAACCATAACGGGTCTAGAGTTTGAATTCGGAACCATACGATCCCGCATCCTTACCTTAACCTCTTGATCAATAACAATTTAGACATATTATAAATGGTTTTGTGTTATGTTCTTTTTTTTCTTAAGCATGTGAAATGATCATCCGAATCTTTAAGAAGGTCATTTTGAAAAAAAAAAAAAATTCGTGACAAGGCGAGTGTTTAAATTTGCAATCCTCCGATACAGAGTCAAAAAACATATTCTCTTTACCATAAACACTTCAGAGATGCTATAAAAGTATTCCTGCAAGCTATCAGCTTACAAAAATCATTTATGTATATTGTGAGTATCTTTAAATGTTGCACAAACATTACATCTTAAGTCAGATTTTACTCAATGGATCGTTCAGAGCCAGCTTTTTCCTAGCTACGGACCCTTTCGTTGCTAGCAGAAAATTTAAATTTGTTAACATAACAAAAAAAAAGTCCAAATCTCTTGTGTTCTGCCATGTCAGCATGAAAGTTACAGACACACAAAAATAAATGTAACATTAAATAAATAATAATAAATCCTGCGCGTCACCAATTATCGAAATTACGGAGCTGCAGCGAAAATTAACAACAAGCAGATGGCAAGAGCAAAATCGAAACTTTCTTGACCGATAAAATAGTTTGTCGAGAATGGGTTAGCAAAGCAGAATGGGGAATACAAGAGGAATGCTTCGTCTCTATGTTTTTGTCTCTTTTACATTTACACCGCATGCATATGTGGAAGTTCAATTGTTAAAAGCTGTGGTAATTCGTTTTCTGTAGGTTTTCTAATTGAAATAATACCTATCTCTCTTCTGTGGACATTATTTTTCAATGACCTCACTGCTTTCGTCATAACTTGTCAAACAAAACGTCAGCGCATGGACACTTATTCAAATAGATCAGTTTTTTTATCATTGCTTGCATTCGAGAAACTCATCAGAAAGTGCGAGGTTAGAGCTCTGTAAAACCGGTTTAAGCACCCCAGTCGATCCATATTGCCGAATGACCTTCCAAGGCGGTAACTGTCGGGTTTGATCTTATTGTTAAATGACTCGTCACAGATTTGTTCTCAATTTTACATTTGGCGTGCATGTGGATACCTTGGTCCTGTGTCTTTCAATTTTTGCATATGTTGCGATTTTTATAGGACTTTGTCTTATATATTCTTATTCATATTACTTTTCTTATTTCCTATTATTATCCACCATACATAGCAGTAGTTCAGTTCATCTGCCAAACCTAACTGGTGTCTTGAACTGAAACAAGCTCATGCTACCCTCAACACTACCCTGGTTTATAAAAAAACAATTAGGCAATTAGGCAATTAGGCAAACAGGAGACATACATAAGTTATATATATATGTATATACATACATATTTATATATATATATGTATATATGCATATAAAACTATAACGACGTTGTATTGACAAAAACAATGTACGTGAATACATTAATACATTATTTGACGAACTAAACATTTCTGCAGATGCTGATTGCAGCTTATTTTGGAAACAATATCAGAAAACAACAAAGCTGTCATTAAAACATGCAGCACTATCAAATTTAACGGACAAGTTTTCTCCCGCTCGACAGTAGCTCAAGGGTCTTCGTCAACAACAGAGCTTTCACCAAAACCCGAATTGCCTTACTATAGCTTTTTGTACTAAAATAAACATTATGATATGAAACTTCATTCCGAACATCGCCAGTATTGTCCAAAGAGCCGCTTTTGATATGATTAAATTCCGTGCCCTCTTTCTCAGACTCGGTCGATTGTGTCTCACTGATCGATTTCTTCTTATCGACATATACAAACCTGACTTCTACTGTACTCATTTCTTCCATCCTTCAAATACTATCTAGACCAAGCCGACTGGGGCCTAAAACACGCAGGCTGTCTTCATGTATAGCGGTTAACTCCGCAGAAATGCGTTTGCCGTCCATGGCATCCCGTAAAACCGGAGATAGGGCTTCTGGACGTACGGTATCCGTAGTCACCCGTGGGATGTAATACAGCGTCTTTATCCCAGTATTCCGTAGTCGTATGTACGTGGTACTACTAATCGGCTGGCTACGCCGAGCCCTAGGTTAAAAAAGTCTAACCTACGTTGTCTGTCAATACGTATCTATTTCTCTGATACAAACCGGGTTTGATACTTCCAACCTCTTTTTCCTTACATGACCAAAAAGGCGGTGGCTTTTGGGTTATTCAAGAGGTATTAAAGTCATTTTACACTTTACCCTTTCGAGTATGACACTTGTTGCCCCGGCTCTTGGAGTAGGAGACACATTTCGTATAAGCGTCCCCTAGTTGGACTCCGTGGTGGGTGGGGAAGTGTTGAATTTCTCTCCACCTTCATGGTTTGCAATACTCGACCTCGGTCGAACATACATGAGAATGTCTCTGATGAAGAACAAGTGATTGACTACTTCATATTATTTACAGCAAACGAAGATTTTGAACCCCTATCAAAATTGTGTTCATTCATTATTAAAAAAAAAAAGATATCACTGGCGAACCAAAATCTGTTACAAAGAGAAAAGGATCTTTACTAGTTGAACTAATTCTTAAAGTACAGTTGGATCAACTTCAAATTCGAAAAAAATGTCCACAACCGACATAACTGTGTCGCCTCACCAATCACTCAACTTCTCAAAAGGTGCTATAAAAGACATAATACTAGCTGGAGTTTCTGAAGAAAAAAATGTCGTCAATCTTGCAAATAAGGAGTTACTCAAGCAAAACGCATCAAAATTAATAGAGATGGAAATCAAATCTAAACAAATACTATCATTATCACCTATAATTCTCCCCAACTCCGCACAAACATTCAAGTCATCTACTGTCAAAAGATGAAAATTATATTCTAAAATACAACGCCATGTTTAAAATGTCAAAGGTTCGGCCATCATGAAAGCGACTGTAAAAATGTCAAAGCTTGTGGAAAGTGCGGTGCTTCTGGAGACAGCCACAATAAATTTACTACTACATTCAAATGTGTAAATTGTGGCAAAGAACACCCAGCCTACTCAAATAAATGTGAAATCTTGAAAATAGAAAAAAAATCGTACGAATCGAAACTGTTAACAAAATACCTTACCGTGAAGCAAGAAAAAATAATCAAAACTCCAGCAAAGTCATATTCATCAGTCGTAAAAACCAATTCCAAAACTGTCACCACTAGAGACGCCCAAACACAAAGAGACTCAGTAAAACAAACGCAATCTCCTCAAACCAAAATAATCTGTCCCGCAGACATCAACACTATCTGCATCACAAACACAGAGAAAAACAATTAAACATGCTATAAACACAGGTCTTCCATCTGGACGCCAACAAAGAAGATCAAAGGACCCAAACCAAGGTAGCTAATAAGGTTTGGTCCTTGACTGTATTGCTCAGCAACTGAGTCTTCCAAATCTGACCATAAAGTCGGAAAGCAACGTCGCCAGACAAAAAAAACCAAGATCGCTCGCTCAAGCTCTATAATAATATTATAAACACTTTTATAAAGCCACATGACTAACAAAATTAAACCTTTGTATTGTAGAGGTCTTAGAGCAAGCCTTAATGAAATTTTACTTTTATTGGCCACTTCAAACCCAGCTGTGCTATGCATTCAGAAGACATCGCTTAATGAAAATGATAAAAATGATTTTAAATCTTATTCTACATACCATTACATTCAGATAATGTGTGATAGAGGATCAACAATACATGTCAACTCCAATCTGCCTCTTTCGAAGATTAACCTTAAGACAGATGTACAAGCTGTAGCTATTCGCATAACAGTTCTTAAAGTTATCACACTTTGTTCTGTTTAATTTCCACCTAATTCAGATATTTTCAAGCCAAATTAAATTATTTAATAAATCAATTACCTACCCCTTATATTCTTGTATGAGACTTAAATGGATATAATTCATTATGGGGATAATTTGATGGTAATAATATGGGTAAAACCTTAGGGGATTTTATTGCCCAAAATGATATATGCATAATGAACAACAAAACACTTACATCCTGCTACAGGACATTCATCTCTTGACTTTTCTTTCTGTCATCCATCTATATCCCTTGATTTGAGATGTAAATGATGATTTACGTGGAAATGATCATTTTTCCATAATACTAAACAATAAAACTATAAACTTTAACTTAAATAAGAATACTACGCAATCGGCTCCAGGTGAGGGAGGCCCCGGGTTCGATACCGGGCCGCGACATACCAAAGTCGTTAAAATGGTAGGGGTATAGCTCCCTTGTTACCGCTCAAGGAAATATAAAGGTAGTTCCACGACTGCTTGGCCCGGTGTCAGGATATCTGACTGGGTGTGGTATCATGCCAGGCGTTCATGGAATGCTTTACACAGTGAAGGCAATACTACATCTGCTTCATGTGGACACCTTCTCAAGATAACTGAACTTCTGTTGATGTGACGATAAACCCAAACATCAAACAAAACAAAGATGGCAAATGGAGAAATATTCTGAATATTTTGCTCTAAAGAGTTAACTACTTTGATATTTGAAAATGCTGTTGACAAATAACGTTCTTTCTAAAAATCGCATTCGGCACTTAAGCAATTTGATATTTAACCTACCAGTACCAATTCAGATAATGTCAAAAATGAAAGGGCAAAAAGAAGGCGAATCATTAAATAAGCCAAAATAATATTCTGACATTTATTTATTTTAAGTATAACCAGTAAAACATCCATAAAAATGTTGGGTCGTCCATTAGGAAAATTAGCGGTAAAACTTCTTTAGCAACGGTGAATCATTTAAAATGTAATAACTCAATTATAACAAACACAAAAGACAGAGACTCTTGCAAAAAGCTTTGCAATAAAAACATTTTCAGAAAATGACTCCAAAGAATTTCAGAATGTGAAGAATCGGGTTGAAACAACAACCAACTTTCAGTCAAGCAATAATAAAAAATAATAATGATAAACAACCAACCCTTTTCTTTAGAAGAACTTAAAAAGCACTGAAGAAATCTCATGATACCGCTGCTGGACCTGATGATATTATCTATAAATTTCTAAAACAACTGCCGTGTACATCCTTAAATTTACTATTGTCTATTTATAATGAAATTTGGTTTTCGGGAGAAGTAACAAATTCATTGAAAAATGCATCGTCATTCCAATACCTAAACCAGGAAAAGAATCCAACTGATCCTTTAAGTCACATGCCAATTGCTTTGACTAGTTGAATTGGTAAAACATTAGAACGGATGATAAATAATAGACTCGTTTGGTATCTTGCATCAAATAATTTACTCACGGAATTTAAAAGTAGATTCCGAAACCAACGCACTACACGCGATTTGAAACTTTTATCCGAGAGGCCTTTATCAGGAAAACACTCCGTGTATTCTTTGACCTTGAAAAGGCATACAATACTTCATGGAAACATGGGATTTTAAAAGATTTACGTGACCTTGGTCTCAAGGATCTTTCACCCACATTTATTAAAAGTTTCCTTTCTGACATAATTTTTTAAGTTAAAGTTGGTTCCACTTTGTCTTCTATTTAAAGAATGAATCAGAGTGTTCTCTATATATGGACGATTTCCTTTTATGCTATCGCACCAAAAGTATGAACACGATAGAATGGCAATAACAACAAATTACACCTAACAACAAAAGCTTTAATTTTCACCCACTAAAACATACATTTCTGTCAAAGAACGAACTTTGCACAATGATCTTAAATTATTTTTTATTAACAGTCGCATTCTTGGTATCATATTGGACAGGAAATTTTATACCTCTTTTATACCTCATATCAAATATTTAAAAAAATAATATTTTAAATCAGTTAGCCGATTTATTACATTAACGCCCACACAATGACCGAAACCGATCGATGTTATTTATTGCTATTGCAAGCACCGGTAGTCTTTACCGTTAAATGGTCCAGCATTACCGTCTCCGGAAACACCAACTTTTGACATTGTTTACAGGAACTAATTTATTGCACAAAAAACACCTTCGATCACCTTTGCATATTCTACGTGTAAAATATAACAAAACAGCGAATTATTCAATTTTTGCAGCAATCAAAGAATGCCATTTGATCCATGTCAGCGCAAGGATCAACGCACAGGGGGTCGGGCCACTCGTATTCTCATGCCTTTGCTCCGAACGTACTTTACCATTAGCCCTATATTCTTTTTTATATTCTATAGATAAAGCAACCTCTCAAGCGCAGATTTACTGATCATCTAACGTTACCTTCACAAAATTAATGAGTATTAGGTTTCCCTAAGTATACAGGTTCAGACATGGTCGTTTATATGCATGAACTCATAGATTACCTTCCAAAATAATGCAAAGCAGAGTTTTCTTTACAAACTAATGATTCAGAGACAGAGAATCACCGGCGCACCGCAAGTCAGGTGGAGGACCTTCTCACATTAAGTCCTTCGCCCCGAACGGTGCTCTAACCCACGCGGTGAGAGGCTAAGCATTCAGAGGAGCTACAAATCGGCGACTATCTCCCGATGCAGCAGGTGCTTACTGTTAGTTGTTTCACTTTGACGGGATGTTGTTATTTACACTGTTTGTTTGCTAGAAAAACCTTCAGGAAGTGCGAGAATGGAGCGCTATACAAACCAGGTTTAAGCACCCCAGTTGGCCCTTTTACCGATTGACCGTTCCAAGGCGGTAACTGATGGTTTTTCTTTATGTGTGTTATGTCTCGTCTCTGTGTTTTTGTCACATTTGCATTTACCTTGTTTGCCTTTGTCTATTGGTAGATAAAATTTAAATATCTGTGAAATTTTTGATAGGACCTTTTCTTATTTATCTACCACTACGCCACGGGCGCCCCTTTGTCCAATCTGTTATTAATAAAGAAGTAATAATACTGCATTTAGAAAAAAATGACTACAATTACTCGCCTGTGGACGCGACCAGTCTCTACAGATAACAACATATGTATTTCATGCCCAACAGTGTCACAAATATACTAATCTACCTCATGATTAACTATACATTAACCGTCATACTAAGCAAACAACTTTGGAAAAGCATATTATTGAGTGTCAGTGTTTTTTTCAAACTAATGATTCAAGAAAATTTGTGCGCTGCAGTTGATCCGTTTCGGTACGATACCTTTAAAAGACAATTATCTCAAGTTCAAATACGAGTTTATTGTTATCTGAATTTAATTGCCATAGTTCTGTAATACCTACTAATTCGGAGAATGTGTTTATTACAAAAATATTGATTTTTGTAGAAGATAACTGTCAATTCTTATGGCTTCATTCTGGCATAGATGTATATTTTATCGAATGAATTCAACATATTAAGGAGGTTTTGACAAGAAATATGTGGAAGCACCTTTTACATGACTTATTTATTTTGTTATTCTTTTTCACTTATTCACAGTTATCCACATCTTTGATGTTTGTAAATAATTTGTTCACTATCTCATGTTATAGGAAAAAACAAAAAATGAATTGAATTGAGGTACTTAGTGTTGACTGCCTCATATTTAAGGATTATTTTATTAACACTGTCTTTCTTTAATATACCATTCGAACGTGTTCTCCGTAAACCAGCTTTAAATAAGCTATTATTTGCCGACTGTCCGTTTGTAGGCTCTACTTTTTTCTCTCTATGTAATCTTCCGTCTAAGCAATTTTTCAGTAACTTGTATGTGTACCAACGTCTAGTGCTATTTTAAAAATGAATATATGTGGTAAATTTTTATAGGATCGTTTAAATATATTCATTTCGATTGTTATTTCCCACAGCCATATGTCAGCAGTTACTGACAAAGTAGAGCTTTTATTCCAAGACCCGAAAATATGCAGACAGAAGGGTTTCGAGATTTAATAACAACTTACATTTATCAATAATTTAGTGCAGTATTTTATTTTATTTTAAAGTGCCAGCAAAATTTATGTCTAGTATCAATCATATTAAAAGCTGATCAAGTTTCGTGTATCCAGCGTGTTGCTTAAGGTTCGAATAAACAGTCTAGTAAGTTGATAAACCAGACAGCATCTTGTTTCATTGATTTGTATGTTCCTCTGAAAAGAAACAAATACGTAAAGTTAAAACTTCTCAGACTCCGACTTGCCGCTCACCAATTGAGTTCGAGTTCCATTTCGGTCGGGGCGATGGTTTAAATGTGAACATGTCTTCATGCTGTCCTGCGGAGCACAGGGACATTGTCTGGGGTCTTTTCCACCAAAATACCGTAACGTCTAAATAAAGGTTATTATTGTATCGCTGCGCCATATTTCTAAGGACGAAAAAGATAAACAAAATAACAGAAAAATTTTAATTGTGTATACATTTCACCTTAGTTTAATTGTATTTTCTGTCGATATCTCACATTCTTTCTTTATATTATCACATCACAGAAGCATGGCTGTTTCCTCATTTTATTAAATTACTCATCACAAATTTGTTCTTGCATTTACATTTGGCTTGCATGTGAATACCTTTGACCTGTGCCTTTTCAAATTTTTGTACATGCTGTAATGCTCATAGGATTTTGTCATATATATTTTGTACATGCTGTAATGCTCATAGGATTTTGTCATATATATTCTTATTAATGACATACATGTAGCATATATTGCTAGAAATGAAATGATGATAATTATAGGTTACACGGCTCTCGGTATGCCCTCAAGTATGCGCGTTACGATGGTGTCGTCGATAGTTAGCTGCTTGATAGTGCAATAACACCTAATCATGGGCGGATCCGGAAATTTTGGTGGGGTGGGGGAGTATGAATCAAGATCCATTCAGCTTTATGGCAGTAAACGCTATATATATATATATATATATATATATATATATATATATATATATATATATATATATATATATATATATATATATATACACACACACAGTAAGGGGCCCTCGCATCGACCTAAGTAGTAAACAGACAGAATTTTACTTTGCTTAGTATGTTTAAGCTTACATGTATGTGTTTTCACAACTCTATCCTTCTACCTGGTTGGTGGGGGATGCATTCCCAATCCCCTCCTCCCCCCCCCCCCCCCTTGGATCCATCCCAGCACCTTATCAGCTCAAAACGACATACAAAATTTCCAAAAAAAAAGACATCGACTCGCAGTGCCATCGCATCAAAACAGCTAAGATTATTGGAGGCTGCATCAATTTTGCTTGAAGTACATTTATGTCTTTCATGATAATTATTTTGCATCCTTACAGGAACAACGTAAATAATTGTTACACAAGCAACAACGTTGTGTCCTCTAAAAACAACATAGATTAACTAATATTAAATATTGTACAGAGGAACTACTGCAACCATGATTATGAATTGTCCGAATATTATTTAAATAAACCCTCTTTATTGTTGGCATTTAGAAAATTAAATATTGACTTTGAGACATCTTTGATTTTGATGGTGCTTTAAACTGGTGTACGGAGCGCATCAACTAAGCACTTCCTGAAGGGTTTTTTTTCCCATATACATTGTTAATAAAAAATATCCCATCCAAGTACAGTACTGAAAATCATGAAATTGACAAACGGAACGGAGTGGAAATGGAAATGAAACGTTTTTCGTTTCCTGTTGAAACGGAAACGGAACGGAGTGGAAATGGAAATGCAACGGAGCGCTACAAACGCTTGAAACGGTGTAAACGGTATAAACGCTATAACCGGAGCGCTTGGAACGCTAGAAACGGTAGAAACGGAAAAATCGGAATGCTCGTAACGGTAGAGTTATTTTCACTACCGCTTCAAACGTTTCTAGGTCACCCGATTATTTATAGTAACATTTCAACCGTTTCTTGGTACGAAATAAATTTAAACGAACACAATAACTGGCTTCAATTTATCAACACAAACGCGCTTTTATATGTACTCTGCAGAAAGAAATAACAAATAAATTATTATAAAAAAATCGTATTTATCAAACTCGTACATTACAGTTCCGAAAGCGCACGAGTTGTCCAAGTCATCGTGTACCGTTATAACAGAAACTGCAATAAAAATCACTCCGCACGATAAAACACGCAATTTAACTATAATTTTGCGTTTCTGTCGAAACTGATGTTTTAATTAATTCCAATGAATAGCTTAACATCCGCCTTGGATCGACATTCTTAGTCTTCATTGTTTGGCATATGAAGATAGTGTGTACACAGCTGTCATTACACGTATGCGCGCGCAATGTCGCAGCATTTCCCGAGTTTGAATTTTCGCTAATTACTTTGTAGCTGCATGGTCCGTTCCCGGATCAACTACGCCAATCATTTTTGTGTGAACATACTTGCTTAAAGTATTTTTCATTTACAAAGAATGCATTGCGTGGTACAAAATAAAGTTACTTAATGAAATTAAACCTCAACCAAAAGAAGGTAACACATCTCATATAACACAAAAAAAACATAAAACAACTACACATAAAACGAACAAACAATGCTATGTATTATTGCAAGGTGTGACCCAATCAAGAACCAATAACATCCTCCCCGGCACTCAGAGCCAATGACAAGTATGATCCTAAAGTTCAATGTCTGAATAACCGTAGATTGCCAAATAGTGCACGTATACAATCATCGATTGACAGTTAAATGAAACAACCGTGATAAAAACTTACATCACGATAAATATTAAAGACATAATAATCATTACCGCCATTAAATTCACCTGATCACACATGATCATCATCAGGATCCCATATAACTTATACAATCAAAACTAATCATCATCAAAAGCGGCATCACCGGCATCACGATCTACATCATAATCGTCATGAGCATCAGCATCACCGTAACCGTTATTACCATTTACATTATAATCATAAACAGCATCGGTATCACCGTCATAATTATCAGCAGAAGCAGCAGTAGCAGCACCGTCATTTACATCATCATTACTTTAGTTACAGGGGTATGGATATGTATTTTATTTTATCTTGCCTCTTTGTCAAGCAAAGTTTCTTCTGCTTCTAATCTTAATTGTTATATATCTTATAATGAACAATGTTGTAAATTTGGACAATAGTATCAAAATTCCTATTTCTAAATGCATAGTTCCCATAATGCGCTGTTACATATATAGGATTAATCGGAATTCGTGGACCGCGATTAAGAATCTGCATACAACTTTTGACTTTACTTGACTTGCAACTATTTGAATGAGGCCTGGCTACGGCTCACTTTCCCATTCATGGCTTGAATGTTCTATGCCAAAATGTGGTCTAATGAGGGCCCTACCGGGTACTTAATTTTTGTACCCATTTAAAGATAGAAATATATTAATTTAAAATATATCGTTTTGTAAATTGATATTATGTTTCTCCATGCGCGTGGGTAGGGTTCATGCCATCATAAAGTTCTACTCTAATTGAATCCCTAATTTTAAGACATGAGCGGACACCCCAACTACTTAAGCTAATTGGCAGTTTTATGACACCTTGTTTGTCTAGTGGACAGGAAGTGTGACCGTGTTTTGGCGTCTTTTCCACTTCGCAAGAACACATGCATCCTCTATGCAGCTGTGTTTGAAAATGTCACCTTATGGCAGTCGCGTGGTTTATGACCTTCACCTTTTAAAGAGCAATATGCATTGACTTACGCGAGGACAACAAAAAGGACAAAACACTAAGGTGCACGATATCTTTTTTGGCTCATAAAAGGACCTAACGCTATATTTAGTAGTACCCACAATGGTGCACCTTTTCCCCACCCACTATTTTTTAGTTTAAGAAGAGGAAACGTGGATGTGGGGATTGGGGATTTCTTATAGTAAATACTACATTAATTGTCGTGTTTTTTTGTAAATAATGTTATCAAGAGAAGACACATCAAGGAACACAGTCTAATGTATATTTTCATCTCGTGTTTATTGCAAATGTATTATTTCAAAGGCTCGCCTATTCTTTTGTAGTTAATCCATACCTTAAATATAAATAATACCTTTATAAAAGTGTTTATGATCATTCAATGGACTAAACAGTTTTTGTAAGGACATTTATATAAGTAAAAACATGCGCAGTCTAAAATATTACTACATAGTACAGTTTCCTCCCTCCACTATCATTCATTTAGAACTTATATTTATGCCGCGAAGGTAAATCGTCAATAACGTTGCATATTTTTTCATAGCACACGCCGTTCACGCGTACTTACCATTTTTAATCCCTAAACAGTACCCAGCGTTCACACCCTCTCTCTCTTCTAAATGGCAGCTTGAAGACAATTATCGATCGATATCATGTTGCTCAGTATTGAGAGAAATAATAGGTCGGTCAATTTGAAACAAAAAAAAATCTTTTCGGCGACTTCAAATGATAGTGACCGGCGATTGTTTCCCAGAATATTCTTTGATGTTGCAGTGTTAGCAAGAGAGCCCTCCTCTCCAGAAAGAAATTACACCGCATCTAATGATTTATTTGTTCACCGCATTTATTTGTTACAACCTTGGAGAAATTAAAATCACATTGATATAATTAGCGACTTCATGTTATAAGTGCGTGAACAATATTGTTAACAGCCGTTAATTGGCGCTAATATGTGCAAACCGAAAACAAAACAACACACACTTGTTTCTAAGAAAGTTGTTTGTTCTATGAGACTTTATGTGTGTGCCTGTTTTCGACAAAACAACATGTTCATGTTTATATGAGATAATCATTTTAACCATGAAATGTGACTGTAGTGAGTAATACTTATCTAAAATTATTGGATATTACACGTTACTATCAGCGAGACGTTAAATCTAAAGTCCGCCATATAACAAATATCGGAAAGGGGCAAACATTCGCCTTTTTATTTTGGCAGTGGGGATGGGGGTAAACGCTGGGCCTTTTTATTTGAAGGACCTTTTTATTTGAAGGGGAGAGGGGGTGGCAAACGTCCGGTCTGCACTTATAGGGGCGGGGGGCAAACGTCCGGGGGCACGTTTTAAAAAAAAATGTGTGTGATATCGTCTTATTTTAAGGTCGGATCACCATTACGCTTTTTTTTGCGGATTAACACGTCACAGAGAAGTAACTTTTTAGGATACTGGGTGTGTGTGGACCATATTTGAAAGTTATTTCTTGTTTGTTTATTCCGGGATATGACGTCTGGCGAAGACAAGTAGGTAGGATTCTTCTCAATACTGCACTCCCTGAATTTTGAGGATTATTTGCAGGTGCTGGTTGTTAAGGGTATTTTTTGTCTGCAATTTCCCTCCGGGTGACTGACACTGAATATCCTCGTCGCAAACAATCTACTGCCGATTCCTTTATATGTGATGAAAGACTTTTGCCTCTCCCTAGAATGTTTACTTCTTTCGTCATTTTGCAAACACACCGGAAGTACTTTACCTTTAGAAATTTATTAAACGAAATTTTTAATCAAAATCGGAACGGACCGAAACGGAACGCTTGAAACGGAAGAAACGATAGAAACGCTGGAAGCGTTTGAAATGCAGCGCTGGAAGCGAAAAAAACGAAACGGAAACGCAACGGAAGCGGAATGGAAACGGAGCGGCAAACGCTTCCAACTGAAATGGAAACGAAACGGAGTGGAAACGGGAAAATTGTCAATTTCGTGATTTTCAGTACTGTAAGACAACTTACACCAAACATCGTCATCGAGAGTAAAAACAGATGAAAAATATATAAAAACAACAACAATATAATATAATAAACAATGTAATTATGTACACTATGTACAGTAGATAAAAGTCTCGCCAACCTAATAGTTCTAATCGCGGGATTATTTTGAAATATATAAAACAGCCAAGCGAAACCCTAAAATAAAAACAAGTTAATAACAACATAAGGAAAATGCACTGACGTCATATGTCAAAATTAAAATGTGCAATTTAAAAAGAAACACACACATTCGAAGGAAGACATAGAATCTTAGAAACAGTCTAATCAACAAAACAGAATTATCCGCAAATGATATATTATTTATTATAAAGGCAAACAAAATCCCCAAGTTATACATACTGTGTCAATCTCACGTAAAGGGCATGGAGTTATCCTAATTGAATAGGGTACGATCTTCAAACGTGACCGGATGGGTCAAACCAAAGACTTTAAAGCTGGTAGAGGTGGCTTCCCTCCTAACGCTCGGGGCTAAGGGGACAGCATTACGCCTGACTCGTCGGTGTCAGTATAATAGACCGGTTAAGTCCCTGGGCACCTCGAAAGTGCCCCTGTGCTTTAATGATAGAAATGCATATGGATTTTATATTTAAAAGCAATAAAATCATTACGATAAAATAAAACGCTTTCTACTTTGTGGAATCTAAAGCCTTTTTGTAACAATTTTGAAGTGATAAACTAGTTTCAAGCATTGAAATATTCTACTTTACTACAAACTCGTGCAAACCATCAAAGTTTGGATATTTAAATACAATAGGGGGTAGCACGAAGTACATCGCCATCAAGGTATGAATAATTCATAATACTGAAGTTGAAAGCACCTCTCTTGTCATGGGATTTAGTAGGAACCTTGCCATTTGGAAATGGTGAACCCAGACTCTAGAAATGTTGCATTTAAATGTCACATATTTGTTGTGTTAGGGGTAAGTTATAGTGGGTAAATCAGATGGATTATTTGAGCAAATAACAGATTATCTTTGGTAAAAATATCCTGAAGACAGCGTGACGTTGAATTGTAAGAGTCTATTATGTGGCTTTGGGTGGAAGTGAAGAAATTTAAAATTAAATCACGTTCAAAGCAGTGTACAAACAAATTTGCAATCAATGGTGCACCATTTTTTCACTTAGGAATACCAAATACTTGTCTAAATAAAGTGTCAGCACATTTTATATCAAGATTGCCAAGCACGATGCATAGAGCTTAAGATACATTAATACAAGGCAATAGTAAACTTATCATAGAAAGTACTGGTACAACAACAATTATTTGCATTAAGATATACACCGAGTGCTTTATTATTAACATATAGCTAGAAGTGAACTTAAAAGAAGGGAAGGCAAGCAAAACAGGCATTTAGTTAAATTAATAGATTAACATGACTATCTAAACGCATTCTTTTGTCGATTCCTATACTCAAATTGTAAGGTTCTTTCCTCAAAATAAGTCATGCCCGTGCGAGTCTCATTCTAAAAAGCATAAACACACACACACACACACACACACACACACACACACACACACACACACACACACACACACACACACACACACACACACACACACACACACACACACACACACACACACACACACACACACACACACACACACACACACACACACACACACACACACATACGACCACAACGAGGATAATTTTGTGTCAAGTATTTCAAGAATATGTTCATGGTAGTTGTAAAAATGACTTCCAACTGTCCCTACTTGTCGTAAGCTCACCTCAGTCTAGTGTTAACGATATAAAATGGAAGTTTATTTTGATCTCAGTACAATATTTGCATACCTTTAATCTCTTACGGGAAAAATTACTGACTTGCGCTGTCAGCGTATTGATTTATCATTTTAATGTTTTGTTAGTTTATATGCTGTTATTTCATAGGATTTTGTCATATTTAAGCCTATTTCAATTAAGTAACGGTTTAACATGGATATACTTTTGTCACATGCTATTCATTGTTAACATTCTATACATCCGTAATGTACATGACAACTATATAACATGCTTGCGTCCACAAAGTTCAACTTGTATTAATACATTTTATTGCAAGACATCCTAGTTATTACAAGTATGAGAGTAAGTTTGTTGGGGTTGATCAACAATAACTTTGTGTCACCATTCAAAGACGTAATGTGTTTCTGCTCTTAACCAAATAGAATATGTTTCATTGCATAAACATCCCACCAGAAAAAATAATGAATGCGTTTTCATTCGTGCATTTAATGTCGTTATTTTGTATTGATCATAGTAATCTTTGATATAATTTAATGTAGGGCATATTATTTCCATCAGAAATAATAAACATTTCATGCAGATAGTGACATTTATCTCAGCATGTTAGTATCGATTGCCTTTTTAATCTGCGTAATGTAGGATATTGGAGTAGCGTCATACTGTAAAACATATCGCATAGAAAATATCACATATTACGATTCGGAATATTAATACACTCATTAGGATATGCTGAAATTTGTTTATTAAATACGTATAAGTAAAATGACTCCTGATGAGTCAATAAGATGCAATTTTGTTTAGCGAAGCTACTTTAAATGTATTTTCAGCCTGATAGGCATATATCACTTGTAATGGCAAAGCAGTCAAATTTGATAGGAAATTTAAATAGACTTTT
This sequence comes from Sinonovacula constricta, assembly GCA_007844125.1. NCBI lineage: Eukaryota > Metazoa > Mollusca > Bivalvia > Cardiida > Solecurtidae > Sinonovacula > Sinonovacula constricta. The sequence continues at coordinate 32,416,656 of CM017568.1, forward strand.
TTTTAACTTAACTGATGGCATAGTTATCGCATAACACCATCGTCTGCTATCAATTAGACAGATAAATGCTTGCAGTGTGGTTATGTTTATTTGCGAATGGTATGGCTTTGCAAGCAACCATTATAAGCATATGCAAACTTGCAGGATTTGTCCAACATATTTGCTGTTTTGTCGTTTCTTTATGTATCGAACTTTCATGTGGTCTTTGTGCTTTTGTCACGTATCTATTGTTATATATGCATATTTGTGTAAAAATGCATTTAAATTGGAAATGGAATCATTTTTAGGCAATTTACATATGTCGACAGCAATTTATGGTCAGACTTACTGGCATTGACATTTAAATATATGACGATGTACTTGTACTCATTCCTTGTTTCCTTCACATCTTACATCTTCTGACAATCACGCTAATGCGTTTGTTAATGTTCACCGACATCATATGTCACTCATTACTATCTTTTAAATTACTTACGTTAAGAAATATAACTGTGCAGTGTAACTGTTTGCGTGAACACATTTTCGAAATGATTTGGTAGAATATTTCCAAAAATAAATGAGTATAACATTGTTGCCGAGAATCGATAATTTTAAATATCTGCTTTGTTGTGAAAGAAATAACCTATGTTCTTATTTTTCAGCTATCATTGCTTTCAAGGCAAGAGTATAAATGACCGCTGTCGCTCTAAAACACATGCCAGGAGTAACTGACAAAATAAAGGTGTACCTTAAATGCCCAGATGGTGACAGAAAGCAGACAAATCAACAAAAAGATTTTATTGCATAAAATTAACACAAATGTTTCCTGTAGTAACTCTGATATGTGCGTTAAATGTCGCTGCTTTGTATCGATTATTTTAATTCTGACGCAAATGTCTGAATGATATCATATTGCTGATGTAGAAAAATAAACTTATTCTTTAGTTTGTGCTTAATCGATTTGCTTGTTTTGTGTCGATCTTAGAAATCCATTGCAATTTATATATTACTGTACTTTCTATTGGCATACAAAGGTGCTTCATTACAGAAATAAGCTAATTTTACCTATGTGACACCCGGGAATTAAGGGATTTGGTATTATTGGTGTTTTCAGCGCTAATAAATTAGCGTTGACGTATATATATACACCCCCGTGATACATATAGAAATAACAGTTGGTTTGGTTTGCATTTTGCATGTTTGACTTTAGTAATATTTTTGTCAATTTCTAGTGGCATATTGCGAAGTTTGCTGTTTTGTACGAGCACTTAAAATTGTATTTCATGCCATATGGTACTGTTCAGCGCTACACTGTATAATAGTCTCAGTTAAAGTAGACTCGCATTTAACTTATGTCTTGTGAGTTTTGATATCACTTCGTTAGCTCGTTTCTATTTTTATATTCAAAATAATCTGAGCCATCTTGTCCTCCCGTCTGGACAATATCCACTGTTTTACTCAATAACAAGAATGCCGTGTCAAATAAGCGCAACAGACCTGCAATTCTATGTTCTGGAATGCAATACAACGTAATGTCGCCATTTTAATAACATTACAACAACTGGAAATTCAGAGAGAGAGAGAGAGAGAGAGAGAGAGAGAGAGAGAGAGAGAGAGACAGACAGAGACAGACAGACATACAGACAGAGAGAGAGAGAGACGGAAAGACAGACAGACAGACAGAGAGACAGACAGAGAGAGAGAAAGAATAGTGAGAGAGAGTCAATCTGCTTAAACTACATATTGTACACATTGTTATCTCAGCAATGACAGCGATTCTCGAACTCTTATTATGCACATGTCTAGCCAACTATTCATGAAAAATCAAGGTATAAATAGCACACGTAATAATGAAATTGCTTATTAACTATAATAATGTTAGACATAAGGCATAACCAAACATAATTATATCGCATTTCCATATCAATAGATATACAACTTTAATTCGTAAATTTAGTAATCAGCAGAGAAAAATCGAAGTCTCACTTGCCTTACCTGCTTTTATATCTATCGTTTTGACATACTTTAAATTTATGTTCATTTATTTTGGATGTGCATTTGATGAATTCCAATTAAATAGCTTTAATCAGAAAATATTTTCCTTTAAGTGGATATTTAAAAATAAAAACAATTATTGACTGTCGAAACTTGTCATTGAACATGACAATAACCCTAACTAGTGTTAAAACCTTTGTATTGCTTTGTGTCTACATAAAATGGACTAATATAAAGTGAAATCGTTTAGTTGCGATAGTATGACATGTATACTGCGTGTATCGTTCGTAACATGTGTGCATGTGTCTGTGTGCGTAATTATTTATGCATAAATACGCATGCTAATGTACTATATTAAGGCCCGCCCCGTTTGTCGAGTTCTGCGCATGATCCACAGAAAGATGAGCAATGCCTGTTACTACAGTTCTACTGCACTTATATTTGATTTTATCTGTTAATATTTCTTTATTGTACATTCAACATTACTTACTGTAAAGACCTTCTTTCTCTCAAGTTCAGTTAACTGCATAATCTTTTATAATCTTTATGGCTTGCTTCCGGTTGCAAGTAAACATTTTGTCAAGTAAGATAAAATGATCACATCGTATTTCAATTTTAATTAAATTCTATTGTTCTGTTATATATATATATATAACAGAACAATAGAATTTAATTAAAATAATTATATATATATATAATAGCATGTCGCAGTTAATATATTTAACTTAATACCCATGGTTATTTTTTAATTTTCGATTAAGATAGTATGAACAATTTTATCTATATATATTCTTAATGTTTCATTTTTACATTGTGTGTATGGTCACACCTGTTAATGAATTTCTATCAAGTGTTTTGTGACAAGTCTTTGCTATGAATTGCTGGGATTTCGTTTCCGAGTGGATCCCCATAACTTCAAGCCGATGCGACTGTACTTCTTAAGTGTGATAGTGTAGATGCTAAATCTATTTAAAGATGTCTAAAACATGCTCGAATAAACATTGTGTGTGGTTTACATTACGTTTTATTTGTTTCTCTACAACCTCATTAGTTTCAGTTATTGTAATAGGGATTAAATCCCTTTGAATAACATCTTGAATAGGTTAATAAGTAAATCCTATTCATGAAAATTATCTCAAATATTAAAAAATAAAACTCCACTGGACAAAGTCATTACAGAATAAACGTAAAAGTGTCAAAAACAAAGGACCAGACATTGAATACAGTAATTACCGCAAAAGGCCAAATAAAGAGTGTAATTAAAAATATCCCATTAAAGCGAGATAACTAGCAGAAGGCTTCTGGACAGGGAGTTAAAACTGGTTAACATGTCATATACAAACTCAATATCCCTAAATATAATGAACTTCAAACAATGTTTGTACAATATGTACAGCAAATGAAAGTTAAGGAAATTTAACAGTTTCAAACAAAAGGGTTGCTTGAAATAAAACAGCCCAAGCAATGACGTATAATATTATAAAGTTAATGTCGTCATACGATAAAAATGCAGTTACGGTATAGGTCAAAATTAAATTGTGCATTCAAAAACAAATCGAAGGAAACCATCGAATTTTAAGAAACGCACTCCAAACCAACCAAACAAAAGTACTTTTGTGCAGTGATTTTCAGTTATGAGATTCAAACGTAATGTAGTAAAAAGCCGAGGATTTATCAGCAAATTAAATATAAACATATCAAGACAAACAAAACGCCGAAGTTATACCTAATGTAAAATCTCACGAAAAAAACACATGAAGACTGCTTCAGTTATCTCACTCATAAGAGCACGACTGGCGAGATGAAACGACAGACCTCCAAAAGTGGCAGTCCATATTGTAGCTTTAAGACACCGTATACATACAGCCTCACAACAACCTGTCCGGTAATTGTGTAATTTAAAAGCAATGCAAGTAAAGGGTCAATTGCAAGCAATGTAGTACAACAAAGGGTTCTTGGGGTGTACCCATCAGCAATAAATCTTCTGGTATTTTTTGTAAAGAGGATTCTTGTTTTGTTTATATAAAACATTTCCATAAGATAAAGGATGGCTTATGCCTTGCTGTCTAAGTGTTTTCTATACTACCATTATATTCTGACGCAACAAAATCATTATGATGAAATGTTTCTGAATACGGCTTCCTTACTTTGTGGAATATAAAGCCTTGTTGTAACAATTTTAAAGCGATAAACTGAGTTATAGCATTGAAAGCTTCTACTTTAATACAATCTCATGCAAACCATGTAATTTGTGAAATATGTAAATATCATTGAAGGTACCATGCGGTAAATTGCCATAAAAAACTAAATGCTGAAATCGACTATATTGACATTGATTTTAGTAGAGACGTCGTCATTAGAAATAGTGATCTTAATTTTTAGAAATGTTGCATTTAAATGTCAAAAATTTGTTTTGTTATGGGTAAGAATCATTGTAGCAGTGAAAGGATTATCTAAAGTAAGAATACAGTCAAGATCGCTTGTCGTTGAATTGATTGCTTCTTTAATGTGGCTTTATCTGAGACTTTGTCTATGGTTTTGGTATCTCTGTGTATTGTTTTTTATAATTTTATGTCACTTTATATTAAATTTTATAACATTAAATTAATTAATATTATTTATTTACGTTAAGCGTCATCGCATTCGGCGTCCTATGGCCTATCAATTGTCGGTGTGCCTTTATGCCCAAAATACCAAAAAGATACTATTTCATATTACATAATATCATTTTGAATATCATTTTAATATCACATTATGCATTAATCCATTAATCTTTAGTCATTCCATCACCCATTTTGGAATACAAAGGTGTACATATACATACTGTATTAAAACCTTAAAATGTTTGTCTACGCTTGAAACTTTTGTGTGACATAATTATATAATGTCCACAGTAATATCTTGTTACTGCTAACATTTGATAAAATGATATTGCCAGGCCGAACATAGTGTTTTTTGTTGGTATTGTTATACAAAACTATAAAATAAATTATATATTGTCTCAATTCTGTCTTCTTTGGCCGTTTTTATAATATATCTAAACAAAAACATGGCCATATTAGTATAAAACAGGCATATACCAATTATTAAATACAAATACATTTTAAATTGCCAATTACAGAAAATGACAACTGCATGGGTAGAGTAGAAGAAATGAAATCCCACTTATAATGATATATAATTATGACAAAATGAAATTTCAATACCAAAAATGCATTTAGAAATCACTATCGTTATACACACACATGCAAATATAACTCGTATATATACTGTTAGATTTATATAAATTCTAGTGCATTTATATATACTAGAATTGGTAAAATATCATATGTATATATATATATATATATATATATATATATATATATATATATATATATATATATATATATATATATATATATATATATCTTTATATATATATATATATATATATATATATATATATATATACATTAGCAGTGATAAAAATCTAACAATAGAAAATATGAATCTTAAAATATGGCTAACTATTTAATGTTCGACGTACTTTTTTATCGGTCGTAGTCAATATTAATACTATATATTACTATATATGCATTTTGACTACAACTGATACCAACAATGCGTCAAAAATTATTGTAAGATTTATATATAGTTTCTATTGTTCATAAAAGAACGTTGTCATTATGACTTGCTACATAATTTGTTAGTTACAAACATCGATACAAAGTTCACACATGAAGATGGTGTCAATAACTCACGGACAATGATACAAAACGATCATTGAGTTCCTTTTGTATTCGCGCTTGTTATCTCAAGTCCTCCTTCTAGTGACAACCACGAGGGTAAATTACACGGTGTTCACCGATAACCATATGCCAGCACTCATTGATTAAGTAAACATGTCAATCACTGACAGCCTAATTTGTTCTGCTCTAAAGTATACAGATGAATAGAATATTGTAAAAAGGTCCTGTAAGACTTCTCACATATATTAAAATTTGAACAAGCCCAAGACTCTCTGGCACAGCTACCAATTAAATATTTAGGTGACGAAAACACTAAGACATGATATTACTCAAAAAGTGAAAAACAGTTACCGCTTTGATATGGATATTGGATAACGGACCGACTGAGCTACTAATACCGTTTGATTAGTTACAACCCCGTACGTCCTAATGGTCTTACTCACAGACTTACAGAAAAATGGAATGTGTCCCATTAAACTGCGACGACTGACAATTAGCATTTGCAATAGCAGTAGATCAGTGATAAAATAAAACTTACTTCAAAACCATAATTGTTAATGCATTTATTTATGTTAAAACTAATTATGACGTCATATGATAAATGGGTGGAGACGCCATACTAAATCTGTTTTCTTGCACGTAAGAACTTATATGTACTATTATACTATGTACTGAATCTACAAATCCTAGTAAATAATAATAATTATAATTACTTCCCATACATTCAAACCAAACAAACATAAGTTTAATATTGTTAAGGAATTATAATTTACGAGGTGCTAAAAGGCTATTTCAACAGTTTGGGCATTTATCTGCATAAAACATGTAACCTAATACAGGCAGACAATATTACAAAGGTATGTCTACTGAACAATCATACGTTAAGGACATTGCTGACTGCTCACGTTGCCTTTTGAAGTTATAAACTGCTTTGTGGAAATTAAATTCGCCATAAGCAGTTTATTGAAGTTCATTACGACTTATTTTTAGATAAGAGTTAACAATTGAGTTTTGAGGTACACAAGTATCGTACAATGTAAGAAATCAAGAAAGTAGAAGTACAAACTACAGAGCAATCGACAAAATGAATTTTGTCTGTGATATGTACCGTTAGAAAGCGTTGGCATGATGAGCTTTACTTCTACCACGGTTTAGCGGCTAGTATTACCTGTCTATATCAAGAAATGATATACTATCAATTCCATAAAACATGCGCATTCAGTGGGCAAGGTCTACTTTGTGTGTTGTTTATGTTGCATGGATAAATACGGGGGATATGCTGGAAGTTCGTTGACTATTCTGAAAGATACACATATAGTTATAAACTTTGGTAATAAACTGTTCCACATTGACAATTTCATATTTTTCTTCAACAGTTTGTTCTTAAATTTAGTAATAGGGATAAAAAATGGAATCTAACTTTGTTTAATATATTGCACTGTGTCAGAATATCGCATACCCATAGAGGTGATATATTCCGGACACCCCCTTGTCGAACATATAACTGACGGGCTGGGAAAATGTCATGTTTTAATAATCGCTCTAGAGACTATATCTCGAAGTCGAAGGCAGCCTAAACTATGTATGGGTTATACTATGAGTGCCATGTTATACATATCATTTACAACTGCATGAGATCTATAATCATGAGAGCTTGTGAATCGAAAACAGAAACGGTGCACATATTGAAAACAGTTAAAATTACACTAGGTACAGAAACACATACAGGCGGAGACCGCGTTTGAGAACAAACGTAAGGTATGTAATCATCTTCATTTTCATTCCTCTGTGCTCCTCCTCCTCTTCCTTCTCTTCACCATCATTAACATTACCACTACAACTTTCACCACCACAAACAGCAACACCACAATTATCCGCCGGGTGAGATTACCGATAGGTGGAATCGCGACTTCCAACAGTTATCATTCCTCGAGTTCCAGTCTGTACCAGGAGTGCTAGCATCTCCACCAGCGTCACAACTATCACTACTACAACCACAATCATCACCAAAACCATAACTACGACAAAATAAGTCACCACCACCATTACATGTACAACCACCGCCACCAGCATCACTACTAATAACACCAAGATTACTATCAGTACCACCACCACCATCACCACTATTTTTACTATTAGTGTTGTTGTTATTTTCAAAACTGTTTTGTTACACGTTCTGTTGAGCTCACTCATTTTGTTTTAAGGAGTCATCTATCTATTTCTAACTACCGCTTGACAAAGCCTATAAACTTCACATCCAATCCGTGCGTAAATACACCATCAGTTGAACGACTTGTCTGAGATATATACAGGGGAAATCAAGCAATTTGATTGAACAGGGAAGGAAGAATGGTCTAAACTTAGTGTACTCAGATGTATACCGCAATTGATCCTCTTGCATTTGGAAACAAGTTCGGATGGACAAAATAGTTTACCGAGATACTTGACATTAGTGACGTCAGAGAAGTCAAGTATCATACATCTATAGCAACTCTAATAACGCGGTGCGGAGTCGGTTTTTGACATGTTTAGAAGTGCACGTCTTTGTTAAGATGATACAAATCCCTAGAAAAATAGTATCGTTTTTCACAGTAATTATAATTTATTGACTACGGGTTTACACTAGGGTTGCGGTTCCCTTTTATAATTTAATAATATGTCAACGGGTATGTAAGTTAGAGATGTTGGCAGTTGTGCTAGAGCTGACAAAAGGGAGAAGAAACCAGAATGTATCAGGTGTTCGTTTCCATTCGAGCGTTTAAAGCCAAAGTATTGATCATATGCAGCTATGATACACTTTGATTCAATTAAAGGTATCATATTTTATTTCCATCGGAGATTACTATTTCTGCAGTTAAATGTAGCTGACATTTATCCCAGCATGTTAATCGAATTGCTGTTTATCTGAGTTCAATGAGATAAGTTGCCATTGGTGCAATTTGACAATTGATGTGTTTGAGCACACTGAGTCTTGGAATATAACAAATCACTATTCAAAAAAGTATTTTGCAGATTTGTCTAGCGGCATAGTGACGTGTTTCGTCTAAATCGTTATATTCCAAATTTTCCAATAATAAACATCTTATTGTTACGGTAATATTCTTTCGAACAAAATAAATTGATCTAGGTTTTGCTATGACAATAAAATTGTATTTTCCATTGTCTATGACCATATTTCAAGCTAAAGTTGGAACTCATTGGCGCGATTTTGGTGGTACCATTAGCGTACATGTATTAGAAAGGTTTGATTCTTAAAGATCAGCTATAATAAACCTTGCCTTAACCTAGGAATGCGATTGAAATGAAACAGAAAAAACAACATGCACAAACATTGATGCATATTTTCTAGTTGTTAATTTTTAAAGGTAATTTATGTAATAACTAACTGTCTGTACTAATTTACTGTCGATCCTGATATTCTCCAGGATTAGTTGCCGGATTCTTTTTTAGATTTGTTTGGTGCCGTAAGGTCACGTGTCATTCTAGGGACTTTGTCTTTATAAGTAATTTAAAATATGTTAAAGTCAAATGTACTTGGCGAATAATATTATTTAAAGTATAGTGTATTTTTCTCTCGCTTTGTGATGTCAACAGTGCTAAGAGCTAACAAATGTTCAGAATTTGCAGAAATGTCGACATGGTAAGATCATTGACTCTGTAAGTATATACATGTACAACTTGCAATTTTACATAAAATATCGAGCTGACATAGCAATAATGTTTTCTTTGCGATAATTATTGCTCGTGTTCATTATAATATTAGATTAATGTATAAATAAATAATTAAATAGCCCATTGGTGTATAGCACTGACATTTATTTTTGTCAATATTGTGGACACTTGTTTAGAGTCATCGGCATAAACATTGCGTTTCCAAACCCGTCAAAATGTCATTTCTACTTTAACTAGTTACAAGAGTCTGCGATTGCATTTGACGGCATACACCGTTTACCACATGCAAGGATTAACTGACATTTTCTGTTTTCGATGAAAGGTCTGCATGGTACGCTTCCGTATCTTTTAGATTCAATGTGTATTTTATCTTTATATCAATCCCTTCATTTGACGACAACAAGACGAATATTCGCCGATGTTTACAGGAAAACTATATATTGACGGTTACATATTCTGATCAGAAAATATAAGGTTATATAAAATTGGATTTAACAACGTCGCCATCTGACTTAATATTTGATATAAACTGTACAAATTATTATAGCAAATCGTTTTGCATTGGCATTGTTGCAACGGACCATATGAAGGGTAGCATTTCTTTTTCTGAAACTGTTGTTGTTAACATAGCCACTTACATGGCGGTTGCAGTCAACAATATGTCAGCAGGCATTGATAAGGTATATGTTTTATTGAAAGGCTCCAGGAGATTGTTCTGCTAGAAAGCGGGCCAAATGAGATTTGGGATTAAAGACAAACTTAGAGAAATAGTGGGGCACAAACTGTCTACATTTGAATATATTGTCTTATATCAATATTATTAAACAATTAAAGCGGCTACAATTGTGTAAAGCACTTTTTATTTTGCTGTGTCAAACGCTAATATTTTGTTTATATTTGGTAACTCAAGACTGCATTATGATAAAAATCATTAGTCACTATTTGCTGAAACCTTTGTGAACAAATCAGATTGAAATTGGCATCCTATTCAACCTGTAAACCTTTGTGAACACATCAGATTGATATTGGCATCCTATTCAACCTGTAAACCTTTGTGAACAAATCAGATTGATATTGGGGCCCTATTCAACCTGTAAACCTGTGTGAACACATCAGATTGATATTGGGGCCCTCTTTAACCTGTAAACCTTTGTGAACACATCAGATTGATATTGGCACCCTATTCAACCTGTAAACCTTTGTTAACACATCAGATTGATATTGGGGCCCTATTCAACCTGTAAACCTGTGTGAACACATCAGATTGATATTGGGGCCCTATTTAACCTGTAAACCTTTGTGAACACATCAGATTGATATTGGCACCCTATTCAACCTGTAAACCTTTGTGAACACATCAGATTGATATTGGCATCCTATTCAACCTGTAAACCTGTGTGAACACATCAGATTGATATTGGCACCCTATTCAACCTGTAAACCTTTGTGAACACATCAGATTGATATTGGCATCCTATTCAACCTGTAAACCTTTGTGAACACATCAGATTGATATTGGGGTCCTATTTAAAATGTCTGCACCATAACGCAACAGTCAAGCATCGATTATTAAAAATCTGATTTAATTATCATTTTAAAGGCTCGAGTTAAAATTAACAATTCATAAATTTATTATAGTTCTTAACTGATACATGTAAGGGTAGTATTTCATTTTTCATTGCTGTTGCAAAGTATAATAGTACTACTATATATGGCATTTATGTTGTGGCTATGGCGTATAGTGCATCTGGAATATTTACGAAATGTGTGATAGAATTTAAAGAGTGTTGAGTTTTGTAGGTGAAACTTTGCCATAGTTTACTGGAATATTGATGAAAGCAAACATTTTTTACGTACTTTATTGAACCGTGGAATGCGTTCTTTCACCTATGTTTATAACTGAATTTTAAACAAAGTTATCTGTACTTGTTTCTCCAAGCAATATATAATCTGTCTAATACTTAGTCTCTGTTGTGATAATACAAACATACTTGTAGTTGTATCGCACCAGTTTATTCTTGACATCGACAACAAGCTCGGCAAAAGCGCATTTGAAATGAAGTAAAAATTTACGCAAATTTTAAAGTTGTCCATTTTTCAAAAATGTATAACTTAGCATATTCTACGAGTATTACAATGTTATAAAGAAGAAGATAAAAGTCTATACACATAGCAATATAATGCAAGATTTGCGAAAGACATGTTTTGACAACAGAAAGTGCACGTAGTTGCACGTTGTTAACACGCTTTATTGTAAAAACATTACAAATTATTTAAATAAGGCACGTTTTTTGTGTGTTGCGTTTATATGAAGTGATATTTTTGTCATATTTGTCTCCATAAGAAAATGCAATTTACAAACAAGAACACATTTTACGGTTATATGTCTGATATGTTTCTCTTGAATTATACTAATTGATTCTAAGACCCCATTGTCATGACAACCGTAAATTTGCATTTGTTGGCACTCATCGACAATACTATTCGGATAACTTAGACTTTTATGTAGATTGTATACACATATACAAACATGCAATTTATGTTGACATGCCCCTAAAATCTAGTTACATGTATACGTAAATTATTCCACCCGCTCAGGTATGAACTTCGTAGCCCTGCCACATATAAAGTTTAATTTGATTGTATTTACAGTTATATGAGAGCATTACGTGCCAGGAGTCACGTATGAATTAAAAAACTCTAGTATTGTAAAAACGGACAAATGGCTTTTTAATTTTATCGATAAACTTACTAAAAGAAATATTAATTTTTACCTTCCAAACATGCATTTGCTTTCATTGTATATTATCGCCCATATTGATATGTTATACAATTTAGTGTTCCCGGAAACACAACATTCTGCGGTAAGTCAAATATTCCCAAGGTTAATCTGAGTATTATAATGTATAAGCCATTGTTAGGAGTATTGATTGAAACTTGAATGCTTCTTTGTAACAATGATACATGGAAGATATTTCAAAGATTGTTGTCGTTGCCGTTTTAAATGAACTGTTGGTGAACAGAACAATATATCACTAAGTTTATAGACTGTGCGTTACAAGTGTTCTTTTTTCAATATTATTAACTTCAAACACAACATGATTTATGTAACACAACCAGTCAGTCCTATCACAATACTATATCACAACAAACTATCTTGTCAAAAAACATATATATATATAATGACGTTAGTCGAAAGAAATACATAAAGGAATATATAATATTACAAAACTTTTGTTCTAATTTGGCTGCTACACCTGGAGGCTTAAGTGATAAACGCCATGGACCAGGATCAGAAATAAAATCACTGCTTCGCTATATTTTTCTAAAGAGTAGTTGGATTGTAGATGGCAACATGACACGTGCAAATATTTCACGCGACGCATTTGTTGAGAATACAACTCCACTTAATTACACTCTTACGCAATCAGTGATACATATTAATACCTAACTGAGAAAGAGCAAATATAACAAACACGAAACTTTATAAAATAAATCAATGTGCCTGCTGGCATATTTAAAACCGTTCCAATATGACAAAACCACCGATATGCATTATCGGGTATGTGTTTGCGGATTTTATAAGCTTTGTTGAAATGTGTGAAGAGTGAATTACGGACGGATAGGGTATGGATGGATGCCTATTTGCTTATTTAAATTCGTATTCTAAAGCACCGGACATAATAACTTGAAGGACGGATTTTCTGAAAGTACCTTAAGATGCAGGATAACAATATTGCTGATGGGCATTTACATGAATTGCATTTAATCGTGTTTTGGTCTGTTTTGGAAAGTGCAGCTTAATTAAGGGACAAGTGGTGGACAGATTGTCCGATGACTTAGACGACATATTGCAATATCGTGGTAGGATGAATTATATTTACTAACTTTGTGAGTCTCTGAAAATGAAATGTGCAAACAAAATGAAAGACATATATATGCTTTTTGGAGTATGGTAGGATGAATTATATTTACTAAGTTTGTGAGTCTCTGAAAATGAAATGTGCAAAATAAATGAAAGACATATATATGCTTTTTGGAGTGTTGTCGTTTCTAGAGGTGAATTTGAGCTATGGTGGTTTTTGACTGGTATCTGTTAAGATAAATACGAAATGGACCGCTAGAATGACGAGCGGATGCCCGTGAATGTAGTGACATTTTCTCTGCCAGCCTTTGACATCATTAAACTTAATTGCAAGTTGACCATATCAAAGCTGTAAATCCATAAAAAACGATCGGAACTAATGACGGGCTGATAAAACGTGGACAGACGCAAATTCTGATACAAATTGCACTTTTTTTGTTACTGTATCTAGAAGCAATGCACTATTATAGCGGGAACTGTCTTACGATTTCCAGTTTATAAGGCTCTGTACAACTTTAGATTGTCTGAATACTGGGACGACCAGACACGTTGTTCGACGCCTGTTTGTTTGTGCACATTCGAATTCCAGCAATGCTTTGTGAAGCATTGTACAAATGCCTGTTTATGTCTATACTTTACTTCTATACACATTATAATGTGTTTGATTGCCAAACTTGGGAAACTATGAAAGGAAATGGACAGACTAAATTAAAAATGGACTGGCAACGTTAATAAAGTGACATTTTTCAAAGATGACCTATGATAAAAGCATTATGTGGTTTGTGTTTACTAATTGTTTGAAGCTAATAAAACAGCTGTCAGACTAAATAGCGGTCAGACAAACGAACAGACAGATGCCAGCTAACAGCCATTTATTGAACTGCCGTTAAATATCTGATATCAATATTGCTGTAGTACAAGATGGCGAGTTTGGTTTAGGAAGCTTTGTTTGTTTGTTTATTGGGTTTATCGTCCCACCAACAGTATTTCAGTTATCTGGAAACGGTGTCCACTTGAAGCAGATATAGTGCTGCCTTAACTGTGTATAGCATGCCGTGAACACCTGGCATGATACCACACCCAGGCACATTATCCTGACACCGGGCCAACCAGTTGTGGAACTACCCTTATATTTGCTTGAGCATTAGCAAGGGAGCTATACCACTACCATTTTTACGACTTTGGTATGTCGCGGCCCGGGATCGAACCCGGGGCCTGCCGTACCTGGAGCCGACGCTCTACCGATTGCGCTACCAGGTCCGGTAGGAAGCTTTGTAAAGCAAACAGCAAGTGAATAACGGACGGACGGAGTATTAACATTTCTCACACCATATGTCACTGTTGAGGTAAGATACATGTATTACTTTCAAATTATATTGTGAAGCTATGCACATCACCAAATGTCTAGAGGACGGATGGAAGGGTGTATGAATAGACGCCTTCATCATTAGATGCAGGGTGACACCATTGTTGATGCACATTATCGTGTATAGGTTTTACCGATTCTACGAAGCCCTATAAAGCAACAGAGCGAATGAGCGACTGACAGACATATTAGTTGATGTCTGCTTGATTCTGGAAATTGGAATTTATGCCTAGCTCTTTATAGCAATTAACATGACCTGACGGACGGGTGCTTGATAATGTATTGACATTCTCATAGTTGATCTATGACAGATTTTAGCTAAGTTGCCATATGGTATTTTTCCGATGCTGTAAAGAGAATTTGACAGGATAACGGATGGAAAGATGTATACACAGACACATGGTGACATATTGAAACTGTTTGTATATTCCGGATGGCAATATTGAACTGAACATGCAGTAATATTTATTTGATGATCATTTTGATGAAGCGTTGCTCAGCAACGGATCAATTGAATAACAGACGAAGAGAGGTTTTTTGATGAATGACGATGTATGAACGATGGCAAATTTGAACAGAGATGTATTTTATGTTGTTGTTATAAATAATAAATTCTCTAAATCTTTGAAAAAGCTCTAACGTTAAATGACGACAAAACATCACATTATTGTTTGTCTTAATGCATAAGTGACCAAACAGACAGACAGACAGACAGACAGACAGACAGACAGACAGACAGACAGACAGACAGACGCCAATTGCTAAACAATTACTGAAACTGCCTTTAGTCGCCGGATGGTTTTATTGCTGACGTGATCGTGTAATTCTTTAAAACGGAAAACCGGAAACGGTTTTACCTCAATATATGTAAGGTGATTGAATAGTTGTCGACGTATTTGGATTGTCTTATGCAACATGGTCTATACTGCCTACAATGCTAACAAATTTTGTAAACAGCGGACAGGAAAAAGGAAGAGCTGACGGGCAAATGCCTGTTACTAATACTAAAATGCATGTGACCAATACAAAGCAAAATCTCAAGCAGACAATCGTAAATTAATTAAAGGTATTTTTCTTTGACGTCCTGGACGTCTTAGACAATATTCAACTAAGCCTTGAATTAGGAGATACTAACAGCGGACGTCTTGGAGACCTTTTTGGTATTTTGAAACTGTCTTGTGATTCCGGGTGTCAGTAGCAATGAGTTGGATCAGCGTGTTTTAGCATACCAGTTTTGGAAACCATGTAAAAAACAGATAAGACTGTGTGACACACAGTTGTGAATATTGCACTGATATCTGAAATAATAAGAAGCTTAGTGTCAAATTGATGATAATATTTATTCTGTACAGAAACTGAAAGACATATTACCCCGTGTAAGCCAGACGCAAGCTAGTATATTCGAACAACATTATGTTGCGTGTATCTGTTTACCATCTGCGTAAAGCATTTAAAGGCAGAACGCGGCCTAATTTTCATACCTTTTGGGCAGATTCTTTGATGCTTAACTGTACATGTACATTGAAAGTGGTATTTCGGCGAAATTTGTAAATTTACTTGACAGATAAAATGACGGACATAATTATGCCTTTGAGACTGCTTGGAATATGTGCCCCAGGACAATATTGCTGGGCGCAATAGAGTTTATGGAAAAAGAACTAGTATCAAAATTAAACTACTGTCGTGAAAATAAAGAAACGTTTTTTGTTTTATTTTTATACAATAAAATGTGTACCTTTTATTTATTACATTCCGTAGTCTTGTTTAATTTGCACATGCTAGTATGAACAAGATATTTTCTTCACGAACAAAGGAACTACGTTATCTATATTACCTTTTACATTTCAATCCATTCAATATATTTTATACATTAAAATACATAGCATGTTTATTTTTACTAAAGTCACCTTAATATTTGAAATAATAAGCAAACAACAACAACAAAAAAAAAACAAAAAAAACAACAAAAAAACAAAAAAAACACGCATATTGTTGTAGCTGTGGCCTTGTGTTGCATTGTTTAGCCAGAACGATTTATATTGGACAATTCTTGAATTATGGAAATTTGGTGATGTTCGCGTTGTCATTGGTCATATCCTGTATGAAAGATTTACCAAACTGGAAACTGTAAACATAATTTACTATATCACTCAGAATACAGGATGAAGACAGCCACTGTTTGGGATTGCATTTTATTTATTTGTTTTGGAGCATAACTAAGTTTGATGAATTGAGTTTTGACAATCCTCCAATTTTGCCAACGTGTTTGTGAGGGGATTCCAAAACAAACCTAGATACTTGGAAGTTGACCATATTTATCACTATAACATAGTAACTTATCAGTCTTAAATTAAAAATTTATAAACAGTTATTGGTATTTCGCATATGTACCGACTATTACTGGATTCTAGGTGGCCAGGGGCTGAAGTCGGTGACTCGGGCATGGGCGCCCTGACTTTTAGATCTATCTCTAGAACTGTAATCCGACCAATAAGGTAGTTTCTTCTTTAGCGTGACAATATGTATATGTGCTATGAATCTCCGATAAATTATAATATCACAAGTACTAGCACTTTATAATATCGACCCTTAACTTAACTTTAATATAAATTATGTATTCTAAGTTTCTAACAACCACATATACAAAAAGTACGTCGCATATTATTTATCAAGTCATATATATTGGTGTTTACCTATTTGCTTTTACGAATAGAGGGTCGTCGTTATTGTGACAGCTTCGCAAATGTAGATTTTGTATTAAAATTGCATTCTACGTATGTATCACAAGCTATAATTGAGATAACACTAATACAAACATGACATCCTAATGCCCATAAAGATCCACTTGGCTTCATGCTTGCAATCTCAAGTCTCTCTTGTAATCATAACCACGAGAGTGCATTTGACGGTGTTCCACCGATAACCATATGCCACCAGTCACTGATTTAGTGAACATGTCAATCAAAGCCGCCGTAATATGTTCTGCTCTAAAGCAGACAGAAGAAGTTGTCTGATTTCATCGCATAAACACCCCATCAGAAATCATAATGGATGCTTTGCTATTCAGGCGTAAAATTCCTGTTGCTTTGTATTGATTATATTCAACACCGAGAACTATTTAGTTTATAATATTTTGTTTCCATCGAAAAAAACAACACAACAACACAAAACACAAATTGTTCGGTTAGAGATATTTATTCCTGCATTTTATCTATTTGATTTTCTTGTTTATCCGAGTAGTACACAGAATTTTAAACATCATTGCACTGCGCATATTCTACCTTAAAGCAAAACGCACAAAAACGGATGATATGTATATGGGGAAATTCCAGTAATTCCATGGAATGTGCTTTAGTTGATATATTCAGTGAATATAAATTAAGTCATGTCATTCGTATAATACGATGGGCGGTAACATGTAGTTTTGTTTATTTGTTATGGACCCCATTTATCTACTGTCAAAGAGCTTCATGTCATGTATTGCAGTTAGTTATCGCCTTGTGTCGTTCAGGTAATATACGTAATATGGTGCAATCCTGCTTCCCTAGACACCACTTATAATAAGGTAGATTTATATACGTTTTAGGTACATGCGTATCAACACATATAATAACATTGTGCATTGTCGCTTTGCTTCTATTAGCATTATTGTTAAATATGTGCTTTCATTACACATTTTATTGCTCACATGATTATCTACATTAGCTTTTTCCTCAGATTAAAAATAGTAATGTTATTGGATTAACATACTTTTTGCGAGGAAAATTTGAGGTATGTTTATTATGACGATATAATAGCACACGGCCATGACTATAGTTGTTTATACAGGCAAATATCTAAATACTGCATTATTTTACCCTTTGTATTGTTTTATCCAGGTTTTAATGTTTTAATAGGATATGTTTTAAAAGACAATAGTACAATATTTACCTTAATATTTCCAAACTACTAGTGCATTTATTATAGCAAATTCTACGTGTACGTGTTGTCATAAATTGGCATTCATGGATTTTTGTTTACAGTCAACTCAATTTGCATGATATTTTCGTGTGGGAATTACGCGTCAAAATATGTTTACGACGTAAGATACACGTTTTACACATATTACGTGACAACCTTTACAGTTCCATGTGGATCTGTTCTTACTCTTATCTATCCCATGTCCTCATTTTAATGCCAACTAAAAGAATGCATTAGATTGTATTTACCGACAACCATAAGACAGCAGTTGTGCAAATGTAAGTCAAAGACCACAGAATATTCTTAGGCAGAGGTTCTTCAAAATAAACACGGAAGAGATCCAGTTTTGTTTGTGTGTGCAAATATGCGTACTAAGTCGTTTCAGCAATAATATTTACCATTAAATTGTACACATTGTTATCGCATATTGAATTGCTCTCTGCTTTTTTGGCGACAGAAAGACCCCGTCAATCTACAAGTAATTTTCTTTGTAAGCTCTTGTTGTAATGACAGCTACTTACATGATATGTCACTTGACGTCGGTGGTAGTCAATTCTGTTATCACTGTAAGGCACTGAACGTTTTCTTTCCGTCAACAGACGGACTAGGATGTAAAACTGCATCGCACATATTAAGAGAAATGTTATTCTACAAATTTCCTTATGTGCTTTTATTGTTGGTCTCTAATTTTGTCGATAATATTTAACTCTGATTCATTTGTGTCTGTCATATTTTATTGTTAGTGGAAACATTTCCTGCATTTAATGTTTCATCTTTTATTTTGTTTTAATCTAAAAATTATAATTACATTTCATATATTGTTGTGTAGTATTTTGGTATTTAACATTACGCACGGCCATTGAACGTGACGAATGATACGTATTGGGGATTCAGTAATTCAAGGAGATTTTGTCATTGGCATGTGTAATGTTTATGAATGAGCGCGTTGCATCCCATTGATGAATCTAACCCAACCACCTGCAATTGAGCTAACAGTAGATTTGGTGTGCATTGTGCAATTGTCTCGAATTATGATTAATTTTATGTCAAAAGCTTTGTGGTATGGTGTGCTGATTGAAGCTATGTTGTGATGATTTCAAGGCAGACTATAGTTAGCCGAGTAATGAGACCTTACTTCAGGGTGGCACTGTAATTTATGCAATCGTTTCCATCGGACTTAACCTGATCTGGTATTTAAAGTTGTGTGCGTGATACGTGCTTCAAGCGTTGGATTACCTTTGCTTTATTTCCTCTCCAATTTACTGGTATCCTTACTGATAAGGAAGACATTGGAAGATGCAACGTTTACTAAACCACTGCTGTCATCTCTTCTCTGCAATGAACTTTGCTTTGAACAAGAATATATATGTATATATATATATATATATATATATATATATATATATATATATATATATATATATATATATATATATATATATATAGTGCTGATTGCATGGATCAAACCAGGGACCCCTGATTCAAAATCTAATGTCTCACCACTATAACCATTAACAGTAATTTCGCGTTTACGTGCCGCAATAATCCTTACTTATCCAGAACGGCAGCTTTTTTCTTTATATTATGTATTTTGGTATACAGAAATTCTCACATGTCACAGCAATTTGTCAACTCTTTATTCGATCCACGAAGTATACCAAAAGTTAAAATCTATCCAGCCAACAAAAGGGTTCATAAGCTTGAGCATAACCCCAAAAGAAAATTACATACACTCAAATGTTAAAACAAGATATATATGCACGATATATTTATCACTGGATTTTACATGCCGAATACTTAAAACTGTCACAGGATTTTACATACAAACATCTATACATAAATACGCTTTACCTGAATGCGTAAGTGAAAACTGTAAATGTATATCCGGATTAGCAGTAAAGTAATCACAGTATCGTTAAATGTCTCCTCTCTGTCGAGTGGTTGGCTTGTAGACGGCGACATGACACAAACAAATGTCACACGCGACACACTCGTTGAGAAAACCTCTTCACTTCAGCGAACTCTCTTCAACATCATTGAGTATATAGCAGTATATTCCAATACAACACTGAGACAGGGCATAAAATAGCTGAGACAGAGTCGCCCCAAAAGGACCAATGTGCCTGTTGGCATATTGAAACTGCCTTTAGATGTAGGATGACAATATTGCTGAGGTGCAGTATCGTTATTTGTTTACCGATTTTCGGAAGCTCTACAGAGCAAGGGGCAGACTGAATTACGGACGAGTGGACAGATTGTTTTATGCCTGTTTGTTTCGTGAAAGTGGTATTTCATCAACGCTGTGTAATGCAATGGACACATAGAATGACGGTCGAGCGGTTGCCTGTTGATGTACAGACCTCTAAGATAAGCGAGGACAGCATCGAGCTAAGATGTATTAAGGTGTATTGTTTACCATACAAAGATGATACTTTGAAAAGTACAGATCAAACTAATTGACGGGCAGACAGAAGGATAAAGAGCGCCATAACATAATTTATAATGTGTATCGACGTGTATTTGTTTTCCGATTTTATGAAGCTCCGGCATATTGTTTTATGTGTGGTTGTGAGTTGTTTTAATATGTATTTCTGCCAAGGCCTGTACAGCAATGGACAGGCGAATACCTGTTAAAAGAATTGACATTTTCTTAGACGAGCAACGCCAATATTGAATTTGGTTGTGCTGTGTGTTTGTTTGCGAACTGAAGCTTTGAAAATGCATGAGTGGGCTTAATGACTTGATGCATTGACATTTTTGTAAAAGGACCTGTAACACTATTGAACAAAGATGCGTGACGATAGTGCGTTTATCAACGTTATAAAGCATTGACAATATTGAATAGCTGTTAGACAAACGGACGGACAGACGCAAGTTTACATACAATCTATTTATATTGTTTTCCTATTGCGATATGCCCATATTGCTTATTTGCATTATCGTGTATATGTTTACTAATTTTATGAGGGGCATACTGACTAACGAAGGCTCGAATGAATACATAATGAAGTATAACCTTAGATACCCAGTCACAATGATGAGCAAGGACACATAAAGTATGTTGTTAAACTATTTTTATTTTCCTTTCATTAATGTTTAATTTCATAATTAAAACTGATTGATGTTTTCAGTAAAACAGGTAATAAGCCAACGTGGTGGGCGTTGGAGAAAAAGATCTATTTTTAACATGGACATTTGAAGACACATTTGCCTCTATAAACTGAAATATCACAACGTCAAAAGATTCAATCAGATCTGCTTCCAAATATACTTTTGGCAGTTGAGACTTATACTACGGCGAATCTATCGATAACAAAGACGCGTATAAATAAAATCGATTTCGTCTTTGCACACTGCGGAGGAGGGCACGTCAATCAAACAGACGCGATGAAGTCACATTACCTGTTCATGTAATTACTGTATCTATCCAATTTAGAAAAAAGTTTTGCAAAGACCTATGTCGAAATTAGCTGAGCCAATCCCATGGTCTTTATTTCTTAATGGCTAAGTGCTGACGAAAAATCGAGAAATGGCTTGTTCGCTCTAATTTTCTTTCATGACGTTTAGAATAAAATAACTGGCACATGTACCAAATTACCGATTTCCCTGCAGAGAACGTTATCACATGAAGGAATCAAACCTGGGCACTTACATATGACTTCACCAGCCTTAAAAAACGCTCGTTGTCGAACATGTGGCTTGTTTTTATATTTAACAACATTAGGTAGATAAATATAACACGTTGAACTAAGAATGTAATAGATATTATGAAAGGAAATGAGGCCCTTTTTCTTATGGCAATGGTGCTAAATAAATACTGAGACTACTTCCAGTATGTATTCATTTACCTAACTGCATACAACTGAAGTTCTTAAATAAGAATACGTGACAACTGCAACACATACCAAAATTCGAAAAGGCACAGGACTAATGTGATCACATGCAAGCCAAAGGTAAAAGTAAGAACATATCTGTTATAAGTCATTTAATAAAAAGAGCAAACTCAACAGTTACCGCCTTGGAATGGTCAGTCGGCAAAAGGGTATAACTGGCGTGTTTAAACCAGTTTTCAGAGCTGTTCTAACCTTGCACTCATAAGGGTTTTTTCAGCTGCAAGATGACAAGAAAACCGATGTATTTGAATAAAAAAAATGTCCAAGCGCTGATGTTTTCTTTAATAAGATATGTCGAAAGTTGTGACGTCATTGAAAAACATTGTCCACATATTGCCGACTGACCATTCCAAGGCGGTAACTGTCGGGTTTTTCCCTTTTTCTTAAATGACACATCACAAATTTATTCTTACTTTTACATTTTGCTTGCAAGTGAAATACCTTTGTCCTGTGCGTTTTCAGAGTTTTGTGTATGTTGCAATGCTCATAGGATTTTGTCATATATTCCTATCTAGAACTTACAAACACTTGGTTAATGCCATAAAACAATAGCTACATGCATAACTTTAAATCCCTATAATACTTATTTAGCATATTTAAGACATCGCCAATCATTGTAAACTGTGACTCTTTAGTTTTTGATCGAGGATCAATTCGCATTGTTACTTGCCTGATGTCCACCACCCTAACATTGACCCACGCCAGTTTATATACATTCATTGACTCTATCTTTAGATGCTGGATGACAAAAGGCTAAGTTGCATTGTCGTGTATTTGTTTACCAATTTACTGAAGCTCTGGAAAGCAACTGATTGGATTGAGGACGGGCGGACAGCTGTTTATGTCATTTTGTTAATTGAAATTGGCATTTCGGTAACGCTCTGCAAGGTAATTAATAAATAGAATGGCGAAAGGACGAATGTCTGGTACTAAATTGATATTTTCTTGAGCCACCCATGATTATATTGCAATAAGATATTATCATGATGTGCCTGCTTAACGAGAAGATATGGTTAGATTGAATGATGTGCGAACAAATGGACGGACAATCCTTGCAGACGCAAGTTGACAGATAATTTATTCCAACAGTCATTAGTAAGTGCCTGCTGACAGTATTGCTGAGGTGCATTGTTAAACGAACAGATTGAATTGAGACGGGCGGGCAGTTTTTTATATGCATGATTATATAAAAATTGTCTTTCGACAAAGCTCTGTAAAAGCAATGAAGCGATAGAATGGCGGATAGACGTGTGCCTACTATACTTAGAAAATATTGCAATTTATACTAAGTTTGCGCAGCTTTAAAAACAACGAGTCAATATTGCTAAGTTGCATTATCGAGTATTAACTTACCAATTGTATGCAACTATTTCGTATAAAACGTGAATATCGGTCACTCTGATGTATTGGTGTCTGTAAGCATGCTGATTGCTTTCTTAGACACATTCCGATGGACCATTGATGCAAATCATCAAAGGTCGCCGTCGAGGTCCTGTTCAACAATGGAATATTTTGCCAAACAACAAACCGACCAAGAAAAAACAACACCTTGTTGTTCTTTAAAGATTTAAAATGCCGCCAAGTGTCCATGTCTTAAACTTATATTCAGTAAAGAGTTGTCTAGTCGCATGTGAGAGATCCAAATACAAACAAAAGAACAGAGCGTATCATTTGACTTGTACATAGTAGATTGTCGTAACAAATACAGTTTTAACAAAGCATACACACACAGATGGAAAAGTAACAATTAAGTGACGGGTAATGATATGACAACATTTTAAAGTACAATCTGAATTATTCTGATATTCACCGAAGTTGAATAATAACCGAAATGCAATGCATGAAAGCGCCGCACTGACTTTTCCGGGAACTATTACATATAGACGCTGCGCGCGCAGCTGCGATGACACTTTTGGTCCATGGTGCATCCACGTGAATTTGCGCGGCAAAGCTAGAGATAATGCAATGGCCGAACAGAAAGAAGAATTAGCTGTTATCATTTGTAATGCTGAACCTTCCTCCTGATCTTTAAATGCTATATTGGCTTTATAAATGTTTTGAATGTGGCTGAAACACTGTCAAGTAAACATATTATATAGAAATCTTCGATGGTGCAATAGAATGGTAAAGTTACACATAGTGTATATATATTCAAAATAAAAGTCTAACCTAAGTATTTCTGCCAACAGACTAATTTTTAACGCTACTCTTGTACACGTAAGACGTGGGCTGCGTTCAAAGGTTAATAATCGAACTTTGGCTATAATTAATTAATTGATAAAACGTTGTGCTATTATAGCATGAACAAAGTCTGGTAATATTCATTTTTACTTCATTAAAATGTACATTTATGTTCTGCTGTTGTTGCCATGGAAACATACAAAAGGATCATTTTCAAATAAAAATATGTATACGTTTTTACAATATTCAGCAATTTGTCTTATTCAAAGTTACATTATTTATAGCTGAAATGTTATTCACCAACATAAAGCTATTTTTTCCAGAAGTTGACTGCTATGAAAGTCAAAATGTTATTTTATGATTAAGTTAAGTGTTTTATTTTATTAAAAAGTAACACAAAATGAAAGACTTTTATAAAATCAGAAAGACCCCAACCCAATGACAATTATGCTGATAAAAACAAAATGTGGATTTTATATGTAAAAATTGTCTTCTTTATAAATATTCTCAGGTTAAATTTTCCTTCAAGTGAAGACATGTTTACGCATATTTCATTTAAAATAAACACAATTTATTGACCTTCCATCTTCAGAAAATTGTAATTGAAACTCAATGAAATTCTTTACTTTGAGTAACCATAGTAACGAGTTCTGAATCTGGACATCATAATATAATTTCTTAAAGTACAGAAACAACATAAAAAGGTTCCAGGCCAAAGTGCATCTCTTTGGAATTAATGGTAAAAGAGCATTGCCATTAAAGACATAATGCAAAGTGGTCATGGTTTATAATCATTGCTTAATCATATTTCATAATGTATAACATTGTTATGAGCAGACTTGAGTGCAGTGATAAAGCATTGTATGGAGCCCTGCCTAGCCAAGTTTCCCTGACCATGATTTTACATTTATTTCGCTTTCATTCTCAAGTATGTTGTGGTTATAAAAACTTTTATCCAAAGGCATTATACTTGCATTTGGAAAACAGAATTTGACTTGATTATAATAATAAAATCTGACCACTGCAAGAAGTAAACAAAAAGAGTATATAGTTAAAGCTCTTCTGGTCAGAGATGTTACTCAACATTTAAAGATGAAGGGAGACAACTACGAAAATATTTCTCAATAAAGACAAGACTTGTATACATTCATATCACCAATTTATTAAATTTGTACAATTAACATTACATATCATATAAAAGTGCATTGAGTAGTAATGGAATGATATTGATATTTAATCAATATATGTTATTAATATTTAGGGTTAATCATATCTTGCAAAAAAACACAAGGGTAATGGTGAGAACCCCTTACCCAAAGCTAGAAAGTTTGTGAATTTTTAAGCAATGGATAAGTCAGATTTAGAAACTATCTTGCCATTTATGTTCTAATTTCTAGCCTCAGG
The DNA here is from genome assembly GCA_007844125.1 of Sinonovacula constricta. Classification (NCBI taxonomy): domain Eukaryota; kingdom Metazoa; phylum Mollusca; class Bivalvia; order Cardiida; family Solecurtidae; genus Sinonovacula; species Sinonovacula constricta. The sequence continues at coordinate 32,442,702 of CM017568.1, forward strand.
GGCAACTTAAAACTGTGTCCTTTAATAATAGAATAATTACTGAAAGCTGTTGTATACCTTATGGTACCTTTCAAATAACATTAATAGTAATGATTTTATTAATATAGGAAATTGGTACCAACATTTATTTAGACTTAGAACTATATATAATAATAGAAAAGTATTACTTAAGGTTACAATAATAAAAAACAAAAACAATAATTATCATAATAATAAAATTAAAGAAAAAATATTTATGATAAAAAAAATTATAATAATAATAATAAGTTAATATAAAAATAATAATAATAATAACAATAAGTCATTATAATTAAATTAACGATTATAATTATTAGAAAACCAAGTTTTTCAAATTATATTTACTTCTAAAGCTTTATGATTATTATAACTGAGCTGTTTCCATCATTATCGTAATTGGATCAAATAGAAATCAATCACATATGTTTCATCAAACAAATCAATACAGGATGATCCAGATTATTTCATTAGATATACTAAAAATTTCATATACAATATAGTGAGGAATATTTATTTGATAGACTAAATAGGAATGAGGTATTACTTTTTTCCTATGACAATATTTAATTTGGTGAAATGATAAGTTTTATTATAAAAAGCTCTACATGTTTTTGTGTTTTGCCAAAGTTTTAATTTTTTTTACAAAAGGTACAATTTACAATGCAAAGATGAATTTCCTTTAAAGGTAAAACAAGAACCTCTTACAAAATAAATCATTTAAATTTATCTGCAGTTAGTACACTTCATCTGTTGTACTGATAATCATCAGTAACACTATATTGTTTATAAAATTGATTTAAACAACTATTTCACTGGGAAAATAAAAATTAATAAATATTCATCAAACTTCTATTTGCAGTGCCCACTAGTCTAGGTATAGAATAATGATCATATATCTTTTCTCTAAGCATAAGAATCTTGTTAAGTTTTATTCTTTATGAAATACATCACATCAACACAGTTATGGTCATGATTATGATGTCCTGCTATTATTAGTGGTGGAAGACACAAGACAAATTCTAGGTAGAATCACTGGCACCCGGCAGGTCAGCTGGAGGGCCACCCCTATATGTCTTTATGTCAACCAGGGGCCTGTTTCATTAACAAGTCGCATCGCAATTTTTAGGGAGTTTATAGCAAGTGTAAAATTTTCTTGCAATTTGCGTTTCATTAAATATCGCAAAATCGCAAAAGCACCTGCTTTGTGCATTTTATGATGTCAAAACTTGTGTTAAACTAGATGCAAATTTAAGCAACAACGAAAATGACAGATGCGACTTGTTAATGAAACGGGGCCCCTGGACTTGAACCCACCTGGTGAGTGATGATTCGTACAATTTAAAGATTAAATTAACTACCTAACTATTTTCAATACAAATTCAATTTAATAAACTAACAGTAAGATTTTAATTCAAAGAGATTATAAAGTCTTAAAATGAAAACAACAATTATTGCACATCAGATCTGTAGTACACCTTAAAAATAAGCAAGATATTTATAAAATGACAATCATGCTAACAACATGTCAAATGCAAGTGGTCAATATCTGTTTACTTTGCATTCTACTGATAGTGATGTTATTGGCCCAAAAACGCCCATTGGTATAATCAAATCTATATAAATACAAAGTTTGATAAAATATATCAGGCTAAATAAAGAAAATTGCAGAAATTGTTGGCAGAATAAATAATTTAATTTTCCTTACTGGCATAATTTAATATTACCATGAGAAGGAAAAAACTTTCTGAATTATGTCCAGGCGGCATTGCTGAAGTATGTCATTCTTGGCTAAATGACTTGTCATATCACATGGCACATGGGTGGACAAATGGACGATGACATTTCTCCTGGTGTTAGGAAGCCTTAGCAGATGCATGTGACAGGATTACTTATAGGTGTTTATAGGACAGCAATGTTTCATACATGGTGAATTTAGCAAAAGCTCCTGATTACTATTTTTGATGTGATGGATAATGGCAATTAAAGCAATAGCAGTGATTTGAAAATGAAGGAATATAGATTATATTGGACTAATAGGTCTGTTTAAGTATCCACTCTTTAAGCTTAATTAGGATAATGAAACAAATGTTTATCTTTAATCATATTTCCTCCCTGCCCAATTGATGACTGTAACTGTAGTCTTATCAAATTTTAAATAAATATGTTACTTTTTTCATTGCATAAAATTACATAATAATTAATACAAATTATTATTACAATAAAATAACTTCCAAATGGAATGTATGTAGCAAGAGGAATTGTTCTTTTCTGTTCCTCTTATATGGAAATTACTTTAGAAAAAATCTAGTTTCTTGCCTTTTTTTCTTGAGGCTAAAAACAGACACATGCTCATTCACTGTTATTTTGTCCCAAATTAATGATTTGATTATATTACATGTTCTGAAAATTATTCGTTGGTCAGTAAATGACCCTTCCTCATGTTTTGTTTTATAAACAGGCCTCATGCTAATCAGAAAATGGCATTTTACCATGTGTTAGTAATGGCCAGCCCTAGGTTAGACAAGTGTGATAGTTTATAGAAAAGCAGCGGATATTTGGTATACTTTTTAGGCAAAATGAATGTTACAAAACAAATTAAGGCTTCTATCTTTGACATTTAAATGTTGGTTAGCTTATTTGGGAATATTCTATATAGTGTAAGTAGATTTGTGCATTTGATGCACACTAATTATGCTGGTATAGTTCCATTTCATGAAAAGAAAATGCACATAAATGGATTTTAATGTACGATGATAGTATTTTTCCCTCTCTATAAATACCTCTATTGAGATTTCTTTTATATAAAAATAAATCAAGGATTTATGCTTACAGTTTTCTGACCATTTAGTTAAATATGCAACATGTAAATGTTAAAACTAATATATATGCGTTAAAGTGTGAAAGCTTTGGAATTTATTGGTGAACATTTTATTTTTAATAACATCTTACTTTTATCTTTTTAGTTTATAGTTCTATATAAAATACAAATAATAGACCAAACATTTTTTAAACAAGTGAAATCATCTTACATGTGCGAAGGTCACTCATATGGATTAAAATACACAAGACGATCTGGCATACCAGTCAAAGTCACGAGGGTGCCATTGTAATGATTCTGTTGTGGCCGATCACTTTAAACACCCCCAACATGTGTTATGACTCTTCTGAGGCCCAATCAACACTTTAAATATCCCCAACATGTGCTATGATTCTATTGTGGCCCAATCAACACTTTAAATATCATCAACATGTGTTATGACTCTACTGAGGCCCAATCAACACTTTAAATATCCCCAACATGTGCTTTGACTCTACTGAGGCCCAATCAACACTTTTAACATCACTAACATGTGTTATGATTCTACTGAGGCCCAATCAACACTTTAATCATAAATAACATGCGTTATGATTCTACTGAAGCCCAATCAACACTTTAATCATCACCAACATGTGTTATGACTCTGCTGTGGCCCATTCAACACTTTAAACATCACGTACATGTGTTATGATTCTACTATGGCCCAATCAACACTTTAATCATCACCAACATGTGTTATGACTCTTCTGAGGCCCAATCAACACTTTAAATATCCCCAACATGTGCTATGACTCTACTGAGGCCCAATCAACACTTAAAACATCACTAACATGTGTTGTGACTCTACTGAGGCCCAATCAGCACTTTAAACATCACCAACATGTGCTATGACTCTGCTAAGTCATAGCATAACATGTGTTATGATTCTTTTGTGGCCCAATCAACACTTTTAACATCACCAACATAAGTAATTGGCTTATTTAATTGCTTTACAACTAAATAGTTAATAATCAATAAGTCTATTATTATTATTCAACTTGACATACTTTGTATTTGCTCACTTCACACTTTTCTCTTTCTTGTATACATATCTGTATAATTTTTGATGCAATGTTATGTTATGTTGTTTTGGTAATGAACTGTTTGTTTATGCCTAATAAAGATTGAATTGAATTGGCTTATTAACTAGAGTAATACAAGAAAAAAATAGAATTAGGAGTTTAGGAGTTTTATTTTGAGAACAAATTTTCCCAATAAAACCAAGGCCGTCCTGTTTGATGCTGAACACACACTTTGTAAAATGAAAAGAAATTAATATACAAAACAACCCTTAAAACAATGCCACAGAATCTTTTTTGACACCTGACAAAAAGTAATGTTTATTTTTTTACCCAGGCAATCTTTCCACTTACATTAATAGACCAAAAAATGCATTTTTATCATTTGATTAAAGATGCAGTATTTAAATCAGTTTCAAGATGTATTGCTTTAACAATTTGAAGCATCTTTTTTTCAAATAAATAAAATGTAATAACAAATAAGAGTCAGATTTTAATCAAACATCCCCTAAAAACTAGACAAACATTATCCTTTCATATTAATATTTCAGTCAATCTGGACAGGTTCAAGCACATTTCAAACCAGTTACAAAATACGCCTATACGCATATATTTCACTGTGAGCCAGATATTGCTTGACTAACCTAGTTACTGTGAATACCTATTACCAATGGGGTTTATAGTCTGTCTGAGGAAGGGTCATTGCTTTGTGAATAGAACAACAACTTTATCTTCATTATTAGTTAAATATCTATTTTAGTGAAATATGTAATTTCTATTACATAATTACAACAATCTATTTATCGCCAATCATTTTTGTACAGAAATCTATATATATGCCTGGCAAACATGTCTGGACATAAAATGCACTATTTTGTCCAACATTTATCTAACAAAAACATCATCTGAATATACATGCACAGATTGTAAAACTAACTCTATCTCAATTGTTAATCTGAGACGACACATACTGGCAGCTATCTCTTTGTTTTGTCCATTTCCTCCAGCATCGAGACAAGTCTCTGTCGAGCTTTCTTATTAAGGTGTTCTACAGCATTTACTAATGCTATCAGCTGCTTGATACTGTACTCCTGAAAGTAAAACAAAAACAAGCAGGTTTAAAATCCAGGTTGAATGTACTGTTCATATTGACTATTTAAGGTAAATATAGGAGTGCAAATATGAATAGTTACTGAAAAAATGCTGCATTCATACTGCTGCCACCCGGTGTACGGACATTTGCCCCCCCGGACATTTGCCCCCCGGACGTTTGCCCTCTTTTAAATGCAGGCCGGACGTTTGCCCCCCTGTCGTTTTTCAGAGCCGGACTTTTGCCCCCCTGCCGATTTTCAAAGCCGGACGTTTGCCCCCTCAACAAAACTTGAGGGCGGACTTTTGCCCCCCCCCCCCTCCCATAACGTAAGGGCGGACGTATGGAACGTCCACGCCGCTACTATGAATAACGAGGCCCGGACAAACAACATCTGCGAGGCATGGAATAATGGCTTCAAGACACTAGTAGGACACTCCAACCCGTCACTGTGGACAGTAATCGATGCCTTCAGGAAGGATGCAGCCCTAGTGGAGGCAGAGATCTACCGTGTGCGACTAGGAGTGCCTTCCACAAGGTCGTGCAGGCAGGGAACGAAGAAGTTCCAGGAAAGACTTCGATCACTCTGTGAGAGAAGGGTGACCGGAGACATGACCATCGTAGACTTTTTGAGGGCCATTGGAGGGCATATCCGTCTCCGGTATGGGACTTAAGTCTGGTGCCCGTTGATGAACTGTGCACATGTGCACTATCAAGTGTTCTGATACTACAATGTGCATTCGATTTTCTATTGTTCTAAATTGAGGAAATGCATATACTACCTCGTTCGCTGAAAATGTTCTAATCAAAATGTGCTTGTTGTATATTTGTTTTCATTATTTTTGTCAGTTGTACTTTCACGTGTTATATTCTTATTATTGAAACTGTTGTAATTAAGCCTGTAATAAAACTTGAATTTATTTTGTCTCGTTTTACATGTCATCCCTATGAGATATAAAAATGAGGTGCATTTTATAAAGTTACTAAAAACATAAAATATATAATACTTGACAAAACAGAAGAAAAACATTAAACGGATCTATATAGTTTTTCAGACGAAATTATGCCTACAATACGTGAATTTTGCAAACTAATTTTGATTAATCAAAGTGTTTTAAATGGGTCTAGGCCTACCAGTTGATTGACAGTTAACCTGTTTGTGACACTCTACGCATGAGTGGCAAGCGATCGCGGGAAATGTGTAGCAAACAACCTGTTAAAGCCGAAGTCTTGCGGGTTCGACGGCGAGAGCTTTAGAACGGGTAAATTGTCTCGGAACCTGATGCGATGTAAAGATATGAAGGCAAACTAGATTGTAACTTTTACTTAATTCCAGTCCTATGAAAAAAATTATACAAAATTTTGTTACACCTAACACATTTCATGTACTGTAGCACCATGTAGTACCGTTTGTGTATGTTTCTAATATGGTGGGAAGACATTTACAGGCGGGATACAGAGTTTAGAAGAAAGGGAGGGCAATTTCCGCCTTGACATTTTAGTAGAGGGGGCAAACGTCCGCCTTGTAATTTCAGCTGGGGGGCAAACGTCCGCCTTGTAATTTCAGCTGGGGGGGCAAACGTCCGCCTTGTAATTTCAGCTGGGGGGCAAACGTCCGCCCTTCACAAATAGGGGGGCAAACGTCCGGGGGGCAAACGTCCGGGGGGGCAACTGTCCTAGATTCCTGCAACCTACCCACTCAATACCTTGCACAATGAAGACAAACGATCAAGTTACATTTTTCCTGCATTTGTGTTTATAATTTATCAGGATCTCATGCTGTTGTTTTCTTAATTTCAGACTACACAGACCTTATCTGCGAAATAAATTTGTTTCATCATTTATTTGTATTATTCCCATATATTGTTTTTGTAAATTTGCAATATGTTTTTTCTTTCTTATGAAAATACTGCATCTTTCCTTGAATAATTTATTCTATTTAAAAATATATCTTGTTTGAAAGTGATTGTGTTAGTTAAGTAAATCAGTCTGATACTGAGTTGATCGTGTTATCCTCCTTTGAATGTTTGTTAATATTTATCCATTTCTTTTTGCCAGTGCATCAACACACATTTACAATATAAAATAAAAATACACATAAACTGTCTCAAATGACAAGGCAATAATTTATACAACATGATGGCACTGTCAAATTTACACAATGCTATTAGTTTTTGGAGAAAAGTAATAGTTATCAGCAATCAGGACAATTTATGACATAATGTACTGGATTATGAACAACCTCAGGGGAATCTAGGACAGTTGCCCCCCCGGACGTTTGCCCCCCGGACGTTTGCCCCCCCTATTTGTGAAGGGCGGACGTTTGCCCCCCAGCTGAAATTACAAGGCGGACGTTTGCCCCCCAGCTGAAATTACAAGGCGGATGTTTGCCCCCCAGCTGAAATTACAAGGCGGACGTTTGCCCCCTCTACTAAAATGTCAAGGCGGAAATTGCCCTCCCTTTCTTCTCAAACTCTGTATCCCGCCTGTAAATGTCTTCCCGCCATATTAGAAACATACACAAACGGTACTACATGGTGCTACAGTACATGAAATGTGTTAGGTGTAACAAAATTTTCTATAATTTTTTTCATAGGACTGGAATTAAGTAAAAGTTACAATCTAGTTTGCCTTCATATCTTTACATCGCATCAGGTTCCGAGACAATTTACCCGTTCTAAAACTCTCGCCGTCGAACCCGCAAGACTTCGGCTTTAACAGGTTGTTTGCTACACATTTCCCGCGATCGCTTGCCACTCATGCGTAGAGTGTCACAAACAGGTTAACTGTCAATCAACTGGTAGGCCTAGACCCATTTAAAACACTTTGATTAATCAAAATTAGTTTGCAAAATTCACGTATTGTAGGCATAATTTCGTCTGAAAAACTATATAGATCCGTTTAATGTTTTTCTTCTGTTATTAGTAATGCAAAGAAACCGCCGCGTATAACTGAACGCATTACAGCTAATTGTTTATAATTAAGTACAAGGATGTTAATCGCCGTTTTTTACATTCTTTGTAAAATTAATGAAATTGACAGATTGATTTTTTTGAAAGTCCGCCCTTACGTTATGGGGGGGGGGGGGGGCAAAAGTCCGCCCTCAAGTTTTGTTGAGGGGGCAAACGTCCGGCTTTGAAAATCGGCAGGGGGGCAAAAGTCCGGCTCTGAAAAACGACAGGGGGGCAAACGTCCGGCCTGCATTTAAAAGAGGGCAAACGTCCGGGGGGCAAATGTCCGGGGGGGCAAATGTCCGTACACCACCTCAGGGAGGGGTTGGACCAAGGTCATTAATGATCATGTAATACCAGGTGCAAAATATGACCCTATTCCAAGAGAATGTAAGAAGATCAATATTCTAGAAAAGGTAGATAATCATAGATATAAAAACAACATATTAAATTTAGTAAATTTTGAATTAAATAACAAAGCACAATTAAATAGTTATATACATGTATAATTAATGGGGAAGCGTGACTAAAACACACACATAGAAGGCTGAACACATGCATTGGACTCTTCAAGCATGATACATGTTTATTTCATGGATGCCTAAATGTTGAGTTTAAATGCTTGCAGCCCTGTAAAACAAGACGTAATCATACATGTGAACTCCCCCACTGTTGAGGGATGACGCCCACTTTTAAGGCTCAAAATTATTTGAAAATGAGTGGTGTTTTACACATTTTCAGAAATCTCCCCACTAGGAAACAGACAATGTCCTTCTTTGTTTATATAAAAATAACAAATCTTCCACTTAGCAAGTATAAATCTCCCACTTTGGCCTCCGAAAAAAGTTGACATGTATGTGTAATGAAGGTACCGTGTGTTCTGGGAGCCATGTTTCCAGTTGATTCTCTGGCTGGTAGTATGCCTTAATGTATCCCTCCACGTACTCCTTGTCTGGAATGGGTCTGTAATATAACAGAGAAAAACATTTCTTATTCTTTTTATTCCTCACACTAGCACAATTATAGTCATTATGCTGACATGCGGATATTTTGCTGAAGAATGAAAATGATGAATGAGAATATCCATAGGCAGAGACCCTGTCAAATGTTAGGTCAGCTGAAAAATCCTTCTATATGAAACAGCATTGCCTAATCAGAACTCAAACCCACAGAATGAGAGACAAAAAAGCGTTAAGTCAGCAACTTGAACCACTCAGCCACTGGCTCATCATCTAGAACAAATTATCAGACTATGTTTGTTAATTGTAGATGTCCACATATGCCTTATATGGGATAAGACTGTAATAAAACCATAAACAAACAATGGAACTTAATGCTTAGATTATCTTGTCTTTGGTAGCTCTAGGCAACAAGTTATTGACTGGAATAATACAATAAATCATAGGAGAACTGCATAACGACCAACACATTATCAGAGTATGTTTGTCTTTACATATGTTGTTGTTGTCAGTGTCTGAGAGGGGTCTTCAATACAAATACAAAGGAGAACTTTGTGAACAAATGATCTAAGTGTGCTTGTCTTTAGGAGTCACTTTACAGATTTAATTTGTCAGAATATACACACAAGCAAATAAAATTTGTTACAACAACAATCAAAGTGTGTGTGTGTGTGTCTGAAGTAGTCCCTTACATATTTATTGTGTTAGATTAACCATTTACACAAATATAAGCAAACCATTGGAGGACTCTGTGACAACAGACCATCAAACCATGGTTATTGTTTAAAGGATTGAACTATTTCTAATGTTTTTAATACAAATAAAAAAAATCACAGAAGGACGCTGTGACAATAAATGATCAATGTGGTATTTCATAGCTCTAACATATTGATTTATATATTTATTGTCTGGAAGGAGTACGGGCTCTCTGATGCCAAAATGATAACACCTTAGGATTGTGTTGCACTTTAAGGTAAAAAAACTTTAAGAAAAACAATCATTATAACACATTTTCTAAAAACAATTTCCCATAGTTATTTTTGAAGTATGCATATTTGTCAGTATGATGTTGTTTGAAGAAAAGTCAGACACCCATTCGGAAATCTATTGAAGCAAGTGCAAGACAGCCTTCACTGTGATAGCATGATATGTGAACTGATGAACAAATCCTTTGACTAAAAGGTCGAGCAAGATCATCTTCATGCTGTTGTTTCAAAATAAAAATGTATCAAATTTGTAATGCTTCAAGAGGATCAAGGCCTCCCTACAAATAAACTATATACTTCAAAAACCTAAGCAAAACAAAAATTGAAATAATATTTCATGTATATAAATATAGTATGTCCCACACAATGAATACAATATTCTTAAAAACCTAAGTGTATTTTTGCCATCTTTAATTTATTCCATAGCAAATCAGTCACAGACTACATATAGACACATTAAGTCTATGAAGTTACATGCCAAAAAATTAACTAACCAATTATGTCCGGTAAAAACAATTAAGATTTATGGCGTATAAAAATGATATTCTCTCTGGTTTAAATAATACTCAGCAAGATTCAAGGCTGTGTATTGGGTGATGGGGAGATAATGTGTTAGCTGCCCAATTAGCCAAAAAAGCATTCACGCAAAGGCTTCTGGTTTCAGTCATTAGACTGACTGCACATTTTCCTCTCAATGTAAGTAACAGAAGTCACATCTGTATTACCTGGAAGTCGTAAGATGTGTTTACATAAAAATATGTCTCACCTGATATCAACAAGTTTCTCCACATTTTTCAGATACTGCTGAAAATCTAGCTGCATCAGAGCCCTGCCCTCGATGCTACATTTCTTTGCACTTGCATAGCCTTCTACGAATGTGTGTGCAGAGATGCGCAGGATTTGATCCCATATGTGATTATATGTGGCCTGAGGAACTGGCATATGGCGGCACAGTTCGTGGAGCTGGTTGTTGGTCCCTTTGAATGCCTGTAACAAAATTAATGATTATTTATTGTATGTCTTCAAGAGACAGTAAGTAATACCAAGTTATTTTTAAATATTAATGTACAAAGGAATTACTGAGTCTGAAAGCACCAAACTACAAATAAATATATGATATATTCTGAATGTGCCTCAGTGACACAACTCCAGTATTAAATTAGGAAATCAGGGGTTTTTCTGCCTATTTTGGGAAAAGGAGTCTGGTCATTTTGGAAATTTTTGTATCAACAAAAATGCCCAATTCGGGAATTTTTGTATCGATAAAATGGTTCATTTTGGGAAAATTTTGTGTGCACTTATTTTGTTAAATCAGTACATTTTACTATACCAATATACTTTACTAGTTTACATTTATAATTAGCAACTTAAAGGAAAATAATTTTTTCATTTAAATTATCCATCCTATTAAATTGAAATTCTTTAAAAACACATTGACATGGTAGTAATTTAATGGTACATGTAGAGTATTATCTAACATTACCAATAATGGAAACAAATCTTTTAGCAGATTTAACAATTTCAATAACTAGAAACAAACAGAACATCAGGCGACCAGTTCGTTCTACAGTACTTTAATAGTTCGAACACTTCAACTTAACAAGTTACATTACAACATTATTTCTGGACGCAGATTCGGACAACGTGATTGAATGTTTCCTATGACATAGATTCAGATGGCTTTGCAAACATCGATGCAATTGTTGCGCACCCTTTTGCATCACGCTGGCAAATTTTCTTGCAGTAATACTTACTGTTGTGCGAAGACATTGTTGCGAAAATACATTACACTAAGATATGCGGAAGTGTTCGTAATTTATCGCTGTTGTATGCTTACATCCGGGCAATTTTCTTACGGCATAAATGTGGAAAAAACAATTGTTACCGTCCGTTTTTGTATATTTAATACGATTTCTGCAGATATTCTGGAATAAGGATGTTTTCAATTGGGAAAAATGTTAGCTGGATTTCATTGGGAACGGGGCCGTTTGCTTTGGGAACGTCTCTGTTCACCAGAGGCACAGACAGTGATGAAAAACCCCTGGAAATCCACAATGCAATAGTATGTTTGGTTGTTATTAGCATTAAGAAATGCATCACAGTGTCACAATTATGGTCATTACAGTATTGTCCAGCCATTTTGGTAGAGGGTGACCCATGACAAATGTCTTGGTAAAACCACTGGTGAACTCCAATTTAGCTGGACTACCACACAATAAGTCCCTGGACACAGAGGTGTTGTAAGTCTGTGACTCTGCCCCTCAACCAGGGATGAGCCACAATATTATGGTAGAACCAATAATTTACAGCCTATCAGTTGGAAGACTTCCTCACATGGATGTCATTACAATGACCGAGATTCCAACCCATGCAAAACTATCAAGGATCCTAAGCTGAGATGTATTTTTATTGAAAACTTTCTTATATGTCTTAAAATTGTTTTCATTTAAAGAGGTTACACATTATAAGGCTTCTGTTTGTATTTTGTCTGGAAGCACTAGGTCATCTCTAATGAAAAGTCACTTTGACACACCTGAATGACACCATCTACATAGGCATTGTGCTGAGACATGATGTCTTTCACGTCCCATCGTACTGCTGACATGTGCTGCAGGACTGTGTCATAATTAATCAGCCGTGCGGACACTGCCCAATACACTGGCTTTCTCAACTCTGTTGCCATATTAACAGTCTGTAATAACAAAATACAGAATAAAATTAGAACTGTTGCACTGAGGAGATGTAAGACTTTGACAAAGTACAGAAGTGTCCAAAATGTTGAGATCATTAACTGCAGATTTAGGTCAATAAAGAAATCTTTTGAATAAGTATCATGAAAAATCAGTCAAGTTGGTTTATTAGGTTTGATAATAATGAAGCATAAATTAAAAAAATAAACAGTTGGCAGTTACTTTTTATGAAATCATGAACAACATAATTTAAAAAATAACTGGTTATTTTACATATCTACATTTACATGGGTAAAGTTTATCATAACATTATCACTTTCATTTTTTTCATGTTGGTCATTAAAATTACTATTGCAGTCATGGCATAAACTTAATTGTAATAGTATCAGCAATATGGTTTCCTCTGTGTTTTCTAACTTAAGAGTCAACAATGTTGTGCTCAAGGCATTAGGAGAAAGAGGGATGTAGTCTTTAAAAAGGAAATTAATAAAGGAAAAGGAGAAAGTATAATAGATGTGTTTGGGCTAATAAAAGTTTATAAAAATGGCAACTAGTCATGATTTAAAGGTATATGCAATTATCAATGAAGCTTCTGAGATGACTTATAATAATAAAGAAAAGCCACAAAATAAAAACAAGATCTAGTCATGTGATTTGGGTCTAGAACTTAACAACTAAGTTTTGCTCTACAAGATAAAAGGCCTAGATCAATCCAGCAATAGCACAGGAAATAAACCATTTACTCTGGTACAATAACAGCATAGGAAACATACCATTTAGTCTAGTACAATAACAGCACAAGAAATATACCATTTAGTCTGTTTCATAACATCACAAGAAATATACCATTTTCTCTGGTAAAAAAAAAGCACAGGAAATAAACCATTTCCTTTGGTTCAATAACAGAACAAGAAATATAACATTTACTCTGGTTCAATAACAGCACAGGAAATAAACCATTTACTCTGGTACAATAACAGCACAGGAAATAAACCATTTACTCTGGTACAATATCGGCACAAAAAATTAACCATTTACTCTGGTACAATAACAGCACAAAAAATAAACCATTTACTCTGGTACAATAACAGCACAGGAAATAAACCATTTACTCTGGTACAATAACAGCACAGGAAATAAACCATTTCCTCTGGTACAATATCGGCACAAAAAATTAACCATTTCCTCTGGTACAATAACGGCACAATAAAATATACCATTTACTCTGGTATAATAACAGCACAAAAAATTAACCATTTCCTCTGGTACAATAACGGCACAATAAAATATACCATTTACTCTGGTATAATAACAGCACAAAAAATATACCATTTACTCTGGTAAAATAACAGCACAAAAAATATACCATTTACTCTGGTTCAATAACAGCACAGGAAATAAACCATTTACTCTGGTAAAATAACAGCACAGGAAATAAGCCATTTACTCTGGTACAATAACAGCACAGGAAATATACCATTCACTCAGGTACAATAATGGCACAAGAAATGTTCCATTTACTCTGGTACAATAACAGCACAGAGATATAACATTTACTCTAGTACAATAACAGCACAGGAAAAAACAACATTTACTCTATTACAATAACAGCACAGGAAATATACAATTTACTCTGGTACAATAACAATTTATTTTCAGTCTGACAGTTTTAGCTAGAAATCTCACTTTTCATAAAAAAACAGATTAATAAAACAAAGCTTAGAAACAAATGAAAGAGGATGAGTCTGATGAACTAAAATTTAATCAAGACATTTCTAAAAGATTCACACCTTCAAAATATGAATTCTAGACAAGATGACTAAAGTTTTTTTTATATCTGGAAATATTATCATTGAAAACTGTAAGAAAAGTGTAATGGAACATTATCCTGCAATGACTACTGTGAAAAGAATGCAACTTTTGACACACTTAAAAACCTAATGGAACAAAAAATGATTAACTAAGATCTTAAAATAATTAAATATGCACGTATTTCCACATAAAGGTATAAAATGTTTTATGACTTGTAAAGCAAAAGCTCAGTATACAACTACTGACAATTTACACTGCAGTGTGGCAATATCTCCAAAAAGCCTTTCCGGCAACAATATTATCATAGCTGACTAGATGCTCACAATGTTTTCAATGTGTCTTAAATTGAGGCATTTGAATAAGAATGTTATAATAATGACTGAAGATAACATATATAATGTACATGGAAATAAAATTGCTGTAAATAAATCAATTATTTTTACATAAGAATGCATTGTTTTATAGATAAATGTTTAACATACCTGTGAATAGAACTGCTGTAGGAAAGTTTTCTTATTTGGTGGGATGAAGTTCTCTAAATGTTGATGGAGAAACTCCATCTGTTCTGCTAGGAACACCCTGAAAATAAAAATAACATGACTATAACACTACCACAACTTTATCATTTTATCACTTTATCATGCTACATTTGTTAAATTTAATCATTTTTAAATATGTAACATTTATATTAAAAAACCACGGAATGTTTAAATGGTATATATGATGCCTATAGTCACTAGACAAGAGGGCCATGATGGGCCACCTAAGAATCATTGCTCTAGCCCTTGTAGTTTCTGGCAAGAAAATTTTCTAAGTTTTCCTTTTATAGCCTTATATGGAAAATGGCCACACCCTTTGTGACCTGTTGTTTTAATACATCAGAATTCTTTGAACATCTTTTCATTACCTCTGCCTGCTTAAGCTTCTGAGAAAGTTTGGCTGAATTTGGCCTTGTTTTAGAGGGCTGAATTTGGCCTTGTTTCAGAGGGCTGAATTTGGCCTTGTTTCTGAGGGCTGAATTTGGCCTTGTTTCAGAGGGCTGAATCTGGCCTTGTTTCAGAGGGCTGAATCTGGCCTTGTTTCAGAGGGCTGAATATGGCCTTGTTTCAGAGGGCTGAATATGGCCTTGTTTCAGAGGCGAAGTCTTTAAATAATGTTGATGGATGTGTGACACCGGGCGCCAGATGGTGGGCAGTCACAATAGTTCACAATGAGCATAAAACTCAGGTGAGCTAAAAATTGCTCAATATTAATTTTTTATAGTGCATTTCACATCACATATACCAGCTGAACAGTCAATAATTGTATATTATTACATGAACTATAAATAGATGCAACACGATTGGTCACACCCCTAAAATAGTCGAGTCAATAAATATAGATATTGACCTGCTTTCGCTCATATTAACCGGTCTATTAATAGAAAGCGAAATTCCCATCAATATTATGCGCGCGCATCTACAAAACTTCCTTAGAATTGTACGCATTGTGTGAAACTCGTCCCAGACGAACAATATTTACGAAGTAAACAATGTAAATTATTTCTTGCATTTAAGTTTAAATAATTATTAAAGAAATCAAACTATTTCTTATTAACTATTTATAGTTCATGTAATAAAACAGTTATTTACTTATTAGCTGGGTAATATGCTGTTGATATTGAGGGCAAAATTTGTTATTGACCTCGGCTCTGTCAATAATGATTTTTTGGTCAATATCACAGCATATTTCCCAGCTAGAAAGTAAATAATTGTATAATAGTAAGCTTAACACATGCTTATTAACTGTGTTGTTGAAACTAACATTCCAGTCTTAGTCATGGTGACACAAGAGATGTCATAGAACAACACAAATTGAACTGCAATTAAGCTTGATGGTATGATGTAAGCTTAAGAGGTTTTGGTATAAAGCATTAATTTGCAAGTATATGCACTAAAATTTCTTAACATGCATCCGTAAGCACAAAATCTCTTTTAAGTCAAACCATGCGGCTCATGATATACATCTGAACAATCTAAGATGATTATATCAGTAGATATTATAAATAGGAAAAGATATGTTAAGTTTCATTCAAATCTATGCAGTTATTGAGAGTTCTGATAATAAATTGCATACAAAATTTAAACATGAGTATTAAGGTGATGTCAACATGGATGCCTGGGTGTGTGAAATAACTCTCTTTATTCAGAAAATAACAGTTTAAAAAGTAAATGCCCTGTGAGTCACCCTTCCCTGTCTTCAGAAGAGTTTACACATACCTATAAGGTAGTTGCAGGAGTTTTTAACTAATAAATATTACAGGTGTCATAATCATAAAGAATCTTAGTTTTTTTTCTTATCTAAAATAAGCAAAAAATTAAATCTTAACATATTCTTTAGATATAAGAAAATTGCATATTCATTTATAAAACCATTTAATCCAAGAAATGTATTAGGATTTTTTCACATTGCAAAAAAAATTCTTAGTTTAGGCAAGAAAAAAATTAAAATTGTTAATGAATAAGACATTTAAAGAATAAGAACATTACTTAAAACTCTTGCATATAACATTTAACCTTTACAAGTTTCCTTTTCATTTTTTGTTTAAAATGGAAGAATTTTTTCTTTTAGGTAGGGATAGTTAACTAAGATTCAGTATTTATAGGACTGCTAAAGGCTACCTACAATGATTCTGCTGCTACTATCCTTTCAGCCAGGCTGTACATTGAGTTGGGGTTGTTCAGATCTACAATCGGAGACAGATGTGGGGCTGGAATCTTCTCCTGTAAGAATTAGAAATATCATAAGAATAGGAGGGCAATGATGGCCCTTAAAAGCTCACCTGAGGACACAGGCTTTTAGTAGGCTCATATCTGGTGTCAAGTAATTAAGAGTTATTAACTTTAAAAATCTTTGGTTAAGATTGGACCGATGTTGTGGCCACGGGGCTGAAAACAATGTTTTCTAGGATTTGAACATGTGACCTACTGACTCCACATGATGAAGTTCATAC
The DNA here is from genome assembly GCA_007844125.1 of Sinonovacula constricta. Lineage (NCBI taxonomy): Eukaryota > Metazoa > Mollusca > Bivalvia > Cardiida > Solecurtidae > Sinonovacula > Sinonovacula constricta. The sequence continues at coordinate 32,460,076 of CM017568.1, forward strand.
GTTATCTAAGATTTCATGCAGGCAATCATTCTGGCCAAGTCTGGTGAAAACTGAGCCATATATGTGGCCTCTAGCGTGTTCACAAGGTTTTACTAAGATTTGACCTAGTGACCTAGTTTTCCAGTCCACATGACCCAGTTATTAACTCATCTAAGATTTCATGCAGGCAACAGTCTGACTAAGTTTTGTGAAGATTGGGCCATAAATGTGGCCTCTAACATGTTCACAAGGTTTTTCTAAAGTTTGACCTAGTGACCTTATTTTTTACCCCACCTAACCCAAAGACAAACTTATATTGATTTCATGCAGGCAAACAGTCTGACCAAGTTTAGTGAAGATTGGGCCACAAATGTTGCCTCTAACGTGTTCACAAGGTTTTCTTAAAATTTGACCTAGTGACCTAGTTCTTGCTCCCATTAGACCTAATTGCAAACTTATTTAAGATTTCAAGCAGACAAACAGTGTGAACAAGTTTGGTGAAGATTGGACAATAAATATGGCCTCTAGTGTGTTCATAAGGTTTTTTCAAAGATTTGACTTAGTGGCCTACTCTTTCACCCCAAGTGAACCACTTACAAACACATCTAAGATTTTTTGCAGACAAACATTCTGACTAAGTCTGATGATAATTAGATAAAAACAGATGCCTTCAGTGTGTTTATAAGCAAACTGTTGACACCGCATGACGTACAACACACAAAGTGCATTAAAGCTCACCTTGACCACATTGTGAACATACTAAGCGTGTTCAGTTAAATTAACAATCAGCATTGTCAAAGAACTCTGCTATTAAAGCTGGTGAAAAAAAGAACTTTAAGAACAGAATATTGTGGATTAAGACAAAACACTGTACAATTAGAGAGAACACAGTACATTAAGACAGAATACTGTACAATAAGACAGAACACTGTGCATTCAGATAAAACATTGTACAATAAGAAAGAACACTGTACATTAAGAGAGACCACAGTACATTACAACATAACACTTTACATTAAGACAGAATAATGAACATTTAGATAGAAATCTAAATATTTAGACAGAACACTGTCCATTTAGACAGAACACTGTCCATTTAGACAGAACACTAAACAATAAGACAGAACACTTTACATATTGCCAGAACATTGTTCATTTAGACAGAACACTGTCCATTTAGACAGAACGCTGTCCATTTAGACAGAACACTAAACATTAAGACAGACCGCTTTACATTTAGACAGAACATTGTACATTTAGACAGACAGGAAGTGGATTTTTTTGGGGGGAGGGGGTATTACAAACCGACAATTTATGTCATACCGTGCCGAAGGAAGTGGATTTAATCTCTGCTATTTCACATTTAGTTTTCCACATACACTTACTGAGTTTTCCATTGTGTGTTCACCATCTACACTGTCATTGGGGTGGGGTTCACTTATAAGATTACTATGGATACGCTCCAGGGTGGATCGCAGCCGACTGTTGATCAGTCTCTCATCCATATTGGCCTGAAATTGCCATAACATTTATATATGATGATTTTCCACAAATATATTAACCATGTTTGTTTTGATTTTGTACTGTCCTTGTTTGTCATTTATTTCTGTATTAGCCTAAGATTATACAAATTGCAGGTTCAAACCCCGGCGGGGTCAAACCAAAGACTTTAATTTGGTAGCAGTGGCTTCCCTCCTAATGCTAGGGGCTAAGGACGGCATTACGCCTGACTCATTGGGGTCAGTATAATGGACCGGCCAGGTTCAGTCCCTGGGCACCACATAAGTGCCCCTGTGCTATAATGATAGAAATGTCGCTGCACAGTGTCAGCAAAAATGCCAGCAAATCCCAATTCCAATTTGAGTTCAAGTCTAATATAAGAACTATTCCAAGGAATCTAGTTAGTTATAACAATATTAACATGACACATTAGGAATACAGTACATTAAAGTAATACAGCAACCATGCTATATTTTTTTCTGTAATTCCAACTGAAGAACAAATAATTAACAAAAATGACAAAAATGGATTATCAGAAATCTTTTCACTTACCATATCTCTTCCAAAGAAAATGAAGACCTGAAAAAATATCATGAAATCTATTATTTTTATTTTTGTCATCATTATTTATTAATATTGTTTCCAGCATATGCTTTGTTTCAATACAGAAGGTTAAAAAAAGAAAATTAAAAGATCCCTTTTTTGCAATCACAACATTCAATCAGCAGTCTGAGTAAACCCATCACTGCACTACAGATCAGCTGGAAGACTCCATGAAAGCTTTTGTGTGCTGACACTGATGTGCCAACAATGATGTGACCAAAGGAAGCCAAGATATAGCACAGACTAAATATCCCTAATAAATGAAACAAATGCTATAACTCAAAACCAAGCAGGTCCAGTCATGATGTCCAACAATATAGGCAACTTGGCGTGGTACTTATCAGTCCTGCAAAAAGCCGACAACAGCTGCCGGTAAAATTGCATGCACAAATCTCATCTGCAGATGGACAGACTGACTGACAGACCAACGTATGTGTCTCCAATATTGCACCACATGTTAAATATCTTGGGGTATAATAATAAGAAAATAATATGCATAATACTTAAAGCAGAGGTCAATAAAGAACATACCGCAAACATGTAAAAATCAAAAAGCTGAGAGAGGCAGAACATAACATCAAATGCTATTGGCTTCAAGAGTCGCATCATCTGAATGTAGCGGCCTGGAAAGTAATAAAAAATAGAATATGGCTTTAAAAATAAATATTGTTTTTTATATTCATAGATCACACTTGTAGTTGTAAGCTACTATTTTGTCAGATTCCTTCTATATTTTGATATAGGGATTTGTCATCAAAATAAGGCCATTGATGTGTATTCTTTTTTGTTTTCAGTCCATCCAAAACTTGTAATCAACTAGTGACTTGAAGAATTTGTTGGTGGAGGAAGGCTTCAAGCACTGGCTTTGAAAGAATTGTGAAAGATATCACAATATAGCTGGAACAACCTTAACTGTAACAGTTTTATTGAAGGGATCAGCTAGTTACTCTCAAGTGCCTTATACCAAAATATTATAAATTTAAACCAGTACAGTTTGTCAGCTCAAAGAATTGGTGTCATTTTTCAGTTTGTTAGATGAGCTTTATATCTAATCAGTAGCAGTTAACTTAAGACGATGACAATTTGAAGTATCTTAAGTACTACCTTCACTATATTAGCATACAGTGAACCCTAATTTGATACTTCACCCAGTCACATACCCTTAACATCAAATTTATATTACTACAAATTTCCACATTTAGCATATCAGCGCATAAGACTGAACCAATGCTTTTCTTTCCAGTGCCGATGCCCTACAACATTAAGATGGCCCAGTGTTAGAATGCTTGGCTACAAGTCACGAAGTCAGTAGTTCATACCTTAGGTAGGAAACACCTAATTTTTTTCAACGAGATATAAACCTAAAATTGTTTCACCCCACCCAGGCGTATAAAATGGGCACCTGCTAGGGTTATTTAGATTATGAATATAATATAAATAAACAAATATACCTAACACGTGGAAGTAGTAAAGTTAGCTGAAGGAGCACTTATTTGAAAGAAAGCTTTTACAAGATATGTTCTTCTGACCCATTGTTCTATAATTGTCAGGGTCTGCCTTCCTTACTTACCTATAACTCTGAACACATTGAGTGATGTATTAGTTACTATGGAAACATTCTTCTGAAAACTTCTGCTCCGTGATAACTTCCTTCTTCCAGGTCTATAAAACAATAAAATTGAAATCTTAAGCTATGTTGGGTTAATAAAGTGTACACAAAATGTTTATGTTCAAAATAATAACCCACAGCTTTTCCTTGAAGTGAATATAATTAATAGGGTATGTTGAGACCTAGTAGGCAGAGTTGCTGACTTGTAACTCCTTTGACTCCATGGCCTCCCACCATGTGGGTTTGAGTTCTGATCAAGATGCAAAACTTACATGCGTTGAGATCTTCCAACTGATGTGCAATGGGCTAGTTGTTCTTCCCAGACAACTATCTCTCAATGTCCTGATGTCAATATTTGAAGAACTTTCCTGGACTGAGCTATAACTATGCAATAAGCCATCTGAGACGAATTCAAACTCATATCTGTATATTAAAATTAGCAGTGACTTTAATTCAGCAGTTTCAACTATCTTGGCCATTAAGGCATGACTGCAGGAAAGAGCTATTGATTGACTATACATGTGTATATCTTGTAAGTGGTACCTTGAATGGGTCTCCCCTGTCAGTTCATCTATAAAGTCCTGCTTCAACTCATCCGGTACATCAGAGTCACTGTCACTGGAGTGGGCCCCTTCATCACCATCCTAAAATATCAGCATCAGAAGCAGTGCATTTTTTATTATTTGTAACTATTATTATAACATGTATATAAGCAGCACCACCATAAGTATAATTATATTACTACTGTCATCATTATCATTATCATCTTTATTTTAGTCATCAAGATGTTTTCATAGCTATCATCATTACCATTATAACTTCTCTCAACACCATCATCATATTTCTTTTAAACTTCTCATTTTTTTCTTTTTTATAATTAATACAGCAACTAGAAAGATAAATTCTTCCAAGTTATATTTTTCAGTTACCTCCCCTCCAGCAAACACATCTTCTTTGTCATCTGTGTCCAACTGTAAGTCAAAGGGAGTTGTTTGCCCCTGATGTTGCTCAAAGAATCTGTATCGCACAGGCGTAGTGGAGGTAGAGTCTGTATCCTTGCTACTTGATGTTGTAAAAGTACCATTCATAGAGAACTTGGATGGTGATGAAGAGGGGCGTAGAAATTTGAACTCCTGAAATTTAATTGCCAACATTATAAATTTATCATTAGCACATATTATTGTGTTAAAAATGGTACTTTTTGTAAAAAATGGTATTTTTATCATTTTCTTTAATGCTGCATGCACAAGCACAGTAAAAGAATATACAATACTCAAGATCATTTGTAGTGCATGTTTTATCAATTAACTTGTGTGTTAATTCAAATTATTGCTTCGTGCAGGACAATATCAGAATTAAAAAAAAAACTTGCTGGTTTTAAGGTTTTTTTAAAGAATATTTTCAAAAAGAATCTCCATAAGGTTTTAAATGTTGCAATGGCTTGAAATCAACATTATTATTTTTATCAACAAAAGACTATTTTCTCAATTACCACAAGATGCAGGATGTGGAATGAAGATTTCACAGGACAAAGTTCCCATCCTTCATTCTCAAGAAACATCCTTAGTTCGTCCATCTTGGTCCGGTGGTGGTTTTTGAAGTAGTTCAGACTCTGTTGCTTCAGGGAGTCCTGCAGACCCTCAGATTTACTCTCACAAAAGTCCTCACCAATGTCTATCATTCTGAACAACAAATTTGAACAGAAGCATATAAAGAATGACAATACGTTTCTTTCTTTTTTTTGCATAGCACAAGAATCTAAAATTGATTCAATGTACTTAATACAAAACATTTATAATGGAAAAAAAAAATGTGTTTACCTATTGACAATGTTAAGGAACTGAATGAAGTCCTCAAGTTTGAAAGCTGCCAGATTGATACCAAGGATGTAGGTTCGAACCTTCTGTTGAACATCTTGCCAGATACGCACCAGACCATGTTCAAGCTTCTGCTTGATATAGAGCAAGTTGACTGCATCTGGGTCTGCAGCAGCATCCCCTGGCAAATATAAGAAAACAGACTGATAAACTGATTTGAAGAAAATGATAATGCAATGAAATGTAAGTGATTAACATGAAATATAGTGGTGATGAGCATGACAATGATGACTAAGGTAAGGAAAATGATTAATGATTTCTATGATTGTTATCATTATGATTAAAATTATCATATTATAATAACTAATAATGTTGATAACATACCTGAAGCCTCTGTTGATGCTTCCAAACAGTCATGTGACTCATGCCACTTCATCGTCTTATAGTAGCTTCGCATCACCTCCCATAATGCCTTGCACAGATCAATTAGACAAGGTGTGAAGCTTTCTATCGTAACATGCTGAAATAAGTACACCATAAATATCAACCTGTTGATTTAATATCACTGGGGCACCACTTCTTATAATGTCTTGCACAGAATATAGGCCAAGGTGTGAAGCTTTTCTATCATAACATGCTGAAATAAAGCCATCAAGTTGCTAAAAACCTAGAAAGAAATCATTGTATATTGAATATGAAATAGACTTTATAAGTGAATTACTAGATTAACCACTAAACTAAAAATAAGTACACCATAAATATGAACCTGTGGATTTAATATCACTGGGGCACCACTTCTTATAATGTCTTTCACAGAATATAAGCCAAGGTCTGAAGCCATTTGTATAATAATTGGTTGGACAGAAATAATCAATCATAGATGAATTAGATTTACAATGATAGAGCTAAATTTCCGCCACGACTATATACAGCATCATGAAGAAGAATAAACTATCATTTTTTTAAGAAGCATTCATAATGTATTACCATTCGGAAAAGATCATCATCATACTAAAACGAAATCTTCATCATTTTGTTTACAGTAAAAATTATTAAGGCAGAAATGTATATACACAACGGTTGGGGAAAAACTTACAGTGTAAAAGATAAGGGTGCACCGTTTAATCGATTACATATTAATTTAGCAGCTAAATCAAAGGTATGCCACATGATGTGCTAGAGTAAAAATCACACTGTATGGTTAGTGCAATGGCTGCATCTAGGAAACTGGTCGAATATTAAAAAAACTGTCCAAAAAATCTTGTAGTGAAAACTTATTGACCAAAAACATTATCTGGAGCACTGACAATGTGTTATTTCAAGGATAAAAAAATAATTTGTTATAAGAGTTTTTTTATCAATTTCTCTTACTAATAATACCTCACCTTACAGAGATCTGAGAACTGCATCCTGTTAAAATTGAGCACCTTGTTTCCCATACCAGCACAAAGTTCCACATGTCCCAACACAATCTGGAAGGCTGTGTTGTGGATAGCACTGGTGAAATGTAGGTGCAACTGGTCCATGGCAGTCTAATGGAGAAAATAATGATCATTAAGATCATTATCAAGGTTAAAGTCTTCACATTTTCATGAAAATATCTGTAGTTTCTCTTCTGCAACATCATACATTTGTAATAATGAATCATCTCAGTAAAATACTAGAACTATCGCTGAATGCGATTCATACCCCCACCAATGTCCTTGACAAAAGTTGGTACAAGGGTAAGATGGGTTCTGCACATTGCCCAGTTGGGGTGAACATTTGAGTTAAGTGAAAATCCTTACATTAGTATACAATTTATAGGGCAGACACGACATATTGTCTAGTATTGATTGTAAGTAAATTGAAAGACTTAAAAAGGGGCATAACTTTGTCAAAATGCAATACAGAGTTATGAAACTTGACCTGCATATCTTACTTGTGATACATCATATATCTTTTAAGTTTCAAGCAAATACCTGTGCTAATTTCAAAAATATTCAAGTACATGTTAAAATTTAAGAACATTTTCTAAGTCAATTTTGACCTTCAAGTGTGACCTTGACCTTAAGCCGGCACAAAGGTAACATGGGTTCTGCACATAACCTTGTTGAGTTGAACATTTGAGTAAAGTTTGAAGAAAATTCTTCCATTAGTATAGGATTTATAGAGCGGACACGACATATTGTCTAATACTTGATTGTATGTAAATTTGTAGACTTAAAAGGAGCATAACTTTGTCAAAATGCAATACAGAGTTATGAAACTTGACCTGCATATCCTAATTGTGACACTTCATATATATTTTAAGTTTCAAGCAAATACTTTTCTAGTTTCAGAAATATTCAAATACATGTTAAAATTTAAGAATATTTTCTAAGTCAATTTTTCACCTTCAAGTGTGACCTTGACCGTAAGCCGGCAAAAGAGTAACATGGGTTCTGCACATTCCCTTGTTGAGGTGAACATTTCAGCCAAGTTTGAAGAACAATTGGTATAGGATTTATAGAGCGGACACGATAATGGAGACGGACGGACCGACCGACCGACCGACCGACGGATGGACGCGACAAAGCGAATCCATTATAGCCCCCCCCCCCAACATTTTGTGGTGGGGGTATGATAAATAGTAAGAGAAGCTGCTGCCTAGGGACTTTATTAACTCCCATCCTCATCTCTGCATCCTTTACTTGCTAGAAACACCACATGAGACAGGTATGTTTGATGGTAATAAAGTGAATGTTGTGTCCAGCAAGAAACAGGTTAATAAAATGACCCCAAGATCAAACAGAATGACACCTTGATTAGGATTTCAAGCAGACTTGATATCGATGTCAACATGCATTAAAAATTACCTGTCTCTTCCCTAGTAGAGTGTAGGCCATCTGGACCTTCTCATAAAACTGGACATCAAACCTGGTGCACATTTTTGACAGGGCAGTGTCGAGTTTTTCTTCAATCTGTTCCAGAGTTTCCTGAAGTTTGCCGCTTAAATCACTGCAAAATCACCCAATACTGTGTGTAAACATGTACATACAAAATTTACCAATTATTAAGTTGAAAATATAACTGTAGCTAAAGTTACTTGAGTTACATAATTATATTGTTATTAACACATGTAGTTAGTTTAGAAAGCAATTTCTCCTAATTCGAATTTAATCAGATCTATGGTTTACGTCCTTGTGAGAGCATGAACTCAGGTTTAACCTTCATGAGATAACTTTGTAGTAACAAGCAATGTCCAAGGACTTTTGTCTGGTCTCTGGGGTTTAACCTGGGACAGTGAATCTCACCAACTTAAAGACTGAGTAGAAGCTCTATTGAGCAAGATCTAAGCTGTAGATGTGTAACTTCTTGGCCCCTCACTGTATTGGTTTTGAGTTATGCGGATTCACACGTTAATTTTTTTGTTTATCATCCAGCCAACAGTTCACATGTTGAAGTCTTCCATCTGATGTGTGGTGGACCAGAAGTTCAAACCTGACATTTTATCTAATGTCCTCCCCATTGTAATATATAATTATTGAATATAATCTAAATTGAAATTGAAGGTGAACGATCTTAAATGTTAATTCTAAGCTATCTTTTTGAATATGATTTAAGAAGCGAACCTGATACACTTGTAGTGCTTCAACATCTCGGCAGCTTTCTGGCATTCTAAACACAGTTGGATTGCCCCACAATAATCATGCTCCTAAAAAAGATAATTATTTTTCTTTTTCCTAAAATTCTGTAAAAAACAATACACAACATTACAATAAAATACCGGTAACATTTACTGAAAATATAACTATTTAACCATATATCTCAGTTATGAAAATAAATAAATGTATGTATATTTAAAGATATTTCATCATCACCTTCTTCTTCTTCATTTCAAGTCATTTTTGTCCAAGTCAATTGAAGGTACAGTAAAACCTCTCCACAGCAACATCTGGCGGAGGCACGAAAAAGTGTTGCTGCTCAGAGGTGTTGCTGCTTAGAGGTTTCAATAAGACGAGAAAAAATGTGTGTTTTTTTAAATAGTTTTGTACTGATATTAGATTTTCCTAAGTATATGTTTTAGTTAGTTTTGCTTTGGTAATGAAAATGCAATATATTGTTATAAGAGATAACAGAAGATGATTTTTTAAATAAATTATTGATGATGAAAAAGCAAGCTGTTGAACATAGAAAAAACGTATGTACGTATGTACATGTACACTCATACTGTATATGTAAGTTCAGCATTATTTAGTTGTTTTGCACCATTTAGTCGTTGAATTTATAGTACGACATCCTATAAAAATGACAGTTTGCATTTAGCACTAACGTTATCATCTTTTAAGTAAGCAATCAATACAGTGATATCTTTTAATCTTCCGATCAATTAAAGAAAACAAATCTACTGTTAAGAGCATCAATAGTTGACACTTCTTTCACACGTTCCCGCAATACCCTAGATCTACAACGGCATGTTTGTAGCATGCAGCTGGTTTCCCTTCCAACTGTAACTTGATTCCAATTAACACCTTCTCAACAGGGTACAAGCAGTGATTAGCCGACCGCGTGACATTTCAGGTGTACGCGGCAGACTGATCTAAAAATAGCTGCACTGGTGTTGCTACGCAGAGGTTAAACTAGCCTCAGGGAAGAGAATTACACGGCCGCTTACCGCTTCGCGGAGGAGTTGCTGCTTAGAGGTTAAAATGCGCTGAAAACTACTGGGGGGAAATTTAAATGCCGCTGCTTAGAGGTAGCCGCTGCTTAGAGGTGCCGCTTCGAGAGGTTTTACTGTACATGCTTTTGGTCTGACACAAATACTAATACATCATGAAAGATCTTTAGTTCATTTACCAGATTTTTCCAGTACATTGAAAACAAAACAAACGAGAAAATAAAATGACTTGACAAGAGTACTGGTATTGTAACTTACTTCCATCATTTCTCGAAGTCGAACATCAGTGCGTTGCTGAAAATATAAGCACATTATAAATAAATCAGACCATGTTAAAATCTGCGTTATGCAAGAGATGCCGATATGTGGCAGCATCAGAAAAGTTTTCTTAATTAATATTTTTATGAAAATTGCTGCATTCTTTACAGAAATAAAAGTTAAGACTATGGATAATCCAGAACTGTATAAATCCAAACAGATTTAGGACAATATTTCTAATACTCTAAATTGACATAGCAATGCCCAGCCAGTAATTGGTAGGGAGACTAGCCAATTGTCGGCACACAACAGGTCAGCTGGAATTACAGCAAACAAATACGTTTCACTAGTTTTAGCCTAAATCAGCACTGGGAAACCAGTCTGCATGGAGGCTAAGTACTTACAAGTTGGAGACCCAAACTGTTTAACTGCAGCGCATTGTTAATGAGGCACAGGTTCATTCAGAGATGAGCAACTGGAAGAAATCTTACCAATGTTTTAATGGTGTGTAGTGACTTCAGCAGACCATGAAGCTGTTGCCTTCTTCGTACATTGGACAGCAGTTGTAAACTGGTCTGTGTGAACGTCCGTCTAGCTTCAGCCAATTGCCTATAAACAAAGGAATAGAATACTCATACAATTGAGGTTAAATATATGCAAAACTTATTTTAAATTAAAAGCATATTAAAAATAGAAGAGTTAATTATTATATGATGTGAAGAGCATATTTAAACTCAAATAGACTTTGATTTGTTGCACTCATGATAATTGCCCCTACAAGACGATTCTAATGAGAACCGTTATATGTAGTACAGACAAACAGACAAATCCAACTATGTAAATGTATACAGTTTTATATACATTATTTCATTTATGGGGGCAATGGTAATATATGCTCTGCCACTCTAACCGTCTACAATTTTTAATGTTTTAATTTATGGAAAATTAATTTAATTATGAAGATTTACTTTACTTCTTTAATTTTCTTTGAAATAGTTTAAGTCTGTTTTGACAAATATATTTTCAGCATATAATTACATATCCCTGGCTAAACCAGTCTACAAAATAAAAAAAAAATTAATTGTGCTGAGTCTACCAAAGAAAAGAGTGATAATTACATATGCTTAACAAAGGTGTAATATGACCTATGAAAATATAAACTCATAACATACTTCTCTATCATAAAAATGATTTAAGTTGCAACATACGTTCTGCCATTTTTACAGATGATGCCTGCCAACTGGAGGGTTTTCTGTAGTTCCATCACCCGCTGTAATTCCGCTGCATAAGCTGGGTGGTTCTGTAACACAAGCTCTGATACCCTCTTGGATACCTGGGCATAATAAAGATAATTATAGCAAATAAATACATTGTACATATAAAGATGATACAAGTTTATGTTGAGAAATGTTTAATACACTTTCATGTAAACAAAGGTAATTATGGTAGTTGATAAATTCTTTAGACATCTCTTCATACTTTTTATAACTTTTAACAAATACTGGAATATGACCCATCTTTATAATTTCATGTTTACAGTCCATTTTTTTTTCATATATATTTTTTTTACTTTCTTTTAAATGGATTATTCATTTCTTTTTTGCTTATAAACAATTAAAATTTTATCAAAGGCAACTCCATTTGTGCATGCTAGTCATGCTTATGGACATCCCAAAACAAAGATGTCACATCAAGTTGTTCCAGCGTGTCTACAGCAGGACCTCTTTCTGCATACAGAAGCATATTAGAGAGATATTTTACATTTTATTACATTAATATTGACCTTACTTGCACCAGTAAAGCATGAGGTGCATGTAAATATTAAGAGCTTGTCCTTTACAAATCCCACTTATTATAACAGGTAAACAAGAATGTGGTGTTGTATACAGGTATCAGGCCAGGTTTAAATATCAATATATAAATAATGCAAGCGACCTCATGTGTCATCAGATTATTTCATCACATACCTTTTAAATTGCAATTATTCTTGAAACTAATGCTAAATGTTTTGCAGTAAAAAAGCTTTTTTTAATAAGCCACAACTTAAAAAGCAAACATATTTTGGAAATATATTTTTAAAGCTAGACTTTTCTGAAAATAAAAAATCTTGAGTATCAGTTGTACATACTGATGTCATGTGGAATTACATAAATATAAACAATAATGATTATGTATGGGTTTGAACAATATTATAGCACATAAAAGTAAGATAAACATCTAAGACAGAACCTGGGGCCATCCAATTCAGAATCTAAAGTCTAAACAAATAGAACACAGACACAAACAATTGCATGGGATCCTTATCTAATGAACATGAATCAACGAATCAAATATCCTTAGCTCCTTATTCAAGTTTCAATTAACAAAAAAAAAATAAATATGTAAAAGCATGAAGAATAAAACTTACATGTAAAATATGAAAAATAATACTTACAGCTTGCAGTTGCCTTCTTAACCTGTTTCGATCATCATCAACTTGCTCTAAAAGCAATTTCTCTGGCAGTTTCTGCACAGAAAAGCAAATAAAGCATAACTGAAAGCATTTTCTTATCCAAACTGTTGACAAAGTTTTATAGCATCATAACTTTAACAATCTTTCTAAGAAAAAGATAATGTTACATGATGTTGTATCATCCCCGGTAGAACTAAGTCTCAGGCAGTGTCAGGCTGGGATAATGTAAAGTAAAAAGTCTCTCCGATGGACTAACTGTGATTGGTCTATAGCTTTAACCCAGGATTCTACAAGCCAGTGTATATAACCTAAACTGCTTGGCATTGGACACAACTGTATGACATGTGTATAAAAATGATGAAAATTTATTAGAATTAATACTTCTCTGCAATGTCTTACAAGTGCAATTTGTACAGTGTACACCAAATAACGAAGATTAACAAAAATAAACAGTTGTTAATTTAAGAACATTATATTGCTTCAACTGTGTTAGGATGCTATGAAGGGTGCATGCCTGTACATTTTATACTGACCTTTGGCATGAAGTTATGACAGGCATTTTTAAATGTTGATTGTAATATAGATTGCAAATATACAATATTAAACCGAAAAACAACACCAATACAGTTACTCAGAACATCCTACTAAAAAAGAAAACAATGTTTTTACAGAAGCTTTACCTTCAGCTCATAAAGGCTGGGATCAACTTCTTCATAGTACTCTTTGTCTATCTTGTCCAGTACTTCTTTGTCTTCCTCAGGGTTTGATCTGTACTGTTCATGCTGTAATTCATTATAATATTGCTGAAATAAAATAAAATAAAGAAAAACAAAGGAAATTAAAAAAGAGAACATCAAGAAAAATAGTCCAAATTAGTGTTAACAGAACTGTAATCAAACATGTATATTATATATTGTAAATAATTGTTTTCATATGGTAAATATAAGCATACAAAGCATGTATGAAAATGCAGAGCGATACATGTGACTAATCAAAAGAGCAAGTTTAACTATGCCCCTGACAGGTCAGGGATCAGACCCTACAAACTTTGAACGAGCAAATGCATGAATATTTTTAATATCCACAACTACGTTGTTTTAGATAATGTAGTGTATTTTCATGCTTAGATATTTTGAAACAACCTAAGCAAAGCACTATCAAATGTCATCTAGTTGCCATGTACAAAATTATTGAGTTCTCTCAATGGTCTGTCATGTCCCTGAGACTTTCTTAATGTTTTTATAATCTGGTTCTTACCTTAAACTTTGAAATAGCTGCTTCTCCATCAAATAAGTCATGGCTAATATTGTCTTCTGGAGAAGTTTGGGAATCCTTTTAAAAAGCAAAAGATAAACATTTGCCTTTGGATACAAAGTAAATTTAAGAAAATTTAGAAAAATTCAACATAACAATGGTAATAAACCTTTTTTAATGTGCATTAATCCATAATTATTGATAACATGCACACTTTGGATATTGTTAAAAATGTAAGAACTATTTTATAGTTAATTTATACCTAGAGCTCACATGCATATAGTTTTGCACGTATTGCATGAAAATTGTCACTAGTTATGATTTTTGATATGACAAACATTGTTGGATTCTATCTAACTGAACAGAAGGTCAATTTACATTCTATTTTTAAGAGTGAATCAGGTAACAAGTGCTTTCAACCAGCATGTATGGCCATGTTCAAATGAGGAAAAGTGGACAGTGGATTCAGACAACTATTGTCCTTGAAGCTATTGTAAATGAATACATGTAGTTTGTACTTCAATTTTTCAACAAGGAGATAAACAATCATTGTAAAAAGGTTAAAATTTAAATGTTTTAAGTGACTAAATCAAGACCTTAATGAAGGTCAGAATTCATTGTTATGTTTATGTTCTTAAAGATATAACATATGCCTAGAATTATAAAATGTGGGGGGGGGGGAGAAGACTTAAAATGTAGAAAAAATGCAGATTCTGTACCATCTATTATTTGATGACATCACAAAATACAAGGGATGTAAATCAAATAAAGAATAAAATTTAATGCACAGGTTCAGTTGCTTTGTAATATATCCCTCAGGCATATAGTGACACCATTCATTATTATTCTATTTATAAAGCAAATCTAAAATCTATTTCGTAAGAAGAAAATTGTTTTTATTTATTTTTTATTTTCTGGCTATCATACTGGATACCTAAGCCCCTATTTTAAATCATGCTAGATTTTGAAATATAATATAAAATCAGGTTTTCACAGTGAGCAAGATGGGTCCACCATCTGGAAAAATGCAATTAAGCATAACCAGGAAGTAATTGTGTGAGCATACAGGATTGATTTATTATCTTCATTCACCCTTTTTAATCATTTGATAGGCAGGTAGTTTTATCATGGTGTTACCTAAATTCAATATTAAGACCATATGTTATCAGCATTTTTTTTCAAATAAAGGTTATCTATAGTAATAAATTTAATTATTTTAGTAACGACCTTTAACCTCTTACTATTAAACTAGAAAAATATTTTTAAATTTAGGAGAAGACAAATTTTGGTAATAAGATGATACAATTTTACTTGACATATAAATGAATATGCAAAGAACAAACATGTAAGAGGCAGGAGCCCTCATATTTATTTACTTTCAGGGTTCGCTAAATTTTATGTGTCCTCAACAGCTCTTTTGAAAGTTATGTGAACAATTATAAATGGCAGGCCTAAAAATCAATCACTAAGTAACTCCCACTCTGAAGATGACATTTCCTCTCAGGGGGTAAATGCTATCTACGAATATTCATGATGATGTCATTGCAAAAGTAAAATGTACACTCACTTGTTTCTTAATCAGAGACTTTAGTTTATTCTTAAAATCCATTTTAAGTATCGCATTGAGACATTAAAGTGAAATATTTGACAACTTATTATGTCAACCTGTCAAACGGAATCCATTTTGTAAGGGAGATAATTATTACCTGCGAGTTGGCTGGAACTTAGAGTATCTTCCCTTTTGTTTACTCTTGCAACTGCCAATATTGCGCGATTTGGCTGAAATCGTTGCAAAGTATTTTATTTGTAGCTGATATATATTTGTAACATGAGTGACAATGAAGAAAATGGAAAAGCTAAAGAAGGAATTGATGAGATGGACTACATTGATTCTGCAGAAGATCTCGAAGCTTATGGTTGGAGCGGTATGTTGTTTGGAATGTTTGGAGAACCGGATCTTTTGTACACATTCATTGATTCAATATAAAGATACTGACACTGTTAACCACAGGCTTGCCAAAATTGTTAATAACCTAGACTTATTCTTAGTCAGTGTCTTGCATTAACTTGCAAAGGTGCCTTGACAGATGCTCATGATCAAATAGTGTGTACCCTTGTCATACAGGGAGTCAGGTTAACAATTTGTAGTTTTTGTATCATGATTAGCAAAGTAAAGTTAAACTTCCAAACAGCTGTTTTAAAAACATTTAACCATCACAATCTTTTCCACTCGGTAGCATTAATGGCTGTTTTTATCTCTGCCGATCATATTAAAAGATTGTTTTTTATTGGTATTAGAATTATATTTGCTTTTTAATGTAAGATTATCACTATGATATGGATTGGGGTATGGGTGACATAAGTTAAACCAAAACAGTTCGAATCCCTTGCTTTAAATGCAGTCGGAATTGATTGTTTTCTTAATAATAAATACTGCCTTAGTGACAGTTAATAAAACTCATGAACTAAAATTCTCTTGCAAGAATTTGCAACGTTTAATGTTACAGTAATATGGAGTAAGGAACTCTGTACAGTACATAAATGCAAACTCACCCACTGTTGCCGGGAGGCTCACACTTTTAAGGTTAAAAATTATTTGAAAATGAAGGGTGTTTTACACATTTTCAGAAATCTCCCTACCTGGAAACAGACAACAGTCCTCTTTCTCTATGTGAAAATAACAAATCTCCCACTTTGCAAGTGTAAATCTCCCACTTTGGCCTCAGAAAAAGTTCACATGTATAACAGTACTGTGAGTAGTGAGAGATATGTTTGTAAAGTGAGTAGTGAGAGATATGTTTATAAAGTGAGTAGTGAGAGATATGTTTAGAAAGTGAGTTGTGAGAGATATGTTTATAAAGTGAGTAGTGAGAGATATGTTTATAAAGTGAGTAGTGAGAGATATGTTTATAAAGTGAGTAGTGAGAGATATGTTTATAAAGTGAGTAGTGGAGTTGTTTGTACGTGAGAGATGATGTGTGAGTTAAAGGTGGTAGTGGAGATATGTTTACGTGGTGTAAGTGAGAATGTGTAAAAGGATAGTGAGAGATAGTTTTAAAATGAGTGTGAGAGACTCTGTTTTGTTTGGTAGGAACAAGGAAACTCTCACTTTTACAAAACCCATAAGTTAGTATAAGGCCCATGCATTATGAAGACAAGATGAAAACAAAAATGTCAGCGTGCACATCCACACAAATAAGATACAAACTATTTGACACAATAGAACAGACTATAACACAAATGTGCATGTAAACAAAAGATAAAGCACTGGTGATACATTTCCCCACATCAGTGATTTCTCTTGACATTAAATAAACAAATCTATGTTGTCTGATAAAAGCAATCATTAATAGATCCATATTAAAATATTGAAAAAAAAAATTGTTTTCATTTATGAGATAAACTATGCCATATATCCACATGTTGTAGATACAGCAACACTGGTTCTACTTCTGATAACAACTTTTTTACGTATAAACCCATGTAGTTCTGGTCCTATCCCAGTATTCAATATCATTATTTGGCCATATTTGATGCTGAAATGAAAAATTACTAACTAAATAGTTAATTTGTCTCACTCCTGCTACAAAATAAAACTTGATTGATTGAAAAGAACTCTCAATATGTAAATAACAGTTAAACAGAAAATGTCACAATAACTTACAATAACTGAAAGTGTATAAAAAAACCTGCCAAACAATGCAATAGGTAAACTTAACCTGAAGTAATTTACATATGTTTATTAAAATATTCCCAATTTGGAAATAGATCTACTGTCCATGTCTATCTGGATGCTTCCTGGTAGTCTGTCTAAGCACAGGACATGGGGTACCCTGGGAACAATTGGTGTCACAGAATACAGTAGAACTCTGTCTCCAAACTAAAGCTAACACTTTCTTACTTTCTTGTTGTTAAACAGAACTTTAGTGAGCTTGAGAGGAAGCCTGCTAATAAGCAAAAGAAAGTCTTTCTCCCAGCTTGCTGACAGAAGAATGAGGCTCTGCAGGTGCCTTACAGTAGGATAGGCCTTACATCTAGAAATGAGATGAATAACCTGTTGATACAGACTTAAATGGTAGGAGAATTGTAAGCCTGCAGAAGAGGGGCCATATATGCTTTCTCGTTTGATTTCTGGTTTCCTCAAGGGTAGCGAGCAATCACCAACATCATACTTATGATGCTCAGACATTATCCAGTACCCTAGGGATGTTAAATGATCATCCTTGATTTCTTAATCTGTATTTTACACAACTCTTTCATTTCTTTGGTCTCTTTCTGGTGGCTATGTTGCTTTCTGGAAAATAGTTATAGTGACAGTGTAGTTGTCATAGAGATCTTTTACAGTTTTGATAGCTTTTTGTTTTTTGCATATATTTCAGCATGAGACTAATTGGGCATTTCAGATAAAATGACCAGATATCACCAGAATATTTTCAAAACTGCTTTTTCAACAATAGATAGTTTCCACATCAGTGAAAACCCCTTATTATGGCAGCCATCTTTGATGGTAACTTCAAGGGATTTTCATATGAATTGTATAGAAGGGTAAATTTGATTTTCTTGTAATTTCTTCATTTGTGGTCCAAAAATTAAAAGCTGTACACAATTGGAAAACTCTTGAAACTCATATTTTTAGAATACAATATTTTTACAATTGATAAATGCACACAGAATTAATACACAGAAATAAATAAAACTATTGGCTCATACTTAAAACAAAATGAACAGTGTATCATTTTCGGTTGTAATTCTTTAACCTTTTAAACTATCAAAATATAGTTTTGATATTTAAAATACTTTATAAAAGCTGTTTAATTTGATATCAAATTCAGTAAAATAGACTGAAAAATAAAAACACAGTGGTGAGTTTAATACAGAATATATTACCCGATTTCGGCCTGCATTAGCTTCTGCCCACAAAGATGGCTGCCTTAAACTGTCTTATCAGTGTCGATGACATCACATGGAAACTATCTATTAAAAGTCATTATAGACAAATTCTACTGGTAAAGTTATCTGGATGGGTGTGAGCCTTGCTGCAGTCTTGACAGGAGTTCTTTCTACAGACACACCTAGGACGGTAGCAAGTTAGGAATCTGCTCAAGACCAGGCCACAGAATTTTGTCTATACCATGGTGTTTATATTTTATGGATCCCTTGTAAGGCAAAATTTCTGTAAGACTCTAGGATAACTAGCTGCTTTACAGATTGGCCATCAAGAGTTTATGTAAAGAATGTCATTCTCTACTTTGAGATGTTTCCAATAACATGGATACTTCTTCATATGCTTGGGTTCTGCCTGGAGTGTATGACTTTCACCCAAAATCCATCAGACTTGAGGTGAACTTTTCTAACAATAACATTGTCAGTAGTCCTTGTCTTTTTTTTTATCTGATATTTCAGTAGTTCTAGCCTTTCTGTATCTGAAAATAAGTTATAGTCTGCTTATACAGCTACTCATCTGTGCCCTTGGTTAGGTCAGAACATCACTGAGTAGATTGCTATCTGTTACCACTTTACTATAGAACCAAAGAGGTTAGCAGGGAACTTGTCAATAACACCCACTTAACAGCTAAGTATTGCAGTTTTTTTCACCTTAAAGTATTTTAAATATGGTAGGGTGACAATGAGGGGTTATGAAATGACCTAAAGGGACATATTTTTTAACAAGCAAAGCTATACACCAAAATGTTTGTTAGGGTCTGTAGTTTATGAAACCACCGGCATAAATTGGCATAGTTGGTGGCGAGCTGAGAAATTCAAGATGGCCACCAAGATGGCCACCAGTTCCGTGAAAGTCTTATTGTGTGAAATTAATAGCCCTGAAACCATTGTTTCCTGTATAATTTGGTTTATTTGAGTTTAAATGGCTAATTACATATTGCTGTATAATAATTTATATGTACAAAGGTTTTTTATACCTTGTGCGTGATTAGATATTCAAAATGGCTGCCATCTTGGATTTCTCAGCTCGCCACCATTTATGCCAATTTATGCTGGAATAAATATATGAGAACTGAATATTAATATTAACTGCTTATTGTAATGTATGCTTGATCCCTTGACTCACACAATTACTTGAAATTAATAAAAATAAGTAATTTGTGAATGATATGCTTGCTCAGCATGATTCTCTTCTTCTTAGCAACTCCATTTCCACATGTAACCAACTTTGCTTGCAAGACTCCAGATGTTGTGCTGTTAGTGAGAATTATATGATATTTTGACTGTCAAATCTAGATTTACCACTGGCTACAATAGCTTAATTGGTAGAGCATCGTCTTGCGGATCAGGTGGTCATGGGTTCCAACCCCTGCCGGGTCAAACCAAAGACTTTAAAGTTGGTAGTAGTGGCTTCCCTTCTAACACTCAGGGCTAAGGGGACAGCATTACGTCTGACATGTGGGTGTCAGTATAATGAACTGGCCTGGTTCAGTCCCTGGGCACTTCATAAGTGCCCCTATGCTATAATGATAGAAATGTCGCTGCACAGTATCAGCAAAAAGCTGGCAAATTCCATCCCATCCCTAGATTTACCCATTTTATCTAAAACCCTGCGATATGACTTATGTTCTGTCAATTTTTGTTTTCTATATATCAAAATAAAATAAAAAATCCTTAACAGAACAAGCTTTTTTCTAGACTCATGCACCTCAGCTTTTAAGTCTTTTTTGGTTGATTTAGATCTACCACTGCGACAATACCAGGTGGATGGTGTCAACTGGATGATCAGCAGATACTTCAAGGGCTTTGGATGTATCCTTGGAGATGAGATGGGCCTCGGAAAAACATGCCAGGTATTTAAATAAATATACAGTCTTTAACACAATCAGAAAGTTGATTCACTTCTCCTATGAACTTATTTGAACTTACTTTTGATACTTCATGAAGAAAGATTTAAGCCCACATACAAGAAAAGTGTGACTTATGCTTTATTTCTCAGCTAATTCCGAATCATTTTCCCTTATGTTAGGGATCAACACAAAAAGGTTTTATTGATTCACTACCTGCATGTGAAAAGTGAAAAAATAAAACCCAACTTGTTGTTACAAACTTGTATTTGCTAACTAAACCACACTGCCTGCACAGTAAGCTATTTTTAACCTAAGAAAACCATGTGACCACTTTCTTATATATCATGTTATACATTTGTATATCAGGGTAATTCGCTCTGACAACATTATTTATTTTAACTCCCCACCATCATGTTTATTTATAGATTTGGAAAGAATGAACTTAATGGCAATTGATTTTAGAATTTGTACTGTTACAGTATAAAAATGAGGTAGTGTTCAAAATTGTCTTTACTTAGTAAGTATGAGCAACGTTATGCCTGAATTACCCAAAACAATAGAAAAAAAATTGTTACATGCTTTTGGTATAGGCGTACTGTCAGATACCACCTTAAATGTAATAGTCGAAGTTCCGTCAATATTTATTTCAAGGATGATAGAATGGTGGCATGGATGGTTATTTATTAATGGCAATTTTCTTTTCCAACTTTTCAGACAATTGCTGTGATTGCTTACTTGACAAGAAAGTCTAAAAAGAAAAGCCCTAGTCTGGTAGTCTGCCCACGATCGGTTCTTGAAAATTGGCAGGCAGAAATTAAAAGGTAAGTTTTGAATATTTTTAAAAAAAAATCATAAGGTTCATTTTGAAGTACCATCTTACCACAAATTACCTATGTATTTGATGGGTTTGAATAGATGTACCATTGACCTGGTGGGTAGAATTGTCATATTGACGCCCACCATGGGTGCACCCATGGCCTGGTTTGTAGGCTTGTCAATTTGAAGCCCACCGTGGGTGCATCCTTGGCGTGGTGGGTAGAGTTGTCATATTGAAGCCCACCGTGGGTGCACTCATGGCCTGGTGGGTAGAGTTGTCAATTTGTAGCCTGCCATGGGTGCATCCTTGGCCTGGTGGGTTAAATTGTCAATTTGAAACCCACTGTTGGTGCATCCATGGCCTGGGGGGAAGAGTTGTCAAGTAGAAGCCCACAGTGGTTGCAGCCTTGGCCTGGTGTGTTGAGTTGCCATATTGAAGCCCACTATGGGTGCAAGCTTGGCCTGGTTTGTAGAGTTGTCAATTTGACGCCCACCATGGGTGCACCTATGGCCTTGTGGGTATAGTTGTCATATTAAAGCCTGCCATGGGTGCACTCATGTCCTGGTGGGTAGAGTTGCCATATTGAAGCCTACCATGGTTGCACTCATGACCTGGGGTGTAGAGTTGTCAGTTTGAAGTCCAACCATCGAAACACCCTTTGGCCTGGTGGGTAGAGGCATCAAATTGAAGCCTACTGACGGGTGCATCCTTGGCCTGGAGGGTAGAGTTGTGAGTTTGAAGACCAACCGTCAGGGCACCCTTTGGCCTAGTGGGTAGAGTTGCCAACTAGTAACTTTTTTGACTCCATGAATCCTTATGATTTTATGTCTCAGTCAGGGTCTTACCAAGACATTTGTCAGGAGTCCCCTTCCACCAACATTAATAAACTTGCATGCAATTTGATTACCAGTTCTTTAAAATAAATCTTATTTTCTCTGTGTAGATTGATAATTGCTTTCTGGAACTTACACACTAGTTGAAATTCCCAGCACTACTTTTGGCACATGGTGTAAAATGCATTAAATAACTAAATAACTTCAAGGTTAAAAAACCTGTATTATTCCGATTATACAAAGAATCATTCTCTCCTGAACACTTTTTTTCAAATGATATTTGTTTATGATAGTAGTTTTATTTTACCCATCAGATAGTTTTAGAATATTTAATCTCTTTTTCATGAAACGGCTACTAATTACTTACTTCCAAAAGGAAACTGTTATTGTAAACATTAGTCAATCTGTCCAATTACATAAATATGAGATAGTTATACATAATTATGTGTTATATTCACAGATTTGCTCCTGGCTTGAGAGCAGAGGTGCTCATTGGGGAGAAAGAGGCGAGGCAGTCTCAGTGCAAGAGGATTCGTTCTGAGCACAAGACAGGAACTATGAGTTTTGATGTGCTTATAACCACATATGAGGTGAGATTGGTTTGATCTGTAAAAAATGGGTTTTTATAATGAGCAATGAGATATTTAGTATTTTTAAATGTTCATCATTAATTTTATTGTCATGAAGATTATCTTTATCTCTGTTATCATTGTCATAATCATTAATTTTGTTTTGTTATCTAAAGCATCCCCATCTTGTTTCTTCTTTTGATTATCCTCCTCCACTTTTTCCCCCTCATCAATCCTATTTTCATTCTTCTTCTACTTTCCTTATTCTTCAATAATTGCTTTTTATTGATATACTTTATCTCAAATTGTAAGTAATTAAATAAAAACAGATTGGTTTTACACTTTAGATTCTTGAATTTTTTTTTTTATCAGGACCTGATTTAACTGGGTTCGGAATGAGATTAACATAACTGTTGATGAACTGCATTGTGGTCAAAGAAATTGTGGTATTTTTGGATCCAGGGCTTACCAAAGACAGCCTGGACTACAGCATCAGCAACAGTGATTTAACCTCCAGGATTTCGCACATTTCCAAATTGATTTGTATTCACTAAAAAATTCTTCACTTTTGTTTTGTTTTGGATTTAATTGTCAGTTTAACATTTCCAGATTTGCTTAAAGGATAATTCTGTCCATACTCTATTTTTTCTCCTCTCCAGTGCTTGTCATAAGAATGAGGTTTGTTTTATTTCTGCCTATGTTAACCCTCTTGAGTTACATTTCCAGATTTGCCTTAAGGACTCTACATACCTCCAGTCAGTACCCTGGAATCTGCTGGTTGTAGATGAGGCACATAGGTTGAAGAATGTTGACTCACTCCTTTACAATACCCTGTCTCAGGTACCATTGTTGGGCTTTTTCCTATTTATTGTAGAAAAAAAACAACCTAGGGCATTGGAAGAAATTTGCTAAGTCAAGAAAGTTTACTTAAAATAAATAGATGCTGAGTGCAGCATGAAAGCAATGAAAGTAATTTATTTTTCTATAGTGACTGAATTATACATTTTGTTGTTTAATTCCTTTACAATAATGGTTTTTGAGAATATAGTTTGTAAGCAAGAATAATTCCTAGTTTAACGATGTCTGGTTAATGTGACCAGATGTAATATTATATCCTATGTAAGCAACATCGAGGAAAGGCATATCTATTAATGTTTCAAGTGAACTCTTATAAGCGAATAATATTTTTTATCCAACAAACATACTGAAAGAAGTATTCTAAATACCATCGATTAAATGGTAATATAATTTTATGGTACATTAAAAGCATATGTTCTCTAACGAAACAATGTAATTGGTATATAACAATTCAAAACAAGATTACATAGCACACAAGACTGTCCAAAACAGTGAACCTTTCTTAGACATGACTTTAATCAAAATAACCTGATTAGCATTTGTTGAGACCAGTGAAACATATGTTATATTGAAAGCTATATGTGAACATCATGCCTATTTCACTAAACAATAAAACTACCTAAAACACAAATGAACCAACATCCAGTCCCATAGTCCAAAGAGCACTGTGAGAACAAATAGGCCCATGTTACATTTTTACTGTAACAAAATATTATTTTTACATTTTTTTTATATTTTCTCTTTTCCCTTGCTTACATATTAACAGTTAATATTTTTTTTTTATAGACAAACATGTTTTAGTTGTTGTTTTTAAACCACTTACCTGTTATTGATTGACAAGTAAAATACCGTTTCTGCAAGAGGTATGGCTTTGAACTAGAACAAAATGGTAGAAATTCATAAATCATATTGTTTCATGATTAACAGCATTCTTTTCAATTAATTGTTGGGCTCCCTGGCATTAAACTTAAACATGAGCTTAACCTTATATCTATTTCAGTGGGATTTCCAGCAGTCTATCCTGTTGACTGGCACCCCGGTACAGAATAATCTACAGGAACTGTATGCGCTTCTGAGTTTTGTGGCTCCAGGAAGATTTCCCCTGGAGCAACTGCAGCAGTTTGTGGACAGGTTCTCCCAATTGGACACGAAAGGTGAGATAAATAAAAAAAAATTACAGATAGGATGGTGTACTTGGGATTTTTATTGCTAAACATTTTACGGTTGATTAGTTATTGCATTAAGGCCTGTATTTGCCAAGCATTTCTAAGCCCAAGACTTTACTTGAGCTCATGTCACCATGTTCGTACCAAGAAGACTAAGCCTTTGTATGTTGTTAAAATGTGGTATTAAGCTCAAAAACGCAAAGTTAATGTGTCATGCAACATTTCAGACATAAAATATTATGAATAAGTATTTTGACATGACAGATTCTTACTGAAGAATGGTTGGTGAATATGGGCCTGAATGTACAAGTGTTAATAGAAGCACATATACACAAAAACTTTAACCAATGCTCTTTGTCCTAAAAATCACAAAGGTATTGAAATACAAACTATTCTTTTATTCTTGTAGTGAAATGATATTTTAAAGAAATCCGAAACATTAATTTAGCAGCCAATACTATTTTTTATTAACATTTGTAATGTATTTGTAAAATTGAGTTATGTTTGAGCAGCCACTGAGGATTTTAGTGGATTGTAGTGGTAATGATTCTTTCAAATAAATTCCTTCAGTATAGCATGTATAATATTTATTTAGAGTGAATTTAACTCTTCAATTATGTAAAAGAAATTTTGTTTATAATTAAACTTGATTTTAACATAACTGTCAAGTTACAATTTTTTATAGTTAAATATATGTATGGTAACAATAAACAAGCAGCCAGTTTTTAATCAACTGCCTCTCACCATATAGAGACTTTCCAGCAATTGCAATATTGTTTAAAAAACCAGTAAAAACTGTTCAGATTCATACTTGTTTGTGTATTCTTCAGCCAAGGAGCTACATAAGCTGTTGAAACCATTTCTAATTTTGAGGACAAAAGCAGAAGTTGTGAAAGACTTGCC
The DNA here is from genome assembly GCA_007844125.1 of Sinonovacula constricta. Lineage (NCBI taxonomy): Eukaryota > Metazoa > Mollusca > Bivalvia > Cardiida > Solecurtidae > Sinonovacula > Sinonovacula constricta. Next base: position 32,486,127 of record CM017568.1, read on the forward strand.
GTGTAAGATAGAAATGGTTCTCACTCACCGCATATCCAAACTCCAGACCAAGTTGTACAAAGGAATATTGCTCAAAGATCCAGGTATGAATATATATATTAATAACAATTAATGTTTGAAAGCAAGTCTGATTAACTATGCACCATTTCACCAGGCCTATGCAAATAGGTTGAATCCAGATGAGCCAGCTTTTTTTCTGAGCTGTGTGATCAATAACTACTGTAAAGTTTTATTGATAAGACGCACACAAATATAAGACGCACCCCCTCTTCGAGGTCTAGAATCAAGGAAAAAAGCAAATTCTCAAAGACAAGACGCATCCCTGATTCACTAATCCATCTGGCCGCCATTACGAAATTCCCGCGTCGCCGCATCGCTCGATTTGCTCGAGGAACGTGTTCCAATTGTTCCGTAAATCGGTGTTTGCGCCGAGTGCTTATTATTCTCTAAGTGTCTTGAATAATACGTTGCGACTGTTCGTAGTGAGACCGTGTGTATTGTGTTACGTTATGACACTTTACCCCAATATATCGTTTACACGCCAGACAGGATATTTTCGCGGCTATCCCAGCCCTACACATGAGAGAACATCCTGTTTCACGCGGCAGCATGTCATAAAAACAATTAAGTTCTCGGCCTATAATTAAGTTCTCGACACATGGGACAAACACACAAATGACATTTAAAATAACAACTAAAGGCTTTTAAATGTTCATTTTCACACCATGCTATTTAAGTGACCGCTTACCAACAAATTACTTTGTCACTCTTTTCTGCTTTGTCTTGAGCAATAGGCCTTGAATAGCATTTTATAGTGGGATATGAATAAATGTAGCAAGTCAAGGGTTAATAAAGCAGTGCTCCAGATAAGGTTTTGTGAAATTCTAAAAAATAACCACCAGTTTCCAGACAAAAATTCTTAACAGGAAAATTAATTAGTATTGTAACTACTAGCTCTGAGGATTTAATTATTAAACATTACAATTTAGTAGTTTTTAAAAAGGGAAGCCATGATGTTTAGATGTAAACAGGTGTAGGGTTTTCAGTTTATATTGGAAAATTCATTGCGACGTAAATAAAGTTGAATTGTAAACCAGTCACTTTTATGACATTGCTATCGACGTATAAACTAAGTCATAGTAGGCAGGGAACCAAAGTTTAGCAATGCCACCTGCTTATCTCCCCTGATAATGATCACTTTATGTATAAATGGAGAGAAGAATAAATACAACTAAGTCGGATAATTTAATTTGTTATAGCTTTTTTATTTCATTTTTATATGACTGTAATTGAAAAGTTATTTCATTTCTAATATTAAAAAAAAAAATGGCCCTTCTCTGGAGCTCTGAATATAGGAAAACTATTATTGTTAAAATAATAATTGGCACTTACACTTATAAAAGGAGAATCATGATTTCAATAACTTTTTTTATTTATCTCTAAATGCTGAAATGTTTTAGTTTTTAATTTTACTGAGACTCAATGCTTTGCCATATCAATGTGTGCAGTTTCAGTTTTGTATGTTTCATCGTCTGTCATGATGATTTGTCAAAGTTTTTGTCCAACTGATATCTCAGCATTATTCTCCAGATGTGTTTGATGCATACGGGTCCAGTACCAAGCAGACAAACAGTCTGATGAACATTCTGATGCAGCTGAGGAAATGTGTCAACCATCCCTATCTGTTTGATGGTAAGCACAGTCATTCCAGCTCAGATGTCCTTAACTCAGTGGAATACTCTTCTAACTAGGTGTTCCATATTTTACAGTAGAATTTTTAAAAAACATTTATCTCTTCAGCATTGAGCTTTTTTTTTATCTTGTATTATAGTGAATCAATGTTTTATAGTTTTTTAGTCTTTTAAAATTGATGTACTTCATTGCATTTTTTTGTAGATATAACACTTTTGCCACCCTTTTATGTATGATTTATCTTCTGTTAACCTATCAATAACCTTTCAATATAATACTCAAGTAAATCACGATGTCACCATCCAGCCTCCCAACAAACGTTTGTTAACTGACAGATACTTCAGACTTCAGATACAGATGGTGAAGGCGTCAAAACCAGGTTGTGACATACCCAAGTTATATAAAGTGGTAGTGGTATAGCTCCCTTGCCTATGCTCAAACATTTTATAAGCATACCTCCACTTCTGGTGGAGACATAGTCAGATTATTGTGGCTGGGTGTTTTGTCATATCTGAGTTTTCATGGCTTGCTATCTCACTGAAGATAACCCATGTATGCTTCAAGTGAACACTTTCTCAGGATAACTGAAAGTTTTTTGATTGAAGTGTAAACCCATCAAAAAACTTAATCTGAAGCAGTTATTGTTACAGTTATTGATAATCTTACACATCCAGGAATTGAACCAGAACCTTTTGAGCTGGGTGAGCACCTTGTTGAAGCCAGTGGAAAGCTGGTCCTCATTGATAAACTCCTTAGCTTCCTTCATGCCAATGGACACAAAGTTCTCCTGTTCTCACAAATGGTGCACATGCTGGATATTCTACAGGATTACCTAGGATACAGAGGTGAGATTACTTTGTATACTCTCAGTTTGGTATGCGTCTTACACTTTCCATATGTGATTTGTTTTTCATGAAACAAGAGGACATTTACAAGATTTTATATCTCAAGAATTATTCCATTTCTAACATCATGAAACAAGAGCAATTGCATAGTCAACAAAATTGTTCTCCTTAGATATTGATTCAAAGCAAAGGCTTTCACAAACTCAATTGAAGGCTTATTGTATTTCATTCTTTGATTTGTTTCCTCTTGGACTAAACATAACTTGGTATGTTTCAATTAAATAATTAGTGTTGATTAGCATAAGGAATATTTTTTTTACTTGATTCACATTAGAGAACATGTTTCAGTTAGCTTAGCTTAAGTCAGCCAAGTTCTTGCAGCCTCAATAAAATATATTGACTTTTAATAAAATTTCTTTCTATGAACCAGCCTGTGCCTGTACTATTTCTCCATGTAGGATAGGTAGTTTATGTCATTGTTTCGGTACCTTGTAATTATAAATGTACATATGATTATTAGGTTACACCTATGAGAGACTTGACGGTTCAGTTCGAGGGGAAGAAAGATTTCTGGCTGTAAGAAATTTCAATGAGAATGATGAAACATTTGCATTTCTTCTCAGTACCAGAGCAGGTATGTTTTCCAATGTTTATTTCTTTATTTCCATTCAACTCAAAAACAGTTCTAAAATCACTTACCATGAACCCCCTGAACCCACCTCCAAGCCATTAAATTCACTGACAAATGTTTCTGTTCAGTTCCTCATGCAGTTTACCACAAATATTGCAGATCCTGGTGAGACAGTCCCCTGCAGGAACTGGTTGATCAGAATTTACACTATTTGCATAGACTTTATAAATATGGGTAAAAGTTAAAGTTGCAAGCATATACTTTTTCAATCCCTCATTCATTATGACATAGTATATTTATTTACTGGAAACAATACAAATACAATTTTTTATGATTTTATTTGTGGACATAAAGATTGAGGCCCAAATAGGTTGATCAGCCAGTTATCGTTAGATATATTGAACTGTCTTATACAATTATTATGAAAAACTAGCAATACAGTTTAGTAACAGTAACCATTTCAACATTTTATGATATTTTTACTTGTATGATTATGGAAAAACTTATTCACCTTAATCAAACATTATAAACATTTTATTTCTGTCCTTGCAAAGTGTGTTTATTAATTCCACAACTTGTATAAGTTTTCGTTTTGTTTTTTGTTTTTGAAATACCTTGCAGAGACCATTTATGATAATTATATCAACGTCCAGCCTTTTGGTGGAAGAAGACCCACCGGCACAACGCAAGTCAGCTGGAATACCTTCTCACATTAAGTCCTTTGCTCTGAACAGGATTCGAACCCATGCAGTGAGAGGCTAAGTAGTCGGAGGAGTTACAAATTGGTGACTCTACCATTATGCCACGGGCATCCAGCTGTAAGTTTTCATCCACCTATGTCATACATGTGTCTGTTGTAAAGGTGGCCAAGGTATAAACCTCACAAGTGCTGACACGGTGATATTTGTGGACAGTGATTTCAACCCTCAAAATGATCTACAGGCTGCAGCTCGAGCTCATCGGATTGGTCAGACAAGGTAACTGCTGACGGTTTAAACAAGGAATGGCAATACTTACGATATTAGTAACCGGTGAACTTGACTCTTATCTCCACTGTACTTTGAATTATTTGTGTCATCTTTTTGGCAGCAATAGTTTGCGATTTTCATTGACTGGCAAATCTTGAGAGCCTAGCTGTGTCATCTTTTTAGCAGTCATCGTTTGCGCTTTTCGTTGACTTTGGCAAATCTTGAGAGCCTATCATTACACAGCATTGTGCAGATTATTAAACAACAGGAACTGTTATATCCATAGCACGAGTTGTCAGTAATAATTGACAGAATCAATATGTACCACAAAATGAATGTAGCTGGGTTAAGTTGGATCTTTGTTCTTTCTTAAGCAATATATTAGTTATTCATTATTATCACATACATATATTTTAGTGATGAATATAACTCAACCATTGCTATCCCCAGTTTATACGATGTGGCCTCTCAGATTTCTTTTGTGGTAATTAAGTTATAAATGAAATGGGATAATTTTTATTTTATAAAATTTAGATACAAATTGTTGCAATACATACATCAGAAAAATACTAACAGAAGTCACTAAAATTGCTGATCTCTTATATCTTTTTTAAATTAAGTATGGACAAAAGTTGGCAGATGCACTGAAGATATATTTCTTACATACTGCATTTTTATAATAAAACTTTAAGAGCGTTTCTCTGGCCTGATGGAAAGAGACAAGGCATTTACTTATTTACCTGTTAATCCCTGAGAAATGCACAGGAATTTACCAGGGAGGAATTCTTCTGCCCTATGGTACATTGCCAGTGTAAGCCAGAAGCTTGAAGTAGTCTACAGCCAAAAAATATCTGTCTGGATCATTATGTCAACAGTTTAAGCAAAATGAGTAAGTCAAAAGCTAAAGAAAATCTTGTGTTTCTTTGTTCTTGGTTGTTTTTTTATTTAATACTTAATATTGTACCCATTTCAACAGGCCAGTTAGGATTATTCGACTGATTGCCAAGAACACTGTAGAAGAAATCATTCTGCAGAGAGCTACTGAGAAACTGAAGTTGACAGAGAAAGTCATAGCAGAAGGACAGTTCAACCTATCCACAGCCAAACATGGGCTTTTTACAGATGATAAAGTAAAGGTATGTCACTCTGCATACCTCACACTCATTTATGAGTAGCTTCCCTTAGTTATTTTTAATTATAATGTGCATTCATGTATTCCGTCTTGAGTTTGTTATATAAATGTGGCCAATATGATGACATTTAATTATTTATGGATTTAAAACCCCGATGTACTTGGATTATGTACAGATACACTGCCTGTAAACTTTAAAACTTAACAAGAAAGTTTTTATTACAACTACAACTTAAATTGAAAAGGTGAGGGGTTAATGCAATTTGTATTTTTGTGTGTTCGATTATTATTGAAAGTAAAAGAAAAAAGTATAAAAATGTGTTTATTAGAATAAAGCTGCATTGCACATTAGGAAAATATTATATGAGGATTCATTATAAGAACAATTATGATCTTTTAATAAATTGTGCAATGTTCATAAAATAATTGCAACATTTTATAAAAAAACAACACAAAGAAACTAATTTCAAACAAGTTCTTCCTTTTTTCTTTTTTTATGTTTACATATTTACTGTTACACCAACTGTCTTTACAGTTGACATGTGTTGAATCTCTTTTAAAGTAGTTAAAGTGCTGCTTTCACTGTGAATAGCATTCCATGAACTCCCTGCATAACACCACACACAGTCAACTTGAACTGCACCTGTAGTGTAACTGCACCTGTGGCATAGTGGTAGAGTGGCAGACATGTAACACCTTTGACATAAGCTTAGCTTCTCACTGCATGGGTTTCAGTCCAATTCTGGGTAGAGAACTTTATGTGGGAAAATCATCCAGCAGACTTGCTGCAGGCCAATGGTACCATTACTACTTAAACATAAGTCTGGGGTCTTCCTTCACCAAAATAGCTGGACATTATTATAATGGCAATGGTTGGTTGCTGTGATGTATTTCAAAAATTAACAAAAATAGAACAAACAAACATTATTGCATGAGTCTAAACAGGGAGGCATATGACCACCATTTTTATGACTTGTATGTCATGACCAGCCTTTGAACCCAGGGCCCCCCTATACCTGGAGCCATTATTTTATTGATTGTCCCACCAGGTTTGGTGAGATTCGCTTGTACATTTTTAATTACCCAATTTTCATCTTATTTTTATAACAGGAAAATTATTTATTACACTTGTCAGTAAACTTCAACTTTTCTCTTTTACAGTTGCAGGACATTTTAAAATATGGGGCTGAAGAATTGTTCAGTAACAAAGCAGAGGATGATTGTGAAGTTGATTTCACAAAGGTTCTTGGTTCTTCTGTGGATGGTGAATGGCAGCCGATAGAAGACAGTCCAGACCAGGAGAAAGAGGAGGATGAGGAAGAAGAACAGATGGAGGTAAGACTCTTCCTTGGTGGATTTGCCTTGAATTTGTTATTTACAGGAATTGTAACAAAATGCCATGATCTGCATTATTTGCTATTAAGTGTTTCTGATCAAGGACTGTGCTATTTGCTATTAAGTGGTGTCAAAAGAATGTCAGCATGCTTTGCTTTTAAGAGTTGTCTGATAATAATCTGTACTATTTGCTGTTAAGTGATGTCTGATAATGATCTGCATTATTTGCTATTAAGTGTTTCTGATCAAGGACTGTGCTATTTGCTATTAAGTTATGTCTGATAATGATCTGTACTATTTGCTGTTAAGTGATGTCTGATAATGATCTGTGCTATTTGCTGTGAAGTGATGTCTGATAATGATCTGTGCTATTTGCTGTTAAGTGATGTCTGATAATGATCTGTACTATTTGCTGTTAAGTGATGTCTGATAATGATCTGTGCTATTTGCTGTGAAGTGATGTCTGATAATGATCTGTGCTATTTGCTGTTAAGTGATGTCTGATAATGATCTGTACTATTTGCTGTTAAGTGATGTCTGATCATGGTCTGTGCTATTTGCTGTTAAGTGATGTCTGATAATAATCTGTGCTATTTGCTGTTAAGTGATGTCTGATAATGATCTGTGCTATTTGCTGTTAAGTGATGTCTGATAATGATCTGTGCTATTTGCTGTTAAGTGATGTCTGATAATGATCTGTACTATTTGCTGTTAAGTGATGTCTGATAATGATCTGTGCTATTTGCTGTTATGTGGTGCCTGATCATGTTCTGTACTATTTGCTGTTAAGTGATGTCTGATAATGACCTGTGCTATTTGCTGTTAAGTGATGTCTGATAATGACCTGTGCTATTTGCTGTTAAGTGATGTCTGATAATGATCTGTGCTATTTGCTGTTAAGTGATATCTGATGATGATCTGTGTTATTTGCTGTTAAGTGATGTCTGATAATGATCTGTACTATTTGCTGTTAAGTGATGTCTGATAATGATCTATGCTATTTGCTGTTAAGTGATGTCTGATAATAATCTGTACTAATTGCTGTTACGTGATATCTGATAATGATCTGTGCTATTTGCTGTAAAGTGATGTCTGATAATGATCTTATCTGTTTGATTTTTAGGATGGCTCAGCAGAAGCTCCCTCCCAAAGCATGTATGTTTTTGAGGGCACAGATTATTCAAAGGAACCCACCGCAGCAGATGTTAAAGCTTTTGAAGAAATGATCAAAGGTGAGATATTCTAACAGTAAACATGTGTCAGGACTGCTTGACCAGATGACTGAGTGTGCTATCAGTTGTGACATGGCAGTGTATCTACTTCCAGTGAAGCCCTTCTGAAGATGATTAAGAGAGTATTCATTCTTTTCATTTATTAGGGTTGTGACAGTCAATGGTGCAACAGAAAGTAAAAGCCAGGAACAAGTTTTTCAAGATAATATATTTTATTAAACAAACATTTTACCAATTGCTACAATATGTATGTATGTATGTATATATAATGTATATATATATATTAAACAAGCAGAACAATAAATCTTTTATCTCAAATAACGTCAAAGGTGTTCAAGTCCTAACAAAAATGTCCACTTACATGAAGAAAGTCCAAGTTCCTTTTAAAATTGAAAATTATCCACAATAATGGCCAAAAATGGCAGTATTTTCAATATAAAATCTTAAAATATATTTCCTGTAATCCAAAAGTATATTCTCTACTGCTGTAAATTTTAGACATTGTAATTTTGTCTGGTCCATTAAGTCTCGAAGGTCTAATCAGGTCTCCCGTAAAATAAGAAAAGAACCCCATTTATAATAGGTAAGAGTATTCAAGATTGTACCAGTTGTATCACTTACTACAAAACATTTCAAAATTTACTATGAGCTTCTACAAATGTGGCAGGGAACATTCTATCAATTAGTGACGTTGCAGTGACATAAATCAGTGTCCTTGAATGTGACTGTCACAAGGTTGAATCTATCACAATGGGAGGTTCTTATGTAACAGGGATCATTAATAAAAATTACATTTGGTTTTCTCTCTTTTGTGGAAGGTTACTGTTGGAAAGAAATAAGATTCAATTTTAGCAATATTGTGAAAGCTACTGACTAACAGATGCTTAAATAATCAGATCATTTGGAATAAGGTAAGCAACATGAGCATTTTGATGAAAATAAGTAAGTTATTAAAACAATTTTTATATAAGTATATGGGAATAAATACCAACAAGGGTACAAATTGATGCTACCCCCCAGCACCCCCCCCCCAAAAAAAAAAAACAACGTTGGATTCTTATGATTCTGTCAGTAAATTGTCATTTTTTCTAAAAATCTTTAAACCATTACAACATTCCAGCTGAGAAAGAAGCCCAAGTTGCAAAGGCAGGTGAACCTCGACCTTTTAGATTGAAGAACCAGTCCACCATGTTTATGACTGGTTTACCAGATGTTCTCAGGAAACCAAGGAAAAAGTTGACACCAGAAGAACTGGAAGCTCGCATGCAGAAGGTATTGATACTTTTATTGTGCATGACTGCAGTGCAAGGTGCACTTTCTTGTTAGGTTGGTAATAAGTTTGGAGGGAGAGAAGCTTCTTCTTGGTAACTGTAAGCTTGATATGTGAGAGGCACTTGTTTCATTTCTGTAAAACCCAGACATGCTAGAAGCCATCAATTGTTAGTAATTAAGAAGTTTGATACATGTTATGCAAGAAACACTACAGGTTTTCAGTTAGGATAGACTTGATTTGTTAAAATTGATTCATTGTTTATGCTGAATTGTGTTTGTGTATACACTGGTATTGCTGCATTCTGTTTGTGTATACATTTTTATGCTGCAATGAGTTTGCAGATTATATATTCATTCTGCATTCAATTTGTTTAGACACTGTGTATGCTAATTCAGCTGTGTATATACTAGTACTGTTGTTGATTCATTCAGTTTGAGTATACACTCTTTATGATCCATTCAGTTTGTGTAGACATTGTTTATGCACCATTCAGTTTGCTTAGACATTGTTTATGCACCATTCAATTTGTGTAGACATTGTTTATGCACCATTCAGTTTGTGTATACATTGTTTATGATACATTCAATTTGAGTATACACTCTTTATGATCCAGTTAGTTTGTGTAGGCATTGTTTATGCTGCAAAACATGATAAAGCTTACTAAAATCATAGGAGGTTTGGTAAAGTCTCTGAGCAAAATTGTATGCAGTCATAAAGGAAGATAGATAAGCATGTGGATATGTATTTTTATTTCATATGCATATGTGATGTGTGGTGAGCTGGGAACAGGCATTCTCCTTCACATCTTATGAAGGATAATGCCTGCTATCATAAAATATATAAAAAATGATACTGTTACTCACACTAACAGACCCTGGTAGTGCAGTGAGTATATTGTCTGCCATGTATATGGATGCCTCTAGATCAATTCTAGAACAAGACCTAAAGTATTGTAGTGATAAGACCAATATAGCTTTCTTGCTCATGCAAAGCTTCTAAGTGGGTTTCCACCTTTGGTTTGTCCTATGTCTAATTTAATGCTATTGCATCTAGTCATATATCATTATCATACTCATGAACTCTCCCAGTTTGGGAGTAAGACTCCCCTTTTAAGGTTCCAAAAAACTTGAAAATGAGGGGTGTTTTACACATTTTCAGAAATCTCCTTATTTGGAAACAGATAACTGTCTTCTTTGTTTATATGAAAATAACATATCTCCCATTTTGCAAGTAAAAATCTCCCACTTTGGCCTCAGAAAAAGTTCACATATATGCGTTATACATGTAAGCCTAGTTATGTATGTTAATGCATGCTCTTCTTCTGAATATTAAATTATGAATCTCATTGAATACTCCTTCTATCCTTACCAAAACTAGAACTATATCACCAAAAATCAGAAAGTTTTAAGATTTGTTTGTGAGACATGTTTTTTGGGGGTCACCCAGTACATGACTGTTGGTTTAATGTCTCAATATGTACAATAATTAAGACCCATAGTCACATATTTTGAGAATGACAAACTGCAATTTATTTGGAAAAAATACTTTTTGTACAGAGAAAAGAAAATGCAGAAAGAAGAGCTAAGGAGGCAGAAGAACAAGAGATGAGGAAGGCTCAGGAAAAGAGAAAGAGGAGGTAAGTTAATGTTTTGTCTATTTAAAGGTGGTACCTGAAGGTTTCCTGTATCAAATACTTGTACCAATATCTTTTTAGGGATTTGTGTATAATGTCTGCAGAAACTCATACTTCAGTCTAAGCAAGTCCGATTTTGAATGTTACTTCAATTATAAGGCAGAACTACTTATTATAATCACTCAAAATGTTTATAGTTTTCAAATGTATGAATAAGCAGGATTGGGAATTCTGTTTAAAATAGACATCAATGTCAGGATGGATTACCACATGTAAGCATCCACATAGTTTTCTTAGGTTCAAAATAGCCAACTGTGCAGTTTTGCTCAGATGTAATGTCAATTGGGGTATGGGTATTTGTTCAAGTAGATGTAGGACATCAATAAACTGCATTTTGTGGGATCTCTTCAGTTTAGTTTGATTGGTTGTTTGAGGTCAGACCTGTTAGCTGTTTTTTACCATAGAGGATGAGCAGTTAGTATCTGATAGGTGACAATGGTGGGGAGCAGTTAGTAGCTGATTGCATAACATGTACGTGTGCAGTTAGTAGCTGAATACATACCATGTATATGAGCAGTTAGTAACTCATTGAATATCATGTATGTGAGCAGTTAGTAGCCGATTGCATACCGTGTATTTGAGCAGTTAGTAGCTAATTGCATACCATGTATGTGAGCAGTTAATAGCTGACTGCATACCATATACCATGTATGTGAGCAGTTAATAGCTGATTGCATACCATGTATTTGAGCAGTTAGTAGCCGATTGAATACCATGTATTTAAGCAGTTAGTAGCTGATTGCATACCATGTATGTGAGCAGTTAATAGCTGATTGCATCCCATGTATGTGACTATGGTTGTGAACAGTTAAAAGCTGGACAACAACTTCAGATGTTGTCAGTTAGTAGCTGATTCACAAAAATGTGTGGATAAGAATGTGATTGGCAACTACTGAAGTAAGAAACTGATCTGGGATCATTTTGGTTGGCTATTGGTAACCATGACAGTGAGCTATGATTAGCTGATCCGCGACCCAGGCACTGAAAGAGTTAGTACATCCACAACCCAGCTATTTGGAAGTGATTTACGCCTCTTGTAGACAGACTGATAAATGGACAAAGTGACTCTCACTATCTTGTAGTTAGGACATTGCTGTTTTTCTTTACTTGCCTGTCTGAACTATCTATGCTTCAGGGATGAAATGTGGAAGAAGAACAACTACAAGTCTTGCAACATATCGAAAGAAGAGGAGGAAGATGAGGAGGAAGAAGAGGATGAGATAGAGATAGATGATGAGGAAAGTGGAGAGTCCACAAAACGGGACATTCATTATGTGATGGGGGATGTGACCAAACCTCGCCATGCTGACACAGAAACACAGATAGTTGTACATTGTGCAGGTACTGCAGCTTTTATATACAAATTTTGGATAATGGCAATGTGAAGAAGTTTCTCTTTCATCTTCTACCAATGACAAATCTTTTTAAACCCATATTCTGCCAACCGTAAACAATTGTCTTATCAACTGTTCAAACTTGGAAATTTAACTTATGAAGTATTCATGACCTCATTTTGTTGACTTTTTATTGGGTTGCAACAACTTGGACCTGCTTTACATATGATCACATTCCTTGTCCACAGATGATTCTGGAAGGTGGGGACGAGGGGGTCTGTTCACTGCTTTGGCTGGGTGCTCTCCTAATCCAGAGGCACAGTATACTCTGGCAGGCAAGATGCAAGGTAACTATGGCAGCCTTTTTTGGTTTTTAGAAAAATATGACTTATTTCCTGTGTTTTTAGCTCACCTGAGCACGTTTTCTGATACCTCTTTGTCCGGTGTCCGTCATGCTCCGTGAACAATTTGCATGTGGACATGTTAGAGGCTACATTTTTTATCCAATCTTCATCAAACTTGGTAAGAGTGTTCGTCTACAAGAAATCTTGGATGAATTCGTTATTGGGTCACTTGGGGTCAAAAACTAGGATAAAAAGCCAAAGTTTAAAATAACCTTGTGAACACACTAGAAGCCACATGTATGGTCCAACCTTCACCAAACTTGGCCAGAATATTGTCTTTAAGAAATTTTGGATGAGTTTGTAACTGGATCACATGGGGTCAAAAAGTAGGTTACAAGGTCAAATCTTAGAAAAAGCTTGTGAACGCTCTGGAGACCACATTTATGGCCAAATCTTCATCTAACTTGGCCAGAATGTTCGTCTGAATGAAATCTTGGATAAGTTCATTATTGGGTCACATGAGATAAAAAAAAGGTCACTAGGTGAAATCTTAGAAGAACCTTGTGAACACACAAGAGGTCACTTTTATAGCCCAATCGTCACCAGACTTGGTCAAATTGTTTGTCTGCATGAAATCTTGACTTTGTTTGTCATTAGGTCACATGGGATCAAAAACTAGGTCACTAGATCAAGTTTAGAAAAACCTTGTGAACATGCTTAGAGGCCACATTTTTGGTACAATCTTCACCCAAACTGGCCAGAATGTTTGCCTGAATAGAATCTTAGATATGTTTCAACCGGGTCATGTGGATTCAGTAGGTCACTAGGTAATATTCTAGAAAATGTTATCAGCCCAGTGGCCACACTAAGGGTCCAATCTTCACCAAAGATTTCTAAAGTAAATAACTCTTAAATACTTGACACTAGATATGAGCCTAATATTTATATTTACCTTGTCTGCCTTTGTCTACAGGTAGATTAAATTTAAATGTATGTGGAAATTTTGATAGGACCTTTTCTTATTTACCTACTAAAAGCCCCTGTCTTTAGGTGAGCATTTAAGGACCATCATGGCTCTCTTGTTCATTTTTATTCTCAGAATTCTTTTAATTTCTTCATATAAAAGAAACAAATTATATTAATATTGATCTTTTTTTCTTTTATACATTTTTTGGATGTTGCTACAGCATTAATCACACATGCTGTTTTAATACTGTTTGAACAACCGAGGTTATTAGACATAGTACTTGATACAAAGCTAGAAAAAAACTAGAGCAGATCCTGGTCTCTCAACTCCTTGTAAAAATTAATCTTGTCTTTTGATATTTTAAACTTAGGTTTGTCTCATGAAAAAACAAATGGTCATTATATTATAAAAGATGTACAGTTAAGCTGAAGTATTTCATTGTTTATTCCTTTTTGTTGTTTTTCAAGATTTAGCTCTAGGTGACTGCCATCTTATACCATTAAATACTGTTGCTGATGCTGGTGATGATACTCCTGATACTGATGATAATGAGGAAGAACAGTCAAGCAATGAAGATTCAACAAAGGAAGAAAACAAAGCAAAAGACAATAAACTTGTAAGTGTAATTGAGGTTTCACCAAGAGTGTCGATCAAAAGCAAGCCTAACAAGGAAAGATTTGAAATAAACATTCTTTTATATAATTTAGTTATATATTACTTTATCACAAGAAAAATGTATTAAGTATTTTCTTTCCATTCTAAAATGGCAATAAACACTGCATGATAATTGCCTAGAAGGTTTTTAGGTAGCAAAACTAGAAGGGTATTTGTCTGTGTAGGACAAGAAATGGGCGGGGTTCTATCCATGTAGGAGAAGTAAGGAGAGAGTTAGGCAGTACAAAATTTGGGAGGGTTTTTTCTGAGCAGAAAAAGTTTGAGAAGGGTTTTAACTAGGAAAGAAAAATAAGAGGAGCAGTTTTGTTTGGGCATAAAAAGTTTTTGGAGGGGTTTTGTCTGGGCAAAAAACGTTAGGGGAAGGTTTTTATCTAGGTAGTAGTTTTGTCTGGACAGGAAAAGTTAGGAGAGTGTTTTTTGCCTGATAGGGAAAGTCAGGGGAGTGTCTTTTTCCCCACTTAGAATCGTTAAGGGGAGGGTTTTAATAGGATACCTTCAGTCATACCAGCAGTAGTCATGCCAGTACTGATACATCTGTATGTTGTTGTCATAATGGCTTAGTCTTATAGATAATCAAGGCACAGATTTTTTTTATATTTATTATGGCAATGTGAAAGTTATTGATGTCAGAGCTTCTGAGAGAAGCTAAGGAGTGATAAATTGTGACAAAACGATACCATTCCCATTCAATTTCTCAAAAAAGAAAGAACCTTTTTTTTTTTTACTTTTCACTGCAGTTTAAGATATTCCCATGTGTCTCCTTGACTCTGTAAAGTACACACATCAAGCTCAAACATTGCAGCTTGATCCATTTTCTTGGCAAGATTACAAGAAGTACAATTAGCATGCTTAATTGATGTCACAATGTTTGCATGTATTTAACATCGTATGCAAATATATACTCCCCAATTGGGAGATGGAAGTTGGGGCTGAACTTGTGGAAATTCTATGTTTTGAAAAAGCTAGGCCAGTAATTTGCAATTTTAAGGATATGCAATTAATGTTAAACTTATTTAATTTCTTGGTTGTGAAATTTTGTGAAATCATTAGCATAAGCATGTCTTTGCTGCCATGTTTTAAGTGATCCTTATTTTTTATTAATGATGTAGAATTTTACCTAGGTAATTTAAAGTTGGCCTTTGGTGCTAAATAACTTGTTTCAGGAACAAACACGAACACCAACCAAAGCAAAGAAAAATGGTTATGGATATTGTTAACTCCTGCATAAAACTTCACTGTCCCAAGATGTATCTTCATTGATTATGATTATTTGATGACAGTAGGTTTAGAACTGGTTGTCTCTGTCATGTTGCATGCTTAACAGTGAGATGACAGCGACTCATTGTGTTAGTATTATAATAATTATTACAGCATTATCGTCAAATGTCAAATATAGTTATGGTCATCATCTCGCTAATTATTACCAGTTATTAATTTAAAATATTTATTATTATAATCATCTTCTTTATCATTTAGAACCTGTGGCTGAGCAGTAACAGTTGCTGACCTGTAATTCCACAGCGACTCAATTTATGGGTTCATGTCCCAGTCAGGAAATACTTTTACGTCGGGAGGTCTTCCACCCTACCTGCAGTTGGCAGGTGGTTCTACCCAGACACAGGTCCGAGGTCATCCTTCACCAATAATTGGTTGGATGTTGCCAATATGACCGTAATAGTTTGTTTTGGGGTTTATTGTCCCATCAACAGTATTTCAGTTATCTGGAGACGGTGTCCACTTGAAGCAGATATAGTGCTGCCTTCACTGTGTATAGCATGCCGTGACCACCTGGCATGATACCACTCAGTCACATTATCCTGACACTGGGCCAATGCTTATATTTGTTTGAGTGTTAGCAAAGGAGCTACACCACTAGCTTTTTTTAACGACTTTGGTATGTCGCAGCCTGGGGTCTCCAGTACCTGGAGCCGATGCTCTACTGTTTGCACTTCCCGGTCCTGTCACCACTGTAATTGTGATGGAGGATGTAAGGGAGTACAATCAAAATATCCAATTTATGAATATTACCATTATTATGTTAATATTTCTTACAAGAATCGATATTGTTAATACAATTTTGATGTTATACTTACAGCTTGGCCTCATAATAGCCCAGCATCGTGATAAACGCAACAGACTGTCAGGAATCAAGTTATCTGCCCTTCGTTATGGCTTAGAGGCTATTTACAGAGTAGCAAAGGAGAAACATGGTAAGCAATATGTCATCTCCTTATCAATTTTAATGGGAATAAACAGTTTAAATAGATATTTAGCTATATGTCTTAGAATAATGTAATGTCACAATGTCATGTTTACATTTTCTACATTTGATGGTACTGTAAACTAATCCTTTTTAAATGATCTTGAGTATGCTTGTACATTTTGTATATAACTATACCTCTTAGTAGATATATATTTGATCTATGTAAAAATTAGATCACTATTGCTTAGAATGCGAGCACCTCAGGAAGAAACACACTACATATACCACATACATGCAGGCTAAGCATTTATTTGAGTAGTAAATATACCATCTACCCCTAAAAGTATTGTTTATTAAAAATGTACATAAAATAAAATGTGCTTAGCTTTTGATATTAAATTAAATGAGTATTTTAAAATCCTTTGCTGAACATATAAAATATTGAATGATCCAAATATGTAAGTGGTTATTGGAAAACATTTTTCCAATCTTTCAACATAGAAATATGGAAAACAGTTAAAAATCTGTGTGATAGCATTTTAATTCCACTTATATTATGATTTAGGTGCATTCTCAAAACATATTATCAATTTTAAAGAGAAAAAACAACACTTTCAACATAACACTTAATAAATCTCATCAATAGTGCAGCTGTTTTCATCACTACCACTATAACCAGACAAAATCTAACCATAATGCATTGACACTTATTTTCAGCCAATATATGCTTTGCCACTACATTGCAGTGAAAGATTTGTTGTCTACAACAACAAAATATGTTGTTTAGTCTCAATTTGTTGTTGTGTTTGTATTCTTATTTTTATTTCTTTTTGTTTGGTGTCTTATTTATATTGAACACTTGTGTTTATTTGGCTGTCCTTACATATTCAGATTAGGTCACACAATGTCATTCCTCATAGAAGATGTTTTGTAGGGCAGATAGCTATGTTTTTGCCTCACCTGTCATTGATTTATTTAACGCTCTTTGCCACAAGTCCAGTCATTTTTTTGCTTTTCCTCATGATTTTTTTCTGAGGCCTGAAAACGTTGTTCCCTGATCAGAGTACTCCATACCACAGGTTGTATCCACCATGACATGTGGTTACAAATTCTCACTGAAATATTGTTGTCTAGATGCAGATTTTACATGTCCACAATTGCTTTATTGTGCGCTACATAGCCAAAACCTGAACAGTATTATAATTTTGCCACATTGCAATTCTTACAGTGAAGTTTTATTCCCGGGCCGCGACATACCAAAGTCGTTAAAAATGGTAGTTGTATAGCTCCCTTGCTAACCCTCAAGCAAATATAAGGGTAGTTCCATGGCATGCTATACACAGTGAAGGCAGCACTATATCTGCTTCAAGTGGACACCGTCTCTAAATAACTGAAATACCGTTGGTGGGACAATAAACCCAATAAACAAACAAACAAACAGTGAAGTTTATTGATATTACAAACCTATTATTGCAAATCCTTATTTGACTCACATATTGTGATTTTGGTGTAAAATTTATGTTTTTTTATGTGTTTAAATACATGTATGCTTTACAATAAATGTCTCAATCTATTTTTCTGAATCTTTGTCTGTTTTAAATGGCTGTTAATTTTCTATACTTATTTGAATGTATGATATATTTTATGTATGTTTTAATTTACAATAATTTCAAAAGTAGGAAGTGATCTTGTAATAAATTGTGCAGCTTTGACTGTTTGCTTTTTTTCCAGCAAATAGAATACAAGAAAAAAAGTTTACAACCCTTTTATTGCAACATAATCTTTATTTCTTCAGATTAACAAGAGAGCACCTTTGCTCCATAACTCAACAAAGAAGAAAAAAATACAATTTGCACTTGACATAAGCGAAACTTTAATTATTTGCTTCGTACATGAATCTTGTTACTTGCAAAATCAGCCTTGACTTGATGGTGTCACCTTTTAATAGACAAACAAAATATTGCCAAAGCACATGTATTTAATAGCTCTGCTTGTAGAGACCAAAATTCAATAACCTTATGTATAGAACTTGGATTATTGAAGATGATTTGTACAACATTTTATTGTTTTATTTCCATTTTAGTACCCTGCCCTTCTACTTCACACTGTTTATTTAAAAAAAAGAATAGTTTTAGATTGAGCAATGGTTTCACCAGTACATTAAACCATCATAACAATATTAGTTAGGCATGACTGATATTTCAAAAAAAAACATTTAAATTGTCAAGTTACTCATGTTAAATAAAATCATTCAGATTCACAAGATTTTTAAGTCTATGTGTATATTAATACACAGTTATATGATATTCTTGAGTCTTTTTGCGGTAAAATAATCACCATCTTGGTTATAGTATTTCACAAAAAATATTTTATTTATTTATCAAGTAGTGTTAACCATTTTAGTCAAAAAGTGATTTTAAGCAAATGCTTCAGTTTAACAAACAAAATATAGTAGTTCATCTGGAGGTTGGTGAATACAAATGTAGCAGGACATTCCATTAGTTGTTTTTTAAAAGTTTTATTTTCAAAGTGCAATATCAAGTTAATTAAAATGTTACATTTTGAGTCATCCTCACATTGTACATTCAAGAAAATGGCATTTTAATTCTTTATGCTAAGATCATGTTTTTTAATGAATGAAACAAAACAAAACTTAAATATTTTAGGAAGAAGTTACCTCCTATGTCTGCAGTGAATTTTACTGACTTAGTCAAGGAAACATTGTAATACCCCAACCAGTTGTGACCATTACTGAAGAGACGTAGCTGGTTTGTGTGGGACTCGCCGTGGTTAGCAGCACAAAAGCTGTTGTATATTTGCACTTACCTTAAAATCAGTCTGTAAAAGACCAGCAGAAAAGACAAATTCATGTAGCCTGGTCTGTATCTTATACAGTTGTTGTGCTGGAAAAAAGGCAATGTAAATTTTCAGATCCTTATCAGAGAACTATCTTTAGCTGACTGCTCAGAATCTACACTTTTTGCCTTGACCCTGTCACTTCTCAATAAGCAGGTTGAATTATAATACTTGATGTACTTCTAATATTGTGCATTCATGTCATGCTGTCACTTGGATGTCAGCAAAGTGTGTGCTTTAAGCGGACCCATCCCTTGTAAGACTACTGGCTCAGCTTGGGTGGGACGTAAACACCTAATCAGTCCACTTCTTAACTGTGCACATGAGTGACCATATTAAGTTGCCTCCACTCAGAGAAAGCACGCCCTTTAGTGGCTAAATAATTGATTAAGTCCCATATCTCCTTGATTAATTAGGTGAGCTTTGCCGCTGACTTATATAATGTAACAAACGTGGTGTTTGCTGTCATGTTCATGCAGTAATAGGAGTTCCAAGAAGTCATGCTTCCTAAAACCCTTCACCTACTTTAATGGTTAATATCTTATTCTTACTTATTTGCTCTTTAAAAAATGAGAAAGTAACTTGACATAATACAAGAAATTGTGTATCATAATGTGCAGATCCTCCCAGCAGGAGCTGGCTGATCAGGATCTACACGCATTGCCTAGGCCGGATCAATTTGTGATATATCAGGAAAATGTTGAGAAATGATTTGTAATCAACAGTAATAAAGGGCTTATTTTTGATCCGCAAGTGAAGCTTAATGAAGGAGAAGAATATGTGAATATCAGGTTGTGATGTCAAGATTCATGGCTGATTAATATGTCATTCCTGAACAGAAAGACTGCCACAAAAGAGACACCTTTACGAAGAAATTGAGTTACTTTTCCAATCTTATGCCGAGAAACTTTTATAAGTTTTAAAAAGTTTACTTAGATAAAAGATATATAATTTTATATCCAATTCATATTTAACAATTTTAAAAATTTACTTTCATTTTAGAGAGTTTTTCAGACTTTTAAAAAATTTAAGTTTAAGTTAAAAATACTGTCATTATATTATGGATACAACAGGGCCATAAGTTATACAACATTTTGTGCTAAAATTCTAGCCTTACATGAACATGATTGGCCAGAGTGTATTAACTATTTGCTTAAATATAAGATTTATTACAGTTTTCATTTTCTTGACCATATCTGTCAGCAGAAATGTCAATACTATTTTACACATGTGCCTTGTCAACTTAGCTGGCATCTTTTAAGTATATAAGGGGTACAGTGTGTGAGGGGACTTACTTGGGAGGAAATTTTTTTTTCCTTCATGATGAGAAATAAATGATGTTTAGTTAAGTCGGGTCTGTGCGTTAAGAGATGCTTGGATAAGACAAGGCTGATGTGAGATAGATCCCAGCTGATAATAGTCCTATCTCTTCATAGCTCATGTAGCTGTATAGTGACAGTGCCGTAATGAAATTGTTATTGATAACATATAATGATCTCCATAAAGAAATCCAGCTAACAATACAGGCAAGATTGCTGGGAAAGAAATGTTGTCTGTTTATATCCTCATAGAAGGATAAGTAATTGCGATTGAATGTGTTGTATTGGCATGGACCTGACACATATATAGAACAACGACTTATCAGCAATGTAACAAATGGAAGTGTATTTATCTTTTCTGTCAGTACATACTGAAGAGATTTACTATAGGCTGGGGGTTTAGCTATTGTATTCATTCCAGAATAGTTCAGAATATCATCTTTCAGAGTTGTGCATGCAATTATGAATTATAACACTGAGGCTTGGTCAGGGAGCATAATTAATGTAATCATAAATGTAGTGAAGCATGTTTGGAGAAAAAAAGAAAACAATATTTATGTCAAGATGTCTGTTTAACTGTGGTTCGATGTATCAATGTTTTAAAATTGCTGTTGATAAACATGTTATTTTTCCAAGATTTTAAGGCTAGATAGACAGGCTGACTGACTGACTGACTGACTGACTGACAAACTTATCAGACCTCATCTGTAATATATTGGGTAAGAAAAAATAAGAAAGTGAGAAAAGAGACATAAATATCTATTTGACTTTATCTCTGAGATCAAGTGTGTGAACATTTAATCATTTATCAATAATACAAACTTATCAACTTTCTCTACTATAATGGCTTTTATATAGTTAATAAAATCTTTCTATTGCCTACCATCAACTAAAATAACAATTGTACAAATACTTATTGGTTTAACAAATTGGATTAAATAAGGTGTGGAATCATTTGGAGAATTCACTTTCCACTTCTCACTTTCAAGTGACCCCTAAGAATTTGTCTGAAAGTCTGTCTTGTGATTTTTCTGCAATCTTCATTGTTTGATCAACTATTCACATGCTTGTGTTAATTGGGTGTCTAATTAGGGGGCAGCTAGTAAATGATTGATAAGTCATTAGTGTCATGTTTCTGCTCTTATTTGTCAGCAGCCCTTGGAAGATTAAGTGTGTTTTAAACCTTAACCAACTGCATTGGTTAACTAGCATTGTTTATTCTTAGATATTTGTTTACAGTTGCATAAATTGGTAATTTGTCTGTAAGACTTGGCAGAGAAAAGTGTGCATTTTCTGATTAGGTAGTAAAATACAGAGACCTGGCAGATAAGGATCTGAACAATTTGCTACCAAGTCTGCACAGTTACTTATAGGAAACAAACTGATAAGTATCTGCACTCATTGCTGCCAAGTCTGCACTGTTACTTATGGGAAACAAGCTGATAAGTATCTGTACTCATTGATGCCAAGTCTGCACAGTTACTTATGGGAAACAAGCTGATAAGTATCTGCACTCATTGCTGCCAAGTCTGCACAGTTACTTATGGGAAACAAACTGATAAGTATCTGCACTCATTGCTGCCAAGTCTGCACAGTTACTTAAAGGAAACAAACTGATAAGTATCTGTACTCATTGATGCCAAGTCTGCACAGTTACTTATGGGAAACAAGCTGATAAGTATCTGCACTCATTGCTGCCAAGTCTGCACAGTTACTTATGGGAAACAAACTGATAAGTATCTGCACTCATTGCTGCCAAGTCTGCACAGTTACTTATAGGAAACAAGCTGATGAGTATCTGCACTCATTGCTGCCAAGTCTGCACAGTTACTTATGGGAAACAAGCTGATAAGTATCTGCACTCATTGATGCAAAGTCTGCACAGTTACTTATGGGAAACAAACTGATAAGTATCTGCACTCATTGATGCCAAGTCTGCACAGTTACTTATGGGAAACAAGCTGATAAGTATCTGTACTCATTGATGCAAAGTCTGCACAGTTACTTATGGGAAACAAGCTGATAAGTATCTGTACTCATTGATGCCAAGTCTGCACAGTTACCTATGGGAAACAAGCTGATGAGTATCTGCACTCATTGCTGCCAAGTCTGCACAGTTACTTATGGGAAACAAACTGATAAGTATCTGCACTCATTGCTGCCAAGTCTGCACTGTTACTTATGGGAAACAAACTGATAAGTATCTGCACTCATTGCTGCCAAGTCTGCACAGTTACCTATGGGAAACAAGCTGATAAGTATCTGCACTCATTTCTGCCAAGTCTGCACAGTTACCTATGGGAAACAAGCTGATAAGTATCTGCACTCATTGATGCCAAGTCTGCACAGTTACTTATAGGAAACAAACTGATAAGTATCTGCACTCATTGCTGCCAAGTCTGCACAGTTACCTATGGGAAACAAGCTGATAGGTATCTTCACTCATTGCTTGTATGTCTTATTGAATAGGTCTAGTTTAAACCCCATGTTGGGAAAAAAATAAGTACCGGTACTTAAAAAAAATTGCACTTTTTTTTTAAAACTTCTTTTTCAAAATGTGCAATAAAGCCCAAAGCTATAAGAACATATATCTTTAAGCTAACACCACTCCAACCAGTCACAAAACTTATCATTGTGATTCACAATGAACTTATTCTGCTTCATTTTTTTTCAACTTTGGAATGATGCATATATACCAGTACATGTTGATGCAGATATTCTGGGCTGAGTGCTCCCTTGGGGCACTGCCATTTATCATAGGTTAATTGCTATGGCTTGTATACTTTTGATTTACTTGGTGCAGCCACAAAGATTATCTGTTGCTTTCCTAAGTGAGTGTGAACCTAATCTATGTGGGTGGATCTATTGACTTGTATCAATATGCTCATTTGCAACCCCATCACCAGCCTACTTAACAGTACCAGAAAGGTTAAAATCATTAATATGCATGAGCTTAAATGACCAGTTCTACTTAACTGAGTAAAGAAAGTAATATTAGCTATTTTTTCATTCCGCTACAAAAGCAAATCACTTCTTGTTATGCATGAGCATATATGCGCAAGAGCTTTAATGAAGTAGAGAACCATTATCCTCATGCTGTTACAAATGTATTCTACCTTCAATCACTTTATTGTTGGTAATGATCATGAGCAAAAGTATTTATTACCAGAAGCACAGATACAGGGATTATGTAGTGTGTACACGTCATGTAGTGTGCCAGTATTCTCTGTGCTAATTTCATTATTCTGCCTTTCACATTCTATATTGCTGAATTTATGCTATGTATGAGACTCTATAATCATTGTAAGAGTTCCAGAGTAAGTAGGTTGTTGTTGTTGTTTATATATTCACAGAAACACAATTATTGTCCAGCTATTTTGCTGGACACACAGTGTGTTCTATATTGTTCATCAGTGACAAATCTCTGTTGTAGCAAGTGTCCACCTGCCCCGTATTGGTCATGATACGCCAGGCTTCAACTGGTATGGCACGGAGAAACTAATCAAGAAACTTCTAGCTGCCAGGGGCATCCCAACTTACATGTATCCTTCTCTTTGTCACAACCAATTGAAACCTCTGTCAACCAGACCATGACCCATCTTGGTTGGGGGTCAGTGGTGCTAAGGTCAAGGTCACAGCCACTCAATAGATAATTCCCACATCAGTGAAGATCCCTTATCTTGGTAGCCATATTTGATGGCAAATTTAAGAGATTTTTCAGATGAATTGAATAGAAGCGTAAATTATATTTTCTTGATATTTCTTCATTTGTGGGTCCAAAAATAAAAGCTGGAATACATTTTTTTTTTAAATTGATAAATGCACAAAGAATTAATACACAGAAATAAATAAATTATTGGCTCATCCTTAAACAAAATGAACAGTGTATCTTTTTTGGTTATATTTTTTTTTACCTTTTAAACTATCAAAATACAGTTTTGATATTTAAAATAATTCATAAAAGCTGTTAAATTTGATATAGAATTTAGTAAAATAGACTGAGAAATAAAAACACTGGTGAGTTTAATACAGCACGTATTTCCGGATTTTGGCCTGCATTAGCTTCTGCCTTCAAAGATGGTTGCCTTAAACTGTTTTATCAGTGCCTATGAAACATGGAAACTATCTGCACATATCAAGAGAATGCATGAGCCAACAATCCTTAAACAAGGCATGGTCATTGATCAAGATTGATTGATCAACTGATTCCTATTGGTTTTGGACTCAATGGTGCAAAGGTAAAGGTCACACTGTTTTTGTTTGGGTTTTGGTGTCTGAGGATAAAAACCATGCAGCAATGTAGTGTATAAGTTTTATAAACATTTCTTGTTTGTCTTGTATTAACAAGTGTAACTTGTAACGAACTTTATCTTTCTCTAGTTCATTATGAAATCCCCACTTACAGATATATTGTTTTGGTCTGTATATAATTACATAAGAATCTAAGAAAAATTGAAGTGTGTGAAAAATTACCATTTCCAATTCATAAACAAATGTCTATTACATACCTTCTTCTAGCAGTTAATGTATCAAATAAGGTCTATTGAAAGACGAAATTTGTATTAATTTGTATATTATTGTATTTATATGTATACATAATATTTGTATTTACAGATTCTTTTATTAACTGTATGCCAGATATTATTTTCCACGCAAGCAGAACAAGCGTAAGGCTGTGTTTTCACCTGTCAATACACATCCCTCAAAAGGTGAATCACTAGAAGTGCTTGGCTATATTCTTGCATAATATACATAATTTTCTAGTTATTTTGCAACAACAAAACATTATTTTCAAAATTGCATACATTGAATAGATGTGTATTTTTGTATTTTATGTCATAGATTCATTGACTTAAAGTTTATAAGAAGATTAGAATGATTGCCAATGTAAGCGATATTGTAAATTATAATAATAAAAATAGTAAAGATTAAGTTTTATAATATCTATTAAAAATTTCATATTTTTCAATATATTAGGTAAAAGGCATGAGTATAATTCGCTAAAATGAATTTTAAATGATAAAAAAGCATGCTATATTTTGTATTCTCTCCTATTCTAGTGGCTAGGTCAGTCTCCCCTACAGCAGGTCACTCTGGTACAAGTCCCAATGACACCGACACTAAAGGTGGGATCTTCTCCAAGCTGCAGATCTACTTGCAGCAATCTGGTCTCTCAACAGACCAGGTGTCACACTTCACCAGCATCATTACACAATATCCTTACATTGGACATTTTTAAAATTGTTTTGGGGTATTTTTTTTTAAATAATGGTTTTATGTGTATCTTTTCATGGAGTCTTGTTTGTTTTTTCCAATATGATGGATAATTCTTTTATTAGAAATTGGTATATTTTGCTGTCTTCTTTCACGTGTTTGGTTTTAAAAATTTAAATAACGCAATGGTAATGCAATTGTTTTTTTGTATGAAGTAAGATTTTTAGCATAATGTTACATATGTTTGGTTTATGAAAATAGATAGGCTTTTTTTTTTCGAGTCTGACATTAACATGCTTTTGAAAAATTGGCATTTTTTCTATGATGCTTAAAAATGTTTTTATTAATAACATATATCATTTAAGTCAGTTCTCCAAGACTAATGCCTTTATAATGTTATGTATATCAATTGTAGTTCATAATACAGCTTTTTTTGGTGAAAGATTTGCCTTTTTTTTCAGAATTTTTGCAATAACACATTGAATACCACTGCACCTGTTTATCTTTAACATATTGTATGTATGGCGGACATTTCGAGAAAGAAGTAGGCAAGAATACTACTCATGTAGTAGTGACAAAAAGCACAGATACAGAGGTAAGTTAGTTCTAACTACTTTCTTGTTTCAACAATACATATTCAGAAACCAGGCTAAAACATGCTTGAGTTGGTATTTATAGCACTGGTATAGTGTTTATTCATGAATGTAACTTTTCTCTCCTGATTTCTTCTTACAAAACTTGCAAAAGGAATACCACTATAACATGAGTTTATATGCTTTAGTAATGTACTCCAGTTGTTAAAACCAATTTTAAATACAGTTGCAAAAAATTGTAAAATAAAAAAAATATTTAGGGGATTTTTCCAAGCAAAAGAAATTGTTTATGAAGTGGATATTTATCTGCATTAGAGGTTGTAGAGAATTTTTTTTTTTTCCATGCCCTTACTAAGGCTAGGTTCGTTTATGTAGCCATTTTGATGCTAACAATTAACAATAAATATAAATAATTTGAAATAAGATTTTCCTGCTCAAGAGTTATAATCAAAGATTCAATCAA
The DNA here is from genome assembly GCA_007844125.1 of Sinonovacula constricta. Classification (NCBI taxonomy): domain Eukaryota; kingdom Metazoa; phylum Mollusca; class Bivalvia; order Cardiida; family Solecurtidae; genus Sinonovacula; species Sinonovacula constricta. The sequence goes on from CM017568.1 coordinate 32,512,896, forward strand.
AGATTCAATCAAGGAGCAACACTGCAGCAAAATAGATACATTGCCAGTGCCAGGTAATAAAGTCCAGGGGTTAACTCCTGACCAAGACATATCAAAGTTGATTAAAATGGTAGCCGTTTAGCTCCATTAGTAATACTCAGTTATTTCTTGGGATGGTTCCCTGACTTATTGGTCCAGTGTCTGACTGGGTGTGGTGTCATGTCAGGTGTTCATGGCATGTTATGTCAGTGAAAACAGCACTAAATCTGCTTCAAGTGGTCCATGCGTCTGAGTATCTGAAATAATGTAGATGGAACATTGAAAAAACAGTTGGAATAGATCAGTAAAGTCTTTGTATGGAAAAGTGAGTGATAAAACAGATTTCACTTGTCAATACAAAAGATTTGATCTTTTATCTTATTACAGAGGTTTGTTTGATCTAATTGGATGGCAATGAATTATCAAGGGACAGCAGGAGACCTTGACTATTATTAAAAGGACTAAGTCCCAGGCATCTGATATTTTACAATTTCTGTATATAATGAAAACAGATTCTCATTGAAAAGTGTTTTGTACAATCTTTTTTTTTTTTTTTTTTTTTTTTTTTTCCGTCTCCAGATAACTGAAATACTGTTGTTGGGACTATAAACCCAATAAACAAACATTTTTTTTTATTACATGTACCAAATCACAGATTACAATAAAATACTCAGTTTGAGAATGTAAATACTAAAAAGTGTTATAGCATGAGCTATAAAACAATATGGTAAGAAATATTTTTGTAGAATTGAAGTTATTATGATTATTAACAGAAAATGCAAAGACCCTTCATGTATAGATTTGTACAGCATATTTTTCTTATTGGGTCAATGATATTGTTTTTATACTTGCAATACAATTTAAAATACTTAGGTAGTGGCTTTATATGTAAATAAACATTCACTTATTTCTCACATCTAACTGATCATATTATGATGGTTTTCCCTAACCATGGGACCAGCCGCAATAGCTCAGGTGGTAGAGCGTCGGCTTGCGGATCGGGAGGTCGTGGGTTCGAACCCCGGCCGGGTCATACCAAAGACTTTAAAGTTGGTAGTAGTGGCTTCCCTCCTAACGCTCGGGGCTAAGGGGACAGCATTACGCCTGACTCGTCGGTGTCAGTATAATGGACCGGCCGGGTTCAGTCCCTGGGCACCTCATAAGTGCCCCTGTGCTATAATGATAGAAATGTCGCTGCGCAGTATCGGCAAAAATGCAGGCTAGTCCCATCCCTGACCATGGGAATTGATTTAAAATACTACATTTCTCACTAATCAGACATTCATTAGGCATTTATCTTGTACTGGAAAAGAAATTAAAGAAGGATGTTTGTTCAAAGAAACCTGTGCCATTACATCATGCATATCTTAGTCATTATTGCATGTTGTAAGGACTTTAAATAGGCATTCAGTGCAAATTGTGTGCATTAGGCTTTTATGACGTGCACTTACATAATTATCTTGGTGCAAATTTAAAAAGACATGTATAACTTGTAAACACTTTCAAGATTTCTTTTTAACTGTGTGATGTTAAACAAAGGATACATTCATTTGGAACATATGCATTATCCTAAAAATGTTGTAGAAAATATATTTCATTGTCAATTTCTATGTCATTCCTTACCACATTTTCTGCCATTATTTAAGTTTTCACATTACACTATACAAATGTCATTTGTACTTATTAAAGAGAGAATTTTAGATAATGTGAAACACAGAACGTTAAACTTGCATTTAATGTCATTGATTCCACAGACATTATTGTCATTGATTTGACAGACATTGTCATTGATTTCACAGACATTATTGTCATTGATTCCACATACATTATTGTCATTGATTTGACAGACATTAAGTTATTGATTCCACAGACATTATTGTCATTGATTCCACAGATATTATTGTCATTGATTTGACAGAAATTGTCATTGATTCCACAGACATTGTCATTGATTCCACAGACATTATTGTCATTGACTTGACAGACATTGTCATTGATTCGACAGAAATTATTGTCATTGATTCCACAGATATTATTGTCATTGATTTGACAGACATTAAGTCATTGATTCCACAGACATTATTGTCATTGATTCCACAGATATTATTGTCATTGATTTGACAGAAATTGTCATTGATTCCACAGACATTGTCATTGATTCTACAGACATTATTGTCAATGATTCCACAGACAGTATTGTCATTGATTCCACAGACTTTGTGTCGCTTGACAACTTCTTTAAGCCATATAATGGCACTGCATTTAGACATTAATGAAGTCAGTTCTAGGTGCAGTTAACCACAGGTGAAATAAATATATATCCACCAATCACCTTTAAGGACTGATTATGTCCCTTACACAACTTAAACCAGGCAAGCTTGTTTCCATACAGTACTGTTTTCAAAGGATGGTTAAATAAGATGACCATAATGTCTGGAATGAGATTGTGATCAATGAGATATTTGTCCCACGGTTGATGTTTAAGCTATGTCTAATTAACTAAGATGACAAAAACGGAGTAAGCTGACTTAGCCTGATTGGCTAGTGAAAATAAATAAAGGGTTTTCTATCAAGATCCAGTTAATTAAAAACAAAAAGGTATAATACGATTTGGTCTGAAATATCTTGACATGTCATGTAAAAGAGTACCAAACTGCTGTAATGCCTGATGTGATATGTTCTTAATCTTGTCAGCTTTTATGCACAAATTGATAAAAAAAATGCAAATATTGTAGATCCAGATCAGCAAGATTCTGCTGGGAAATGTCTGACCAAGATTTGTGCAACCAAGATCTGCTTTATGTGCAACTAAGTGTCTTGCAATATGCCTAGTTACTTATTCATTAAACTGTTAACAAATACTTGAGAATAAGTACTTGTTGATTTGGCAAGATAAAGATTGAAATCCACATTTTCATATGTTAACATTTGATAGGTGTAACATACCTATCCTGAAGCATATAAAGAGTTCTTTTTGTCCAGATTCTTGTAATAATATATATGTTTATTAATTTTTGTTATACAAGAACCATTTTGTCCATTTCTTAGTCACTGAACAGCAAAACTTATAATAAGTTTATAGGGTTGTAGCATTGGCTTTATATTTGAGATTCTTTATTACTTAACATTATATATAATACTTTTAATGTAAGAAACATTAAACATGTGAGTAATTAATCTTTTTACGCTCTTGTCAGGGTAATTGATGGTCTTTTAAAGTGCATTTATAAATTGGAAAAATAAAGTTTTGCACTAAATGTTTAGAAATCTGATGCTAAATATTTAGAAATTTGAAAGTGTTATTACTATTTGCTGTCTCTCAGAGCTGGTGGGATGCCAAATTGCAATAGAAGCACTTATTTCCATAGACATGCCCCTTTAGCTTCTGTGAATAAATTAAAACAATAATTGAATCATAAATTGCAATGGTAATGCCAATCAGAAAACACTTTACATAATACTTTCTATTGAATAAATAGGTCAATGTGCAAGTTAGTGACATTTATCAACAGATAAACTATACTTTTAAGTGTTCTAGTTTTGTTTGGTTTTCAATTCTTCAATTTCTTTACTTACTATAGAGGCCTGCATAAATGTACCTCAATCACTTATACATGTACTTATCCCTGTTGAATCCTTTCATTCATGGTACATGTATATTAATTTAAAAATTCACCTAATTGTTTTGTTTTTCCTAAAAACTGTTTAACGTATTTTAAGTACTTGGTTGTTCAGCATGTTATTAAAATGTAGCAGGGTGATAGGGAGAGAATGTGTAAGCGGTCCGGTTAGCTTAGTCCGAAGAGCATTCGCCCTGTTAGCGAAGGGTCCCGGGTTAGAGTCCCAGACTGGCTGCACATTTTTCTCCCTATGTTACATTGGCGCCCAACATAAATGATGCGCGGTCATTACGGTACAAGTGCTTGAGAAGTTCTTGTGAGTTGTCTATAGAGCATATGGTCTGTGGAAATTCGTGGAAGAATTTAAAGTTGCCTGGGGTGTATGTAGCCAGCTGAAAGGGAGAGAATGTGTAAGAGCCGGAAGAGCATTTGCCCTGTTAACGAAGTGTCCCAGGTTCGAGTCCCTTACTGGCTACACATTTTTCTCCCTATGTTACAAAAAGATTTGAGGTAAAACCAGTCTACAAATAAACCTTGAACTCTGCCAATTTTACCAACAATAAGAGTGATAATTATGCATGCTTTGCTTAGGCCTTAAATGGCATAGCACAAGTGACAGAATTAAAGTATTGTATTAGTTTTGATATACAATAGAACGTTAAGAATGTATATATATCTAAACCATATGGCTACATGTTTTCCAGTTCATCAGTGACGTGTCGGAGAGTTACCCAGATGTTGCTGTCGTGTCTGAGGACTGGCTGGATGATTGTGTTGAGTCTGGTAAACTCCTGAAAACAGTCAACTATGAGATATCATGAGCAGGACACACTTAATATCTGCAGAAAGGGGTGGACTGCTGGGATCTTTAGAACAATGTGGTCTCATGGGAACATATCCAACAAGATTCCAGGAACTTATGCACTGGGATATAGGATGCACATGACAATGGCTAAGTATAAGAACTGAGAACAAAATAAATTGAGCACAATAAACTGTGGGATTTTAAAACCCTGCATGAACTAGAGCTTTTGGACTATCAGACCTCAGAAAATAACAAACTCTTGGATTTTGCATCTTTTTTGTGATTTTTAGATCATAGATGACAATACATCTTGAAGACTACTACACCCATGACATCTTGTGGGTATTGCCAACTGTTAAATCTTATGGATACAATAAACTAGTAAGTTTTGTTAATACAATGATTTATGAATTTTTCTAACACTTTTGAGAGTGCATTCTTCTTTAAATGAACATGATCTCTGTCAACTACAACCCTTAATGAAAAATGACAATTCATGTTCTAGACCTTGAAGTCATAAACAAATAAAAAAATTCTAGACCTTGAAGTCATAAACAAATAAAAGAATTCTAGACCTTGAAGTCATAAACAAATAAAAAAATTCAAGAACAAAGCTTAAGGAAAACTTCATTTGTATGAGTGCAAGAACAAAGTGTGTTTGTGATCTCTTTAATGATTGAGAAATCATTGGAAGAGAGTCCAAAAGATGATCTATATTTATATAGGTGTACAATTTATTTTATTCTGGAACTTGAGATGATCAAGCACTTACAGTGTATGTATTTATAGATTAGATATTATAATTACGCAATGCTCATTTTGTTAAAATGTGATGTCTCGCCCATTTTGTATGTCCATAAAAGCAATAATGGCACAATTATGCATCTCATTCAATAAATCATGCATCTTCTAAAAGTATTGCTGTAAATTGAACACATGTAAATAACACTGAATATAACATACTTTGAGAATATGTTTTTTAAAAGTATGATTTATTACCCTTATTTTAAGAAAATGATATTGTTAGTTACTATATTATGAAAACTCATAACCAAGTTGAAGAAGATATCCATACTACTAAATGGACCAACCATAACCAAGGCTGTAACTGTTAGGTTTGTTCTTTTTATTTAATTACTCATCACAGATTTGTTGCATTTTTTACATTTGGCTTGAATGTTAATACCTTTGTTCTGTGCCTTTTCAAGTTTTGACAAATACTGCAATGCTCAGGGGCCATATATCATTTGCTTATTTTACTGAAAACACAGGCTAAACCTTAAATTTGTTTTTTTAAAGGACATCAGTTATTAATCATATTCATTAGTGCTCATTATAGCTGTTTATTGGGTTGTTGAGATGCCAGCAATACTTAAAATGCATTTACTGTTGTTTTTTTGTGTGTTTTTTTACAAAAAGCTGCATCTCTTCTGATATTACAATGTGTCATCTTTTTGAGAAAGTTGATACTGCCTTAGTTGTTGTTTGCTTCTCTCAAATAAATATATTTTAATGATTTTTAAAATGTTACATCTGATGTTATTTGTTAGAAAGATAAGTCAATAAAACTTTTAGAAAAATAGGCTTTCTTTTGTTTGCACGTCTGCTTTGTTCTTTAATGTTGAGAAAGTAGAATTTGAACCTGGCTTTCTGCCAATGTGGTATGATATAAATGATGTATAATTAAAATTTTAAGTGTTTTGACATAAAAACAATGTAAAATACAAACTACTTTTGTTTATTGTAACTGCTGACAACACAATGCACATCCAGATATACCAAGTCCTGATTTGATAAATATCCACACCATTTGCTCAAGGTCTCATATCTTACATGTACTATAACTTTGGACTTCCCATTGAAAACAGTACAATGAAAAGATATAACAACTCAGCCTGGTAATAGTTTACATATAAACTAAACAAAAAAATGCATAAAAACACTGTTTTTACTTTTTTAAAATAGATTCCAAATGAATAAAAACTTAAAAATTAGCTGAGTGTTAAAGAGTTTTAAAGGTAAATTACAATAAAAATGGCTTGTTTAGCTAAAAAAAGCCCTGTCAAGGGTGACAGTTCAATATTTTATTTGGCATAAACATGTTCATTTCCAAATTAAATGCTGTAACAATAAAACAGCTGAAAATATACTTTCCAAATCAATACATTTTTATATTGACATGCCAATGGTTATACATAAAACATACACCTGGTTATGTAAACCAACATGAAAACAGATTTAAAATAGCTTATTTCAACTTTACATGTCAAATGTACACTTGTTTACAGTTAACATATTGGTATGTCCTATAGTCAAACGTAATAGATTACAGTATAACCAAAACATATACATATATTATCAAATCTTTTTTTTGTTAAAATTATATTGATCATAATGAGTAACCGGAAAGAGTGCAATGAATCTGTATTGTATTTGGGGTTTTACGGCACACCGACACTTGATAGGACACTGATTTGCTGAACAGAACTGCATGAAGAGCAGAGGTGTAAGACCCTCTAGCGGCCTGCAGCCTACCCCAGAAACTGGGACAACTGCAGCAATAAACTTATATCTGGATCAGACAGACTAGAATGCATAAACATCATCGTGTATTTCTACATGTAAATTAAGAAGATTTCTATTTAATTATACAAGTGATATTTATGTGTCTATTTTTTATTTTTTACTAGTTTCATACACCATGTTGTAATTTATGGCGAAAACACCAAAATTGAGCAAGCTTCTTAATTCCCATGCTTCTTTAATAAATTGTGCCAAACGATTAAGTAATTTCATATGTTTGCAACTGATCAATTTTAAAACATTTGCATAACTTGGTTTAAATACAACTTATTTCTTTATTTTTGCAATGAGTATTTTACTCAGAATTGTAATATGGTTCTACGATGTTATGATTGCCCATTTGGCAAAGTTTTTTTTTTATTTCTAGTAATGCCAATATATATCTGCCAACCTTTATTTCTAGTTTATGTAAGCCGAAATAAAGTCTTGCTAACAATGGTCCCCAGTACATGTTGGAGGTAGACTGGAGACATTTTTTGGACTCAAATATCTATATTGTTTGTAACATTCTAACTGTGACTAATCATTTATAGTTAAAAATTTCTTCAACATGAAAATTAAAACATAACCTGTAAATAACGCACAGCGGAATAATAAACCATTTAAGCATTATACCAAGAAAAGACTATGTTTGCTGCGCTTTCATACAGAATACTACGTCTGTTTTGGTGAACACAAATTTGGGAAAGAAACTGGCCATTTTATCAATAAGGAAATATGATAAAGTCCTATGAGCATTTCAACATATACCAAAATTTGAAAAGGAACTGGACAAAGGTCTTCACATACAAGGCAAATGTAAAAGTAAGAAGAAAATCTGATGGGTCATTACACAAAAATGCCCAACCTTTACTCTTCAGAACAGTCAGTCGGCTAATGAGACCGACTGAGGTGCTTTAGCAGGTTTTACAGAGCTATAAGAACAGTCTATTGAATGACACATGGAACTATCGCAATAAAACATTTAATAACAGAAGTTTTATATATTAATTTCGGTAGTTATGATTATGATAGTCTACGAGCTTCGAAACAGTATTCGTTCTTGTCCATACAACCAAAATAAACAAACATATGACACTTTCAACACGTTATTCACCTACCTATAAGTATCGAAAAGAAAATACCGCGTGACACGTCAAAAACGGAGCGGCTATTTAGCTCGCTCTCTTTCAGTGCTGAACTTTTAATTCGCTTTAAGGACCAAATCCTCTGCTGCCCGGGAGTCACCTCACCCTCAAGAGACAACGTTATAATCACATAACTGAGAAAGGATGGACTATTTTTAAAAAGTTTACTGTAGAAATAGTAATAGAAGTTATAAACAAAAACAATCAACAGATGGGCATTTATATGTGCATGTTTGCCTGACTAAAACCGTCGTTTTCGTTTACAATTTCGCTGTATTATATCAGAATATAAACTTGTGCCAACAACGATTTGTTCTTTAGAAATGTTAAATTAAGATTGTTTCAAAATAGTACCTATTGCTTAATCCCAAGTGCATGAAAACTATGCAGTTTTCCCTTTGCCGTGCCAAATATTTAGATTTATATGACTGGTACAGCATATTTTCCGCAATCGTGCCGATGCCACTTACAAAAATCCGTCATGGTCCTAAGAGTATTGCAATATATTTAAAATAGCTTACTTTGGTTTACAGAGCTCTCTCCCTCCTATTCCTTGAAGTAATAATGGATGTTGATTTCAACGACAGATATGCTAACTCTGCGATTTCCATTACATGTTCGCATGCAAATTTTAAGTGTCGTTTCACGTACAGTTAAATAAAACGCTATATTATGTTCGGGCGTTACATGTACATTGTAATCTGACTTTTAAACTGCCTGACACTCTTTCTAACATTACTAATTATAAGATAACATTATGGTTTGTTATAACAATTATTCTAACCCACGCGGTTTGTCAACAATAATGTATTAATACGATACCGGGGTCATCGAATTTAACCAAATAATCCAATTTATAATATTCATTGTTTTGTTTGCTCAGACGGTACTTCACCACCTATTAGCATATAGCTGACAGCTTAATAATTACCTTCCGTATGCGGACATTTATCAAACGTATAGGATCCAGTTTGAACGGTGATCTTATAATCATTATTTCACAGTGTTTAATTCTCATGGATATAGTGCGATGGCTTTAAAGCTAACCTAAAGCTTTCGTATGTATGCTATTAATTTTATCAGCAGACTGTCGTGTGTCTGCTTACATGTACGAGGGAACTAACATTTACTTAACTTACTGAGCGGTGTTGAGGTTGAATTCTATGTGGGCTACCTATCATACCAGTCATCATCTCTTTACAACGTAGGCGTCAAGGCGCCGATGAATAAGGCTTCAGTCACACATCTTCTGATCAAAGGTGGGTCCCGGTCCTTGGGTTAACCGGTGTCAGAGTCGATAGACTTTCTCGGTTTATCCACATGTATACTGCTTTCCACCTGAATTTTACTAGACCTTGGTGTCCAATGTTCGGCGAATCTAGCTTTCTATCGGTTTAGCAAAATAGACAATATCACACATGTTTTTTTTACAAGCCTTCAAAGTTTGATAAAATAGGTCACAAACAATCTCTTTCTTGCTTTAAGCCGCTCAATTTGAGCTGAAGTACATCCCATATATAACAATTACCAAAATAGGTATAATTTTGTTCGCTGAGCGTAAATGATTCATTTTTCATACTAGGCATTATATGCTTGCACGAATTAATCTGCTGCTTTCTTTTTAGAAGACATTTATTGAAATTATACAAATTATTTCAATCAACATATTTTTTCTCCAACAATACAAGGGAAATGGGCCACAATGGGCACACGGTATATATATTTAGAATATCTTTTAATTGAGCCTTAATGTAAACTGATTATTTTGATAACTTACCTATTACCAGATTAATGCTATCTTATTTTAAAGGACTAAACCATCCGGCAAAATGGTATGCACATTCCCAAAGAACATATTTTTTCCAGTATTTTATGATAACCGAGTAAAAAAAAGAGAAATACAAAACAGATATCTATAAAACTGGTTGCCATGACAGCGATTGGATCTTTAATCTTGTTTTAGAAGCATACCTGTCATATGGTATCGATTAAATTGGCTGGGCAATTACTAACAAGAGACTGCAAGAGACCTTGAATGTTTTTCTAAGAATCCAACCCTTAGACGTATTCTTTCTCTATTTGGAAAAATTGCTTTACTTGCAGCATAAAGCAGATAATTCTTGATAAACTTTTGTGCATTTAATATTGTCAAAAACAATCACATAAATAACATACTCATTGAGGAGTTAAAATTCTATATAAATGACTATTTATTAGGATAACGAAATGTGACAGTCCTATGAGCATTGCAACATGTACCAAAATTTGAAAAGACACCGGAAAAAAGTATTCATACACAAGACAAATGTAGAAGTAAGAACATATCTGTGATGTGTCATTAAACAGAGCAAACCCGACGGAACGGTCAGTGGGCTGAAGGTACCGACTGGTGTGCTTTAACCGATTTCACAGAGCTCTAACCACATTTATTAAAAAGAAGGAATAAACATATTCCATGGGTTACTATGTTGCATGAATTTACATTAATAGATTAAACAAAACAGACAATATAGTGCGATGAGTTTAATTTCGTTTGACGCTTTTGATGTTTATGAATACTAGGGCGATGTAACAATATGTACAAATGCACAGAAAGATAACATTTAGCGACAAAAAGAGACCCCCCACAATTGTCAGCTCCCACCAAGAACTGTTTGGTTTGTTTGATCTGCACTTTTGGCAGCACAGTACCATGCAATAAAACCAGTTACCTTTCAATGAACAATGTAGGTATATATTACAACATAATTGTTATTAACAATCATAACACCGTAAAATACATGAACCTAATACAATTATGTATAATACATAAACATAATTATTAGGCATGTGCATTGTCCACCATCATATTCTGAAGGACATAAAAACGTTAATCGTTACCTGCTTAGTTAACAGCAATCTCAAAATCATGTAATTTAATTTTTATGTATACTCGTTAATAGAATAGACTATGCATACCATTTTGTTCATGTCAGATTAATTTAGCTTGAAGTATACTCTTTTAATAAAAATAAAAGTTGCCTGAATTGTATGCATTCGACCTTCCTTGTTTTTTTGCAAATGCCCTCGCATCTCAACTCTCTGCTATGGTATAACACTCGACTCTAACTGCCAGCATGCTTACAAAGGGCATACTTTTAGTTCTCACTTCCGTAAATTTAATACGTTGTGATTGATTAAAACAGCAACAACATGCATTATTCTCGAAAAATCAAGAAAGCAAAACACCGATGAAATAAAACAAACATGATCCGCGTTATTTACCTGCTTTTGGACGTGGATGCTCAATGAAGGGACAGCTATGATATATGCGTCATTATGACGTCATCTTATGATCAAAGAATGTTGTTAAATATACTACGTATATTTTTCTCCTCAGCTAAAAATTGGAATTTTAGACTTGTGTTTGAATTAGTCATTTGCATGTGATGGATCTGTAGGTCAGTATGCTCATGACTGACTTAAAGCATATGAATTGTGCTAAAATCTACATAATGATCACTACCTTTATGTATTGAAAATAATTCGACAACATGCTTTGCTTTTAAGAAACATTAAAACGAAATCCAGCCTTGTAATAAAGCTCAATTACAATAACAGTCACTACACTAGATTTGCATATAAAAGGCATTAAGATGCAAAGTATAAAGGGCTACTTAATATCTTTGCATATACTTTATTATTAAAATCGATATATGTTCAGAAACGGAGATGCTGCTATAAATACCAGCTTAATTTGGTAACCGTAAATGTATACATGTAAATGTGAGGGTGCGTGTGCGTGCGTGTTTACGTGCGTGCGTGTGGATCTGTGGAAGTGCTTTCATCGTTATATAAGTGTGTGGGTGTGCACAAGTGTGTACACAATTTGTACATTTTGCCATTTACTATACACCGCTGAAGTATTTTTCTGCATCATTTTATTCTGTTATTTTATATTATTGTGCCACTGTTAAATTGTAAACTCTTCACTACGGAGGCAATAAAGGTTTTTATACCATAAACGATTCTCGAAGAAATGGACAAGGTTCTATGCACATTGCAACAAATATTTCAATTTGAACTAGTGCTAGACAAAGGTATAGTCAAACATGCAAGTGATATGTAAAGGTGAAAAACCCCACTGAAATATGAGACATTACAAAAAGCAATTTGAACTAGTGCTAGACAAAGGTATAGTCAAACATGCAAGTGATATGTAAAGGTGAAAAAACCCACTGAAATAGGAGACATTACAAAAAGCAAAAACATATTACCACCTAGAACTGTTTTGTTCTCAATTGTGGCGACTGAACTAGTTAAGGGAGCCCGAACCTCGCACTTTGTACTTGTTTTTCACAAAATAAATTCTGTTAATAAATTTATACCCACCAAAGTTGGACAACTAACAGCTAGTAGCAACAGAAAAACGAATGCTAATTACAGGCATTATGCTAATAGAATTGTAAAGTATGCATAAGCGATAAAAGCGCTGGCTTAAGGTAACCGACAGAAAATGACGGTAAAATATTTAACATCTTTTTCAAGATAAAGTTTCTTTTCAAATCAACCAACCTATGAACGATTTGTGTCAAATACTGGTGTCTAGCATAGGTAACGTCTCAAAACAAAATGCATACATGCCGTAAGGCCCCTAGGGCCATCAGTTTGCAAGCAGGTCAGTGGTTAGCGCTCTGTCTTATATTAATGTCTTAGTAACGAAGTAATGTCCTATGCCAAAGTGAGTAATTTATCGCTTCAATTAGCAATGTTGCAAATCTTTCCAAAACGGTACTTAATCTTCAAGAAAAATAAAGTTAATGACAAATGAAATGAAATTTAAGTACTGATACTAATACAGCGTTTATAAGTAACAATGTCCTATAAGAATTACTGGCCGAGCCATGGCTGTTTGTGCAATAGTGTTTTAACGTTTCATATTGCTTAATACGAACGATTAAAGCAAACAATATTATTTATTATTGATTTGTTGAATAAATGATGACATGCCAATGCCTTTTCCTTTTTGTTGGTAGATTTTGAATAATTTTTAACATCTGTTTGAAATCCAATTATAAAACTAATAGAAAAATAAGCTTTGCAAATGTTATCAATAATTTCTAGGTTACATCAACCATTGTACTATTTTTAAATCGATGACTTTTTAGGTTATTTAGGTTCAATTCCTACTGAGTTTTGTTTTTTTAATTTTGCCTCCTATGGTTCTAACTAATTTAGTTTGACAAGAAAATAGACTGATGTGAATTTCCATTACGTGTATTAATTAATAAGCCCCAGGTCATACAACTATATTCTGGCCGCTTTGTTATATATGCAATTCTAAGCACATTAAAAGAAATATTATTTCAACTTGAAGACAATGTAGATATAAGTTGGCTGGTCAAACAATGGTTTGGGATCTGTACTATTTTCTACCAATGCTCGGCGCATTCCATTATTTAAATGCTATCTTGGGATTAGTAACTGAACTCAGTGTTCGCGCCCTCAGAAAAAGGCAACAGAAATAATAGAAAGACTAAATTACTATGCGTGAGGCTTTGAGAAACATAGATGGTTCAGTTATTGCATGTAAATAAAGTACAATAAATACTCCTTGGAGAATGAAACAGAGTGTACATTAACAACAAAAGAATAACATTAAATATGTCTTCACCTGCACATGCTGAGAGTTATAAGTGAAGAGAGTTGTTACGTGTGTGAAAATAGGGATATATTTCAATGCATGCTTTTTTATTATAAAATTTGACCACCGCTCTAACGTATTTACATTTGTTTTACCTAGACAAACATGCATATCAAAATATTTAAAAATCAGTCATTCTTTTTTTGTACTTTGAGTTCAGATATAAATTTCAGGCGACTTTAAACTTCGACCAGTGAGTAATTTTCTAGTTTGGTTGTTAAACGCGAGGCTCTTTTCTCATAAGGCAATCTGTTATGACGAGTCTTTAAAAACACAGCAAGCCTTTGTGAAGAGTTACAGCATGGCAGAGCATTTTTTAAATTTAAACTCCGATTTTGACATTAGCCTTTGTGTAACGAACTGGCTCTTGCGAGCGACACCATATCCTCATAACGGCGAACACTTGTTCCAAGCTAGTTTTAAGTCTATGTAGTCTTTGGTAAGTAATAGATAAACACTTTTGGACACAGACGAACACAGGGTGTGGCTCATTTTATAGCACGCCTATCCTAGAGAAGTAAGTGTTGGGGGCGGGGTGGAGGGGGCGGGGGATGACAGGGGGGGGGGGGGTAGGGCAAATGGTAAATGAGCTTAAAAAGGAACACGGGTATATTGTAAGGCCGAAACATATACAAAGAAATAAACGCTATGATCTGTCATAATCCATATTAATATCCAGATACTTAATCATTTAGGCCTTCTATGAAAACATTGAATCTTTTTATAAATTATGCTCGCTCATTTAAGAAAAACATTTTGCCATTGACACTGTATTAATATGATACTGGGTCATCAAATTTGACCAAATAAATAATTTTAATTGCAATATTTGCTCAGATGGACGGCAATAAATCACCCATAAGCATATAGCGGACAGTTTAATAATTGAGCCCCCAGGTGGATAAAATAAATCATACAGAAAGCAAACTGGGGCTGGTTTGTTTTGCACAGTAAACTGTATATTTGCGGAGTTTTTCGAAGATGAAGTTTCATAAGCTCATTTATGAGGACACATTTTCGAGTGTTTGTGTAATTTGCGAAAATTTCAGAATTGTATATTTCATACAGAGTAGAAACTTATTTATTTATTATAACAGCAAATATACATAGATATGTCTTTCTATCAAAAGTCAACGATCCTTTTCGAGATTATGATAAAGGAATGTTTAGACGTAGTACAGTTACTTATCAGTGTCTCGTGTCTTTTCAAGCAAAGGTTCATAGGTAAACACTGCACAATCCATGACTGGTTAACCTTTAAGGGCGTCGGGAAGTTTGTTCTATAAGGTAACTAGACATACCAATCAAAACAACCTCAAGACTTTCAGACACATACTTTAACAATATTAAATTATTATTGTATTAAATTATTATTGTGAACTTCATGGTGTAACACAGTCCGGCGCTCTCCAATGGTCACCCATCCATACACCAGCCACGGTAATCGTTGCTTAACAAGTATGGAAGCGCATAAACCACATCGCTGAAGAGTTAACCCAGCAGCAAGGCTGGTTTGAAGCGCTTGTTTTTCTGCCTCTTTGGTCGTTACAATGGTTTCCTTCCCGCATTTATGGCATTATTTTCTCTACGCAATCTGCCTCTAAAAGCAATAATATTTTGTAGAAAAGCAGAACCATAAAGTTTACATCAAAACTTGAATACCTACGAAATATTGTTGAAATACTTATCAGCATGTTTGTGCAGAAATACGCGATAGTTAACTGAGTCTGTCCAGATCTAAAAAACCCGCTTGTTGCTTTATTCGCCTATTGAAAAGGAAAACATATCTTCTTCTATACGAAGGAATGTTTTAAGTATGAATATGACATTGAAGAGATTGTTGTCAAATTAGTGTATTCCTGCAATATGAATATAATTATTTGACAATTAAATTGTTTAAGAGTTAATTTGTTAATGTTTCATATGTCTCACGTTTATTTATTTTATTTATGCTGTAGTTCTTAAGCAGAAAAAAGGAAACAGAACACTGAAGTATAAATGTATCAATGTTCTCCTCTATAGCTGGAATAACATGATCATTTCTTTTTTAATATAAAGCTGTGACGTCACCCTATATACATTTCCAAAATTCTGTTATAAATATTGGATTGCCGTTCTCAGCGACGCTATACCACAAAAACACAATGTACACACCCTAACTGAGCAAGTGCTTTGATCGATAATCAAGGTAGAAAAAATAATTGCTTCAGAGGTTTTGGAGGTCAGGTCAATTTGATCACTAAATTAGGGGGCGGAGATATAATTGTCAAAATGTTTAAACAGTGTTAAATGCTAGTTATGTCAGAAAATGTATTATCTGTTGTTGTTTTGGTTCTTAAAAAGCTTATTTAAAAAAGTAAACAAAGTAGCCTCGAGTATGACCTACCAAGTCGTGTATGACAACATCATAATGTCTGATCCCATTGAAGTAAAGTGTGATGTGTATGGTAGAATCAGTTGTGAAAGTTAAACTCTTTGCGTTGACACAGCTACACATATACCTACTCGATTAAAGCCTATTTAATCATGTTCTCTCCTTTCTCTATCCTGGCCTTGTCAAATGTAGAGCCAAGCTGTAGTTAGTGCTTCTCTTCATGGCTACAGTACATGTCCAAGGTTAGCAGGTGCTTTGCAAAACTTGCAGGATGCATCTTGTGTCGAAGCTCAGAAAGGAAGTCCCTGGAAGGATATCTAACACTCTGGCTAACCATTGTCCAGTTGTCTGTTCAGTTTATTTTACGTTGTTGGATGTATGCATCTAAAATGTTTGTTTTGTGCAACGGCCCTTGTCGTTTTGCCTTTTTCCTCTATATGTCTGATTTTCCCTTGGTATCGTGTCATGCTGGTGACATCAGCCTTTTAACTGTAGGCGTAGTCCACTTGCATGTACTTGTTTCATTCAGTTGCCTGTTCAATTATCTTTCCTTTTGCACTCTCTTTATCTAAATTGCCTCCCTAAACCAATTGTCAAGGCACTTTAATGGCTTCTCCTTGATTGTTGGTAAGATGCTAATGTCAATCCCAAAGGAAAATGCTTATGGACATGGTAGACTTGACTTAAATGCCCTTGAATAGTAGTATCAGCTAGTTGAGTGCAAAAACACTTGTTTATAAGCTGGGTGTGATCATGACATAGGTTCCAGTCTCTCACCGACTACACATTTATTATTTCTTTTGATACATATATGCAATTTATAGAGACAAATGTATAGGCTGTACTTTCACTATCTGAGTGATTGTCCTAGCGATTAAGTTAAATAGACATAGATTAATGTATGTAATAATGAATCACACACTTTGTCATTCTTTCCAAAAATTATCTGTAGTCATTTTTTGCCAAGTAATTCATAGCTAAGTTACTCATTTGAGGATACATATATAGCAAACTCCAAAATATTTATATATTAGGTTTCTTCTAGATTCCAGTACAAGACTTAATATGGACAGTACTAAAAATCATAATACTATGGATACTTGTCAACAAAACGCGCATATGACCTGTATCTTTTATTCATTTTTCTTCCTTAACAAGTGTTTATAGTCAGGATGTTTTGTGGTATTTTTAATCGGTATGTTTCTTAAAGGACATTTTAGAAATGGTAACGATTAAGTTCGAATCAATACAGTTTGTTTCAAGTAATTTTTCTTTCCTATATATTTTTCTCTAATCACCTTAAGTGAATATTGAGAGAGCTGTATTAGGCAGTATTTTTAACGAGGCAATTTCAAAGTTATAATAATTAACATATACAGCTGATGTTACATGTGTACCTTTTCACCCATCCTAAATAACCAAACACGGTTATCAGGTGCATCTACCATTTAAATCTTAAAATAGCAAATACAACACTGTTTATTGCTCAAATTACTCACGACATGCACATGCGGGATGACTTTATGACAGGAAGAGGAAATTAATAATGGCTTTCCTGAAAGGCGTTATCCGACATGTTTACAAGGAATAAGTGGCGGAAGATTTGATCTGTTTTGCCTATCATACTTTATTCGCTTAAAGGGTTGATTTGTTTTGCCTATCATGCTATTGTTGCTTGAAGGGTTGATCTGTTTTGCCTATCATGCTATTGTCGCTTGAAGGGTTGATCTGGTTTGCCTATCATGCTATTGTCGCTTGAAAGGTTGATCTGTTTTGCCTATCATGCTATTGTCGCTTGAAGGGTTGATCTTTTTTGCCTATCATACTATTGTCGCTTGAAGGGTTGATCTGTTTTGCCTATCATACTATTGTCGCTTGAAGGGTTGATCTGTTTTGCCTATCATGCTATTGTCGCTTGAAGGGTTGATCTGTTTTGCCTATCATGCTATTGTCGCTTGAAGGGTTGATCTGTTTTGCCTATCATCCTATTGTCGCTTGAAGGGTTGATCTGTTTTGCCTATCATGCTGTTGTCTCTTGAAGGGTTGATCTGTTTTGCCTATCATACTATTGTCGCTTGAAGGGTTGATCTGTTTTGCCTATCATGCTATTGTCGCTTGAAGGGTTGATCTGTTTTGCCTATCATGCTATTGTCGCTTGAAGGGTTGATCTGTTTTGCCTGTCATACTATTGTCGCTTGAAGGGTTGATCTGTTTTGCCTATCATACTGTTGTCGCTTGAAGGGTTGATCTGTTTTGCCTATCATACTATTGTCGCTTGAAGAGTTGATCTGTTTTGCCTATCATGCTATTGTCGCTTGAAGGGTTGATCTGTTTTGCCTATCATACGTTAGTCTCTTGAAGGGTTGATCTGATTTGCCTATCATACGTTAGTCTCTTGAAGGGTTGATCTGATTTGCCTATCATGCTATTGTCGCTTGAAGGGTTGATCTGTTTCGCCTATCATGCTATTGTCGCTTGAAGGGTTGATCTGTTTCGCCTATCATGCTATTGTCGCTTGAAGGGTTGATCTGTTTTGCCTATCATACTATTGTCGCTTGAAGGGTTGATCTGTTTTGCCTATCATGCTATTGTCGCTTAAAGGGTTGATCTGTTTTGCCTATCATACTATTGTCGCTTGAAGGGTTGATCTGTTTTGCCATCATGCTATTGTCGCTTGAAGGGTTGATCTGTTTTGCCTATCATACTATTGTCGGTTGAAGGGTTTTTTTTTGTAGGGGTGTGATCTTTCTAGGAATACACAATTATAACATGCTGGTGATTTAGTGACATATTTTGATGTGGTATAAGCAAGCGTCCTAACAACCATTTATTATAAAGATGAGGTTTATATTAATAACATAACAGACTTAACATTTATTGAGAATATATAGGCAATATGATTATACAATTAAAAGGAAATTAACTGAGTTCTTAGGGGTGTGCCAGTTTTGTTTGTTTTGTTGTTTTTTGTTGTTTTGTATATGTTCGTGTTGGTTTTTGTGGCTTTTTCTCTATCATTTAAATCAATTACAAAGATGAAGTTAATGTTTATAGACTGAACATTTATTGAAAGGTTATGTTGGCAATATGATTATACAGTTAAAATGAAATTAAAAGGGTACTTTGAGGGTTGGCAGTTTTGTTGCTGTTATTGTTGTTGTTCTTTTCTTTGCAATAAACCCAAGCTGATGTTGAGCAATAGACAGACTTGTGCACAGTCACAACACTACTTCACTTGCTATTGCTATTGCATGACAAATAATTAATTTTATTGTAGTTGAATAGAGGCATTTTAAACCATTATCTTTTTTATTTTCCGGTTTAATTGAATTTTTGTTTTTGTTTTGTTAATAAGTGATCAGATTTTCAAAGTTTGCTTGGTATATGCAGTAGTGAATGGGATATGAGTGAGAGTTGCCTGCTGTTGTTATAAATACATCAGGATAGGATAAATATTTAATATTCAAGAAAAGTTAAAGTATATCATCTTGTTTATGTATCTAAATTCTTGCTATTTTCACGTTTTGTAAAACATCAACTAGGAGTGATAAATAGGTCACACTATATTGCTCTTATATATATATATAGTCGATGCCAAAAGTTTGGATGTGGTTCTTCGACTCATAAGTATCCTTTTATTTGGTCTTGGAAAGTACATGTAATACCATACTCCTCGTCAAATACCTAGACAAATATAGGCTATAATGAAATAGCCAAATCAATAACATAAAAATTACAAATAAATATACAGTCAGAAGAAAACGTTTATAATATATTATCTATAACGATGGATACGCATTTGAGACAAAAACAGTAACAATAAGCACAATAAGCACAGAACGCTAAGAGTCTACAAATTGATTTCAATTAAATTGCATATTATAACTGTGATTGCTATACAATAAAATAGATCGTAATATGCCTGATTAAAGTATATATATGGTATATTATGCAAATTTAAATATTGGCAACTGGAAAACATGTTAAGTATCGAGTAACATGCAACAGAATAAAATGCTATCATCTGGCAACGATACATACGTTTAGAACCACTGTATAAAAGTGAATTAATTATTACGAAAATACAGTAGCAGCAAACATTATGCCTTTTTGTAATTTATTCCAGTCCATAATATTATCATTAGACTTACAGAAACGTAAGCCATCGATAAAGTCTAATTTAATAAACCAGACATTATATTCGATCACATAATTATTGTCATCTATCATATTTATTGATTTGTTTGCTCAGACGGTGCTTACGCACGCATTAGCATATAGTTAACAGTTTCATAATTACATTCGAAAGGTAGACATTTGTCAAAAATGGACATATCGGGGGCCTTCTTAACTTAGTCATATGAAATAATTCCATTTTGCTGACTTTATTTATGTTGAATACTAATATAAGCGTGTTTGTGAGAGAAATGTGTCTAGGTTTTGTGTGTTTAAGAATATCGAGGTTGCGGTTTCACATGCACATAAGGTGTCTGTTCAATGTAAGGGGATGTTATATAAGAAGATGGGTGTCATTTACAAATTCATTAAAAAAGGCCCATGTACGAAGCATAATCTTTCCCCAGTAATTAGCAATACTGACAAATAGTGCGAACAAATAAAATCATCCAGTAAATAAGGGTAAATTATGATGGTAATAACGCCACATGTGATGTTTCTTGATGTAGAGGATGAAAACGAGAACGAAAACGAGGAGAATTATGATACCGACGACGATGGATGCATACGAACGTGTAGCTTATAATAAAAACGAGAGTAATAAAAATTATCAAAATATTGTTTATTATTATGATTCTTGATATTATGAAAAAAAAACACAGGATATATACAGAGACGACAGCGATGCTAGCAATGTTTTTTTACGAATTAGCCATCAAATTTGCACCAGGAACTTAATATTTAATACCAACAACATGCATACCTTGAAAGAGCGAGCCGATGGTATTTTAAATGAATTTGTTGACTTTCTGTCGCAATATGTTCCCTTTATTTTATTCAGTGGTTAATTAACTATCGCAGTTTTAGTAGCTGGTTGTTGTTCATTGATACCTCAGAGAGTCAATCAACCTAGAAACTCGCCGTGTTTTAGTTATCTGATAGACAGATTTTAAATGAGTTTGTCAAGAAAATGCAACAAAATATTTCCTTATTCTTAAACGTATTAAAACGTGTTAACATGTTAGTTCTATCTAGTAACGCCATATTGTTTTTTAAATGTCCATCTTGTTCAGAAAATACTTACATAATGGTAATAGATAAATAAAAAAACAAAATTAAAAGGTTAAACGAATTTTAGTTACCAAACATTTTGTCTGTAATGCCTGCTGTAAAAGATGCACCCACGTGTCCTAATGGATATTGCGGGTATGGCGATATGATAAAATATAGGATAATTATATTATCCTTATGTGAAACTTATTATAGAGAGTGTCTGTAGATCGTCAATATGCGTTGTTATGATGAATTCTTGTGCGACGAGATCTTTCACTGATTTTTGTATATTAGAATGAGGATTGAAATATTCATTTTTACTAGTATATTTATTCACCTATTTTTCACATATATATAACGAAAAAAAGATCTCAAAAATAACTATATCATTTCTCAATATGTTTTGTAGAAGAACCAAACATAAAACAGAAGAAAATGTCAAAAATTAAACAAGAAAATGTCTTTCTCGTACATATGAAGGTAAATGATTTCAAAAGACACTATATCAATTCTCGTTAAGTTTTGTAGAAGAACCAAAAATGGAACAGAAGAAAATATCTGTGTTGCTTAGTGATTGGTTAAAAACTCATACCTATATTTTAGCAAATTAATAAACGATATTGGCAAACCACAAAGAATATAAAATGGCGTGGGTTTTGTGTTTTTGGTTTTTTTCATGAAAAGTAGTATTTTATGGCCAGAACAAGAAATACTTTGGTCAATTTTTGATAATAAAAATCAAGCTTGTTTAAAATTCTATAAATAATATTTAAAGTAACACAGGACATAAGTTTTATTGCACTTGCTTATAAAAATAAAATCATTTACACTCCCAACATCTTGTCAGCAATGAGTGTCATTCTTCGAACGATATTTTGTAAACATAAACATGTGTGTACATAAACCGATCATTTTAATATCAAACATTATGTGGACATCATATTTTACATAATCCGGTTTTAGATATTTAATGCATAAGCCTGTTCTGTTTGAGCCGATCCTTCTATAAAAATTTCTTTTTTGGTCAAATATGATAATGTAATCAGAGATAAGTAGCTTTATCATTCATTTATTCGGAAGGAACCACTTGTATCAAATTAATACGCGTTTTGTCATACCGTGCAGTGGATCTACGATGATTGAGTATCTTTAGACTGTACTTCGGTAATTTGTCTTGAGAGAAACATCGGGCTATACAAACATCATTCTGTCATCTAATGATGAAAAATGTTTGATTGTGTAAATTAATGTTTTCAAAAACATAAAATGTACATTTTGCCTTTGGGGAAAACAAATTCATTAGCAAGATAATTGTATTCTAATTTATTCGAATACAATGGGACAATAATCAAGGATACGTGGCTATATTTTATCGGGATTAATCGAGCTGAGAAATCTAGGTTCTTATGCTTTTTGTAAAGAATCTGCACTCTTAACTCATTTATTCTAATATAAAGAAGTTTAGAACCAACATACGGTTTTGATCTGTTAAAACGTTTTATAATGCCTTTACTATTGATATAGATAGTATACTTTGAGTGTAAATCGTATATAAACCACCAGACATCAATATAAAATAAAAGAACAAAATATTAAACTATGTTTATTTCATCTACATCAATCCTGTCTTATAATTCGTACACACGTCATTTAGTGACATTTACCGTCCATTAAAATAAATAATAGTTTAATACATGTAGTGTTTAATTTTGCTTGAAAACCATGTCCATTTAAAATTTAAGCGGAATTATAATTAAAAAATTAATTTATAGATAAAGTATAAAAATACACGTGCTAAATGTTTGTTTTTCGTAAATAAGTATTATCCACCATTATGACAAAGAACATTATTAATTGAATTGATTAATTAACTATTTATTTATCATGTGTGTTGTCCACCAACAAGTTTCAGATGACAAAGTAGTAATATATAAAGACCTTTTTCATGTTTTCCTAAGATAACACAATAAACCAACACTTAGATGAATGCTCAAAAGTGTGTGCACAAAACTTAATTAACGTCAAAATATTATATAAAGAGAGATCGAAAGCGAAATCGAAGGGACAATCGAAAACGGACAGACCAAAATACATTAACATGGTTTTGAGGCCCTGCACTTGGCACTTACAAAACAGAAGTTTCTATAAGGCTCCAAAAACATGTATTTTAGTCAAGTAAAAACACAAAACAAAGGTTATATATCAAATGGTGTTTTACGGCCAGAAAAAGTAACATTTTATAGGGCTTTCTATCAGGTGTCAATGTACAATACATATTTTTGATAATTATTTATTAACCTTGGAACAATCAAATTCGTCACCGTTCGTCTACCTATAACACCAAAATATGTCAATAAAATATGTCAATAACCCGGACTGTGCAGTTTCTTAACATAATAAAATTCTGGCCAAAATGACACGAACCAGATACGACAAAGAACATTATCAATACGAAATTCCCTCTTCCCCACCATCGTGCTTTATCATTTACGCACGTATCATCATTTTACCCCTTATGGTCTTTGTGATTTGATCAAAGTCTATCTTTAAAGGAACGCATTTTCGGTTGTTACCTTACCAAGAAATCAAGTATATCTGGAGAATATGGACAAAATGAGAACGTAGCGTAGTTTTTGATAATTGAATGTCCACACGTTAGGTGACATATATTAGAACTTGACCTGTCAGGGAAAGTCGTATAGAGGTTAAATGAGTTTAATAAAAAAAACACGAAGCTATTTTCTAAGTATAAATATTATTTGTGTCAAAAATGTAGACTTCGTTAATGTCTCGGTTATTACAAGTTTATTTCCTTAAAAGAATATTAAAAAAGAAATGTGTAAATTCAAGCCCCACGAACGTCGCATACCTTATTTTGAAGATATTTATTTTTCCATTGAACCATGTACTAAGCCTAATTTTGACAGTCAGTTGATTGGTTTCTACGAGATTATCGTGACGGTTTCTAGCTGTCCAGGTCACACGATCCAGAAGTGAAAGTATCTATGCAACAATTTCTTTATTGAGGTTAGGGTTCCAGCTCAAAGAAATCAAGGTCGTGAGTTCAAATCATATAGAAGGCGATTTAATTGCCCGCGCAAATGAAAATATAATTACTTCATAGACTTAACCTTATCAAAGAATAATGTATATGTTTTACTCATGCTATACATGTTGTTTAGTTGGAATAGAAGTTTGTAAAAATAAATATGTAGGATATATTAAAAAAAAGACCCAAATAAGAAATGAATGAAAACTTAACCTTTCTTAGTAGCCTCTTATTTCAGTTTTTATCTTTTACCACTATTTTTTTCTATATATTACAAACAAAAAGTAATATTATTTTGCATATCAATAATAAAATATATTTAAAAATTAATTGCGATCATATAAAATATTACAAAATGATCAGCGGATAAATCATAGAATTGCCATAAACACTTTTTAATTTCTTCTTAGGCCTATGACAATGCGTAAGCTACTTTATGTTTTAATAAATTATTGTAGATAAGACACAACATCGAACTCATACAGAGAAAACGACGTTATCCAGTGACAACTTCACACTCCCTTGTCTCATTTATAAATAGATTTGTAATTTGTTTGAACAATTAAACGGAGTTATGTCAACATAATTAAAACAGTGAGATGATAAGCCCTGGGTAATTTGTCAACAGTTGAAGCGCTCTCCCTGTAATCAGGCAATATCAAATCAGATAACAAGATTCCATAATAGAAACATCACACATTACTAAGACATGAAGTCAGAAACACAATCCTAATTGTTTGCTGTATCAGGATCTTACCATGTGCAATGATTCTATACATGTACCGCAAACGACCGTCTGTAGAAGTGCAACAGGAAAGGTATTTACCACGTGCTTGAATTACTAGTAGAGGAAGGGAGATGGGCAGGGAGATCGAGCCTGCGACCTACCAACCAAACGGTCAATGCCCTAACACTCTACGATTTGCGTACCACAAGAAACCATTTGAATGTTGACAATATTTTTAAAAGGAGAGATTGAATGGTTATAAGGTTTTTAACTGTTTCTAGTCACAATTGGCCGCACGTTATTTTAGAATTTAGATGTATGTCTACACAATTAAGAACGCCATAGTTACTTGAAGCAACTTAGAAAATTGTACATTTATTTCATCTTCAAAGTTAATATTACATTTATTTAGTTGGGAAAAAGTAACGGCAGTGACAATGACCCTTCAATATTCATTTAACACTGCTGTCCTGTCATTTGAAATAAAAAACGTTTCTATACTACATATAAAACAGATTTTAATAAAAACAACTCAACCATTTATTGCATCAAACTTCATACTTTATTGTGAATTTCAGTGCCTGCATAGCAGAGAACTGCTATTAATTTGTTTAATTTTTTTAAATAGATTGCTATTTGTTTTTCATACAAACGTTTATATTTATATCTGTTACAGGTATATTTTAATGATTTGATATATATGTAAGTGACTTTATCTCACAATATAATCAATTAGTGGAATATGGTTTCGTTATACTATTTGTCAATCAGAAAAAAAAAAACAGACTTTTTTAAGGTATTGTTAATCTTGTGGTTTTTGTTGAAAATTAGTACAAACCTTTAATAAAAACTCGAACTTATGGCTTTATCGTTTAGCATAAATAAAAAAAAAGCATTATTATTAATTTCAGTTTTGTCAAAATAATTTACGTTTCATCAAAACGTGCAGCGGGCCTAGGAGCATTGAATGACTGTGTAACATCGTTCGTGAATTCATCACGAGAGAAAGATCGCACTATACAAAGAAGTTTTCGACATTGACAGATGTAAATGATTTAATTTTCAACAAAAATAAATTGTACGCTTGGCCTTTAGATACAAACAAACCGTCCCTATGACAATTGGATTCGCATTTATCACTCAGTGTATAGAGAAGAAAAACGTTCAGAGAAGTTCGTGGAAATGTTTGATAATGATTACAAGCTCAGATAAATTTGTTGAAAGATTTAATACCTATTATAACAAAACAATTAAACCGAAAAAAGAACAAAAATGAAATTCCCAAACAAAGTCGGGCATGCCGCACTCTTTCCAAATGTACGAGGAATCGTTGTCGGTTACAGTTGTTGACAGGAAGTATAATTTATTTATGATTATCGTTGTAGGTTACAGATGTCGACACGTAGTATAGTTTATATATGATTATCTTTGTAGGTTACAGATGTCGACACGTACATGTAGTATAGTTTATATATGATTATCGTTGTAGATTACAGATGTAGACGCGTAGTTTAGTTTATTTATGATTGTCGTTGTAGGTTACAGATGTAGACACGTAGTTTAGTTTATTTATGATTATCGTTGTAGGTTACAGATGTAGACACGTAGCATAATTTATTTATAATTATCGTTATAGGTTACAGATGTAGACACGTAGTTTAGTTTATTTATGATTATCGTTGTAGGTTACAATTGTAGACACGTAGCATAGTTTATTTATGATTATCGTTGTAGGTAACAGATGTAGAAACGTAGTATGGTTTATTTATAATTATCGTTGTAGGTTACAGATGTAGACACGTAGTATAGTTTATTTATAATTATCGTTATAGGTTACAGATGTAGACACGTAGTATGGTTTATTTATAATTATCGTTGTAGGTTACAGATGTAGAAACGTAGTATGGTTTATTTATAATTATCGTTGTAGGTTACAGATGTAGACACGTAGTATAGTTTATTTATAATTATCGTTATAGGTTACAGATGTAGACACGTAGTATAGTTTATTTATAATTATCGTTATAGGTTACAGATGTAGACACGTAGTATAGTTTATTTATGATTATCGTTGTAGGTTACATTTGTCGACACGTAGTATAGTTTCTGATTATCGTTGCTTACTCGTCAAAGGAAAATGTAAGGGGTCACGATTCACTTATAATAAAACACTTCCTACGAAACACGACAAGTGTAACACTATGTAGTCAATTGTCCTTAGATCCTTTCTAATCGCATTGTCGTAAGTGTGGTTTTGTTATTTTATTTCATATCGACGTTCTTGTTTTGTTAACGATGTGCATGCAAATTTACTACCCCATTTTTGCAAGTATACATATATGATTAAAATTCTTATTTTAGCACTACCGGTTTACCGGTACCAATTAACATGTGTCCTTTATTACGTCATTGCAGGAATCTCTTTCCACAATTTGATGACGATCACTTTTTATTTTCTAGTTAAAATTATTTGAGAAATTAAAACTGTAAAACTGTAAATTATGTTACCTTTTGCACCCATTGCCATAAGTTTGTTTGTATCATCAATTTTTGCTTCGTATTATCCTTATTTATAAAAAAGTATTACACGGGGAATATTATGGCTTTACGCAGAAATGCTAGCCACAAGAACCAACGCCTAATTGCAGTTTCGCTAAATAGGTTATGTTATTTATAAATAGATGTGCTTTAGCATAAAAAGTATAATAAGATTCAGCTTTAGGTCTGAACACGTATTTCACACTTATACGTCATTGTTTGACATCTTAGCAACAAGAAAGGAAAACATGTGCACAGATCTCTCTGTGCACGTGGGCAGGTCATCCTGGACATAGCATGTAAAGATAACAAACACATTTATCTTTGTTGTTTTGATGACGTCATAGACGCCGACATGATTATCTTTGTATGGTTTTCCCTTTATACACCCGTAATTTGATTTGTAAATTATCTGAAGGATTTTGGTTGTCGCTCTTAGCTTTATCGGCATTAGGAACGCCACAGACCGTATTGGGCATAACAAATATGTCGATGGTTCAAAATGAATCCCACTCAGGCTTCTTCTTGTTGTTGTTGTTACACGAATTTTAGCCATTTTCGATCTATGAGTCATACTACACTTCTTGGAAAAATTAACTAGTATCGACTTTGCTTGTCTCGTTAGTACTACTCGTGTATTGCATTGTTGCATTGAAATTCCATGTATATAAGAAGCAATAATTTAAAATAGATAACTGATATTAATTCTCCAGATATTATGAATTGTATATTAAACATGATACGGTTTAAAACATATCTTAACCTTTATTACTAGTCATTATTTTTAAATATAACTCTTAATTTACAGAAAGTAATGTCATTTGACAAATTGCTACCTGCTAATACATGTACACTCTATTGATGGCATAAACATGAATTGGTTGACTTCCTATCACCTTATTCATGCCATACTATGTTCAATACCAATCACGTGTCGTTTAAAACCATTTACACATAATAAAAAGCAAAATAGAAAAAACAAAAACAATTTAATTTCATTAACTGTATAGCAACGTTTTGTACGCATTCATGATCATTATACTATTGGATTTGAGATTTTTATTGAGTGTTTTTGTGAAATTTCTTAAATGTATTTAAAATTGGTACCAACTATTGTTTGCTCAGTTTAAATATGCAACGATTGGTATTATTCATTCGTTGATAACTTTAAATCGAACATCGCTGCAGTTTTGTCTTAAAGGTAGTATCCTACAGTTTGGGGCCAGTTTCCTCAACCATCCAAATTTGTAATTGTTACACGAAAAGATCCTACAATATGCAGCACTCTACAACCTGATGTTTGTCTGCTGGTCCTGAGAGCCTTAAAATATCATAGTTTTTAGACCTTTAAGCTTGAGTCTAGTGTGTACACACACTTGTGTGTCCAGGGCAACTATGTTGAACAGCCAGTGCGAAAAAAAAATCCCCGTCTTACAAAAACCTAAAATATGGTACTGTTATTTAAAGAATTGCTATTTAAGTTAAATACTTTTCTTATAGAATAAAAAAAATCTGTCAAATGTAAAGCATATCACAATACACGCCATTGCAAAAATGGATTTCCTATTTGAGCCACGCTGCAAAGTATGCTATTTTTAAACTAAGAAAACTACTTGGACACTTAAATTTCGATATATCATCATCCGGCTGTGACATAGATATCTATCATTAGAAATCTTCAACGTGCTTATTTATAGGTATGAAGAAAATGGACATTCAGAGCGATCTGTTTCATGTTTAGTAATGAATAACGATAGAAGTAGTACTCAAAATCGTCATTCGTGGAAAAACAGTATGAATTTATGTGGAAATTATGCACACATTTTCCCACACAGACATAATAAATTGTTACATATATTTGATATATACAAAATGTCGGATAGAACCTTTAAGAAGGCGTTTGTTACAAAACTAAATTTAAAGCTGTATACATCTACATTTTGACAATTTCTTCTTTGAAATTTAAATGATCATTAACGAAGAAATAGATACTGAAGACAAGCATGAATTTAGTTTAGATTTGGCGACGACAAAAGCGATTACATGCGTATGTTCTGTGGTTGTTGCTGCAGATCAAATATTGCACCACGGACATTTTTAA
Source organism: Sinonovacula constricta (assembly GCA_007844125.1). NCBI lineage: Eukaryota > Metazoa > Mollusca > Bivalvia > Cardiida > Solecurtidae > Sinonovacula > Sinonovacula constricta. The sequence continues at coordinate 32,542,750 of CM017568.1, forward strand.
TATATAACACCTTGCATGTGTAGCTTAATACTTATTCTGAGAAAGCATGTGTGTCAGTATAGTTAAATGTAACTTTTGTGACTTTTTATTACCTTTATTTTACATTTATTCTATTAAATGGTTAATTAACTATCACACGTTTTGTCGCAGGTTATTGCAAATTGATGACACAGAGCACCTATCAGCCAGGGATGTTGCCGTGTGAGTATGGCTTGATAGACAGATTTTAATGAATGTGTAAGGAAAGAACAGCAAATAATTTTATTATCTCTCCGAGTAAAATAAGATTGCTTGTTTCAGCCGGTCAGCTTAAACAATGCTCCTGATATGGATATTCAATCCAATTGACAATTGAAACCACGCGGTGAAAGCATTGGGGCTGAACATTGTGTGTATCTCCATAAAATACTAAACAAACGTAAAACGATAGAATACGAAGGTATAATTGACGCTAGTAATTACTATGTGTAATATATTTGGTACCGGGACACCAATTGGTCAGGTTTCACAATACAAAAACGCCCTTTATCCCATTTTATGGTTCATGACATTCGATTTTATTGATTTAACGTCGTTAACGAATACTCACTGTCACATATATTCATAGAGAACAAACATTATTAGTCGCCTACTTAAGCTTGAATATGTAGCACTATCGTCACTATTTATTTACATTAGCAATACAAACATAGGTTTGGTGTTGCAAAATTGAGGGATTTTTGGAGCACACTATTTATTTAGCAATGCCGCATGCGTTATCATGCTTAACATATATCAGGTGAAATAATATGCCAAAAAAACACAACTTCTTTATCTAGCCAGAAAAGTTTGATATTAAACTGAATCTTGTCCAGCGCTCTCGTCTTCCTGTAGACAATTCAATAATATATCATGAAAATTAAATAATTGTTTTCATGGTTAGCCTGCGAACCAAATCTCATATATTTACATTTTCATTTACAGAAGGACAGCGTTTACCTTAACATAAACCTTCAGTAACCTGATGGTTTAAGTCGCGAAGCTACTTTTCCTATGTGACTTCAGTTTGTCTTATTGGAAGCTTACTTAATATACCAAAAAACAGCGGTTGTGAATCAGTCATAGAAACGCAGTTTATCTTGCGCTTTTGTTCTGTACGTACTGAGCAACTTTTCATAAAAGGCCCTATTTCTTTCTAAAAGCTTGCCTTCTGTTTCTGTTTAAAACTTTTTTCTAGAAACTATGCCTGCTGTGCTTGTCACCGCCATGTGCATTCGCCAATCAGTTACAATACACTGATTGACTCTAAAGTTATGCAACATTTGGAAAAAAAAGTGATAATCATATTTCCCTGTCTGCTATATGCACATGCTAGACTGTGTCCAGACCGATTCAAAATCAGTTATAAAGCAAAGAAACCATTTCTTACAGTGAAGTCGACTTCTGTATTTTGAACTGCATTTAAACAAAAACTTTGTTATAAAAAACGAAAAAAAAAATAAAAATAATATCAGTTTTAAAGCAAACACGCGCACACACCAACACAGATTTATATTTTTGTCATCGTAAATATCTGTTAATAATCAAACAAATTAAATATTAACTATCACATATATGTTAGTCGTTGCTCTATTTTGGAAAACTGTTCTGATGTTCATTATTGCAGCAAAAAATGTAACACCAATTTACCAGTTTATTTGCCAACTGAAAATTGTTAAGAAGTGTAAACTTCTATTTAATATTTGTTTAATTAGGATTGCATACGAGCAAGCATATGTTAATGCAAAAGTTATTAAACATATTGTTAAACATTAAATATTTATATCTTAAATACACGTTCTAAAAGCAGTAAACCAATGTTCTGACATTTTTCCGGAAACAAGTGCATAGTCGTAAAAATCTTTCTCACCATGCAGTGGTTTATATTAGTAAATGACTTTATTTAATGTTTTATCTTGCAACTTAATAAAGGCATATTTAATAGACCAATGGCATTAATTATATCGTTTATTGACAAAAATAAATTGTTTTTTACAGTGATATTTAAATCTAACGAATATGGTGCTTAATATGTAGAAACGGCTATTTAATTTATAGTTTCACGAAAATGATTTACTTTATTAGAGCACTCTGAATGAAAACCACTTCATTCATGGGCAACTGTTGTAACTGAAATAAATATGGGACCTTTGCAATTAATTGAGTCATGTACAGTTTGGCTGGTTGGATCAAATTTACTTGCGGTTTGTCAAACTTGATGCCAGCCTACGCATATTTAATGTCTAGAGAATATCGTCGGGTGAATTTATCATAAGAGACATGTCGTGCAATGCAAACATAATTAATTCAAATACTGACATATGGAAGTAATTGAAATCCGTTAATTTTACTGGTCACTAAAATACAAAATACGAGTTGCCCTTCGGGAAATCAAGAATCATTAGAAGAGTTAATAATATTCTAATGAATTACAAAGGGTATACATGATCTAGACATGCGTAGGAATATAACTTCATGATAGTATTTAACCGGTTATATGGTCTGGAATATATTGTACTAATATTGTCGTTTTTACTTTCATAACAAACGCGTAAGATATTGTCCATCTCTACAGTTAACACATTTTCGTACAAGCCACCATTCTTAAAACCATGTCCAAGTCATAATCTATCCTTAACGGAATAAGTTGAAAGCTTTATATCGGGTGCTTGTTTGTTATTGTTTTTTGGTAAAGGAAGATTAAACAACATTTAGGTATATGCATAGATATGATTGAAAAAAGTGGACATGTTTTATAGCTTACCTTACGCTGTCCGTATGTTGTGTTCGTTAAGTCAGGTGATCATAGGCAAAAACAAAAAATTGTTTGCAAACTATTTTGAATATCAACAACTTTCAGTGTTTTTGTAGGGTCTATAGAATATGTAGAAAAAAAGCAATAACATTTTCAAAAATGAGAAATGTTTTGTCTTATTGACGAGTGTGAATCATGGTGGTAAAGATATATATTTACAAAAGAAAATAAGAATATATGACAAAGTACAAAGAGCGTTGCAACATACACCGAAACATATAAAGGCTTAGGACCAAGATATCCCCATGAAAACCTAATGTAAAAGTAAAAACTTGTCACTATCAATGAATCTGTCCACTAAGTTTGAATATCAGTATGCCTTGATAATTTTATTGTGATGCCCTTTTTGTGTGGGGGACGTTTGTCGTGAAAAGGTGCTTAACTTATACTGCGAGGTGGAAGGCTGGAACTCTAGTAGCTATCACTGCGAAAGAAACAACACTTTTGCAATGAGCAAACTTAAAGTTTAAAATGTAAAAGTTCTGGTTTGTGGCTTGTAAAATCTTATAATTATATCGTTATACTATTAAACAATATAAATTTCAACAGAAAGGATTCCTCAAGTACCCAACATTACTGTAAAATTAAGTAAAGAAAATACATTAATAATAAACAATTTGAAAATACTAAAGTCCCGCTGACATCATATGTAAAATTGGTTATTGGAAATAGAATATTTACCATATAAAAATCTAAATGTCAGCTATTGTAATTTTGCAAATAGAAACTGCCTTTCCAAGCAGATGATATTTGTTCCCTCCAAGTGTATCTAGTTATCTACATAGGCATCTATGTCTATTTGTTGAGTAATGTTAGTTCTATTTATATTCTTATGAAAGTTAGATGTAAGAACTCAAAAAGTGTAATTAAAATATGTTTATTCACGAGTAAATTCACAAAGCAGTCATGATTTCTTATAACGCTTTTCTTAGTTGCTGATGATTCTCAGACAGAAGAGTTCACATGGTGCTTCCGTTTGTTTAATTTTTCTTAGATTTCGAAGTTTATTAAAATCGCAATGTTTAAAAATTGCTTATCAAGTAAATAGGAACTAATTTAATTTAACGAGCATTTATACACAAAGCGTTTGCGCAAGTAAACGCCACATGAAAATATGTATAAATAGAGCCACTAGAGGTTGACATGACATTGAGTAAATTAGCTGAAAATCAACATGTAAGTGGGTTTGATATAAGGCAGTTCCTAAAAGGTACGTTACAATTTTACTGATTCTACGATTTAAAGTGTGTTTATAATAAAATTTACATTTTATAAAATCGTTTCAAAATTTACATATTGTTTAGCAAGGGACATGCTTGTTATTAATTAAACATTAACCACAAACATTTATAAGCGATTTCAATTTCAGGTATAGGATTTTGTTTTTTCAAAGTCGATGATTCGTGCTTTAAAATAAGAACTATCAACTCATTTATAAATACAATTGAGTCGAATAAGATTAACACTTTGCAAAATAGTTACCCGAGGTTGACTCGCGATAATCAGTAGATAATTGTCTGCGTTTATTTGTGCATCGACATGTTTAGACTTGTTACAACCAGGAATTGCTGGTATATTACAACTGTAATTGGAATATATATTATTTAAGAGTTGATTTATCTACTTGCAATTATGTTCACATTTTTGAACGAAAACATACTTCTTGTCTGAGGTAAGTTTTCAAAATAGATATAGGATCTCGTATAATCTTCCACAGGGAAGAAACAAAGGTGCCGTACAGTAAATTATGCTCAAATGACGATAGGGTTATTTGTGTTTATTTTCTATTTACTCGTAGTTAAATTAGCACAAGTCTACCAATTCAAGACCACAACAATTTCAACACATGAATGTCGTTTAAAGTATAGTCCAAGAAAAAAGTGTAAGTCATTATTGTGTCTTGTGGTCATAATCTAAACTACTAATCAATCTTAATATCCACACAAATACACCATAAAGTTGTTAATTTTAGTAACATATTTGAAATAAGACCAACCCGTTTTAAAATAAACAAAAAGGTATAGTTAAATTACAAATTATTGGGTAGCGTTTTTTTTCTTATTTAATACGGTCTGTTTCCTATGTGATTAGAAAGGGTCAGTAATTGTTCATTTAGGTTACTTTACAACATTTCAGGATATACAATTAACTATTTAATATTCCAAAATATACATTTAAATCGATTTTTATCTATAATCTATATTATCTTGAACCTTGTTTGCCGTCACATTGTTATAGAATACATCGTCTTATTAATACATATTAAATATAATATAATTCATGCATTTGGGTCGTTTGTGAGATCACATTTCTATTTAAGCCTAAGACGACTTTAAAATATAAAATTGAATGTTGAACCTTTCATGCAGACAAGGAGCCTTCTAAACTGGTTGAGCCAAATTAATTTGCCTTTAGTCAAACCATGAAGGGGACCTACGAACATTAAATGTCTATAGAGCATTGCTCGAGAATTAATCACGCGAGAAACATCGTGCTGTACATGAGGCAAAATTCCGACATTGACAGATGGGCAATGTTTCCTTCAGAAAATTATTGTTTTCAATACAAATAAAACACACCCTTTCCCTGTAGAGAAACACAACCATTATCATGGCAATTGGATTCTAATTTATCACACATTGTATAGAATATCAAAACTAAAGCAGATAAACGTGGTTATATTGTATCGGTATTACACACTCCGAGAAAATATTGAGCTTGCACTTCCTGTTTACTTAGTGGAAGTCTATATACAATTCTTTATATTTTGTTATAAACTGATTTGCTATTCAATATATTTAAATTGCATTTTGTATATTGTGTGATTAATCTGGTTGTCTGTTTGTAAAGTGCCATTTTGTAAAACTGTAATATTTTATAAACAGGATTTTCCTTGCACTTATGCATAGTCGGTATCCGACACTTATCAAATTGTGTTAGTACTAAACAATGCGGATTTATGACTTTATACTCGAGGGGGTTCAGTGGATAAGACTTTTGCCTATGACCCTATGGGTTTTAGGTTCAATAGTTGGCAAAATGAAAAGTTTAAGATGTTCTTGTATCATCCCCTCAATATGCTCTTGCATGTTTGCACTGCTTTGGTGAGAATTGTATCCTAATGACCTAACTAAGCATTCACGGTTTATGTATATATCATTAATTACTAGAATTAAGTAATTAAATACAATGATATAACAATAGTAAAGAGCATGGTCAGATGTCTTCATTTCTAAACCTTCGGTATTTGCAAGAGGCTACACACTCATTTCCCTTGTTAAAGATTGAGTATTGATGAAGAATAAAATAAAAGTGTATCTATCGCTCTAAACGAAAAAAACCGTTTATGTAACTAAAAACAAAAGAATCAGACAGAAGTATGTATTAACAGGGAAGATAATAAAATATGTATGTTAAAATAAACTTTTAATTAAATTAACTATATCTGTTTTTGTTTTTGAAATACTTTAAAGGGACCAATTATGATCATTATAGCGACGTCCAACTATTTTAGTGGAGAAAGACCACAGACAAGTATATCGGAAGAACCACCGTCGTTCCAACATTATGTTCTTCGGGACTCGAATCTTTTACTATTCTTTAAAATTAAATTAAGCACATATAGTGACAATTTTAAAAATGATAAGTCGAAAATAAGAGAAAAGCTATATTGTCTTTCGATATGTTAAAAAAAGAATGGATGCATAATTTTAATGATTACCATTTTATAAAGGATATACGATATCACAACATAGCCATGGCTCTTTTTGACCGATCGACGGAAACACTCCAAAAAAGCTATTTCACTTGATTAAAAATTAGTTATTCTTGGGAATCTGATTTATAAAACTTACTGAATCCTTTGACTAAAAGTACATATATGTGTACATCCTGAAGTTCATTAAACAATGTATGCTAAACCATAGAATACTTACAAAAATTATCATAATATCGTTATTTCAGAATTATAAGGAATACAAAAATAAGGAAAGGCCCTACGATTTTTTTTTTAAAAATCACTCGACAAAGGCTCACAAAATAAATGTAAAAGTCACAAAACAATTAGAATGAGAAGAGGAGACAATGCAGGCACACAAAGAAAACCCAACGGTTAACATATTTTGCTTTATCATTAAACCGACTCTCATTAACCATCACAAGTTAATTGGATTCTACGATATCAGAGTATTTCTTGATACGGCATATCAATCCTCCAACAACGCAATAAAATAAAAAAATAAGAGTCAAATTTACGCTATCATACACATGAAGGACAATCTTTATACTGATTTATAAACAAGTGGTTATAACTTGTGTATGACGGTTGTGCAGACACGAATTGAACGGTGTGCTGATAAGCCTCGAGTAAAATACTCAAATACTACAGATGTCTCTCAATCTCTCTATGTATATCTCTCTCTTTCTCTCTCTCTCTCTCTCTCTGTCTTTCTCTCTCTCCCTCTCTTTCTCTCTCTCTCTCTCTCTCTCTTTCTTTCTCTCTCTCTCTCGGCAATCAGGATAAATCAAACTATAACAATTATTGAAATGATTATAACATGTTATTCCATTTTCTTACGTGATTAATAAGGAAGGATTATATCAGTCGTTATTTTGTAACGAATAAGATAGTTATTTAACAAATAATATTTCTTTTTAATAATCTACTGTCTACTGAAAGGGAAATACATCGAACATAAATGAAAATATATACATATATTCACTTTTCAAATTCCACTTTCAAGTTGGCCGCGGATAATGGGTTCTCTTCCTCCGATTGCCCCACGAAACGCTTTACGCACAATGTCGTTCTCAATATTGATTCTAAGGCCGACCTTGCGTCTAGTGGGGTAAAAGCTTGACCAAGTAAATATTAAGACTAATTGGTTACATATATGCAGCACTAATTGAATGACATCAATAACGAATGAACAATAATGAAGAACTAAAGTAATTGGTTCATGGTCGAAATAGGCTGCAGAGGATGTTTTGCATTCGACCGCAATATGACAAGATCCTGTAAGTTTAAAATTGAAGTTTGACAAGAGACAAAAGTAGGCAAATGCCAATTTAAACATGATACAAAGACTCATACAAGACTCTTCCAACAAACAAAGAAAACCCGGGGATGATTGTGGTGTTTGATGCATGTCATATTGAAACTAAATGTTTATATATACAGAGAGAGAGAGAGAGAGAGAGAGAGAGAGAGAGAGAGGGAGAGAGAGAGAGAGAGAGAGAGAGACAGAGAGAGACAGACAGACAGACAGACAGACAGACAGACAGACAGACAAACTTTTGGCAAAAATTATACGCGAAATTGGCACTTGAACGCGGATTGGCTCGCGGTATGCGCATGATGGGGTTATAGATAGGTGAATATATTGAATATAGTAATTATACTCATATTCAATAATTTGAAACTATATTCAATTTCGAAGGAATAATTGTTGATATAGGTCAGCCATGACCTTTGAGCTTTGACCTTAGTCTATCGGCGGTCGCTAAGACAGGTAAAGCAGAAACATAACAGACGGTTTCTTCATACATGACAGAGTTTTCAAGGAACCCACTCCATAAGTGCCTGTATGAGATGACATCTATTTTTCTTGTATGGTCTGGTGGTTTCGCATAAGTTTTGGCACACTTATCGTGCCTCTTTTATGGATGTACGAGTCCGACTTCAATAATATTTATGGTTATTATTAGTATTATATTTGATATGTGAAATTGGTTAAATTTGTCTCTTTATGAACCGTTCTGTGTTCAAATTGCACGATAGATGCGCGACAGTAAATACACGTATTTCTTGTGGGTCAGGAAAAAGTTCAACAACTTTAAAATAGTGGATATTTTATTGTTAACATAATTATGCAATAATAAAATCGAACACAACAAACTAATAAAAGTGTATTGTAGAGGACTCGAGCCTAGGACCCATAGATTAAATCCTGGGCATCTTAGCAAACTCAAACTTGACAACATACTAGCTGGATTTCTTATCAATGATACATGGTTGTACTCCTTTTACCTGGACAAATCTAAATTATGTAAAATTGCACGGCTAAATGCTGTCAAGTTTCACAAAACAGAAACGTATTGCATCTCATTTTTGGGCTCATGACACCCAATTTAATTGATTTTACGTCGTTAACAAATAATAATTGTCGTGTTACATGTTAGAGAACCATGAAAATTAGTCGCCTCTTAAGTTTCAATTCCTTATGTTACTGTCACTTTGCACTCTTTGCATCCGCCTTACAAACACACGGGTGATGTGGCAGACTTATAAGGATTGCTTGACTGTTTAAGCAATTAAGAAGGCTCCCTTTTCTCAGCGCCTCTCGGGTAATTAAGTCATGCGTCACCATTCCTATTATATATCAGGTGAAATGACACGATAATAAACGCCATCAATATAGTCGTCGGAAAATACTTGGGCATATAATTTCCACGAAAAGATTCATATCAAATCTTATATGTACATAACATACGTTCCCTCTGCAAACAATTTGATAATCAATTATGCATGCTTAATATTCGTTTAAATATTGAGTTGTAAATCAAAATCGTATTATTTATTTATTCGAGATCTTGAGAAACGTTACGTCCAACGTTTGCTGCCAAATTGATTATTTGGAATATTTACTATTTTACGACTGTTATTATTTACCTGCAGCTGAACACAGCTGTTTAGAATAAACTGTCTCTCGGCTTATTTAAGCTATCAAAATACGATCTATCATTTACATTATAGTTCTCTTTGGAGAAGAAACCAATAGAGAAAAATCTTATATATAAACAGACTGCATGCAGGCTGCACGCTCTGGCGCTTACACTAACAACAACATTGGTTGTAATCTTTCGTTTTACTTTTCTTTAAAATTGTTGTAAACAACCACTATACATACAAAAAGGCTAAGAAAATAAAGTTTTTAGCAAGACAATAAGGAAGTACTAAACATGTACATATACGAAAGTGAACAAACTCTCGACAAAATGTTGAAATACAGTAAAACCTCTGTACAGCAACATTTGGTAGAGGCACAGAAAACTGTTGCTGCTGAGAGATGTTGCTGTGCAGAGGTCATCATTGATGCCAAGCAAAAATACCCTTTATAAAATATTATTTTGATTCAATATTACTTATGGGTGTTTAAATAATATCAAAATATAGTATCCTATATTCACAATGTAGTTTATTTTTTGCTGAAATGTGAGAACTAGAAGAGCATAAAAACTTACACAGTGTTTTTTGAAAGACAGTCAAAATTCCTATTAGTCGAATTTGATAAGTGTTAAATAAAACAGAACTTAATTAAGTAACCAAAGTAAATGAAACTAAGAACTAAAATATGAAAGTAGATAAATGCATTGATATTAAGTCACCATAAATTGGAATTGTAATAGATAAAAAACAATCAATGTCTTTTTCAAATCTCACCAATATGTTTTGTTGATTTAATAAATACATAATAAGTTACTTTTGCCAATGCACATTTTTTTTTGGTTTCCAACACTTTTGGGAAAATATGCTATATTCAAAGCATCGTATATATATAACTATATCAAAGAAATGCAACTTAAAGAAATTCAGGTAGTTTCAAAGAAAGCTCTCCTTCACATGGTGTTTTCAATACAAACATTTTGTACTTGTTTAATATCCATGATAACATGGAATGCGTCATAGTTTTGTTATTCAATGTGTCTTTATACAAAACAAATCTACGTTAATAAATTAAAAAGCTTCATTATACTTACAGAGTGGCAAAGTACTGTTAACAAAATATTGTATTCACATGCTTGTAGTGCAGAAAGCAAATATGTAGCCCCCAAAATATAAATAACACTTATTAAAAAGGTTTTGTCTTATCTCTTGTTCTTTATAAGTAGGCATAAGAATATTACCAGAAAATAGGTCTGGCCAATCTGTGACTAAATTCATTAAAAAAAAACAAAAGAAAAAGTAACTTAAAGTTATAATATATTTCAATTTAGCATGTTTGGCAGAAAAGATGTCAATGAAATTAAAAATTCATCCCCAATGGTTAGTCTTTTTACGAGGCGTTTTTGTTTTAAATAATAAGGGATAGAAACATATTAAAACACTCTAATAACATTATATATTAAACTTTGAAATATCACTAGACTAAGACATACACAACACTAAGACAACAGAAAATCAACAGCTAATTGATTAATATTGCCTGAATTGAGATTTCAGTAAGGTTCATGTTGTGCAAAAATATTTTCGCAGTGAAGTACTCATGGAAGTTAAAAACTAAATCTCGTCTTATAATAAAATCCAAAATTTCCTGTGGAGTCTCCAATAGGCAGTACTGATTTGCCGCGAAGGCTTTAGAAGATGTCGGTTCAAACGAAATACACCTTTTAGTATATATTGTCGAGCATTTACCAGAAGACAAATTTAGATCTTTTCTTAAAACTATACTTCGGAGTTTATATGAAATAAATTAAGAAAAATATAAATTATAAATTATAACTAGGGTAAATATTGACAAATAAGTAACACTGTTTCCAGTATACATGAAAACTTTGTACTAAAGAAGTACAAAATATAGTAACTGTTTTCCAAATAATTGCCCTTTACGATAAACATATTATAGAATGTTTTTAATTTCCGCAACAGCAACTTTTTTGAGCAAAGAAAACTACATTAATTGTTAAATATTATTACTCTACATGGAGCTTCCTACAACTGCAGATCACTAGATTTTACAATAATCACCAGCTTAGCAATAAATCTCATCCTTTTATCTTTTTTGCAAATTGATATTCAATTTTATAAACCCTGTGCTATTGTTAAAACCGGAGTACGGACAAATTCCTTCTAGAACAAAATTCCTTCTATTCATATCTGCGAAGAGGACAAACGCTCTCTCGTAAATCTTCCTCTGCGGATAAATCACCCCCTGTGAATTTTCCATAGTTTGGTAACATTTTTATTTGGTTTGCAAAGTTAAGTCTCGTAAATACAATTATAATAACACTGTTGTTTTTTTCTTATGAAAATCCAACTTCAATATAAATTTTACTTCAAAGGGATTTGTGTCTGCTTCTGTTAACAGGAGAGATTTTGTCAGCCTATGCTAAAAACGCCTATTGCCAGTTTGTGTTTCTATTTTGCCTGGATAGTAACGTTAAATCGTATTTTTTGCTTTATTACATGTCAGAATCAATATCAAAGTTGCAACCTTAATATATTTCAAATTTGACAAAACTCCTTTTTTACAAAAACAATATCCTTGTTCGCATCTTTTAACCATTTTGTCATGACCTAATACAGTCAACTTTAAGTAAACTAAAAATCTGAGTACCTTGATTGGGATGACAATCGGAACACCTCGGGCAGTTTGCCTATATCATAACACGCAGTAGTATCGTGTCTGATTGGGAGACTTTGGGTATGATTTATGCATAAGCTCATACTGTTGTCTAAGCAAAGACGATGTTGAACACTACCTCAATTGTAAATCTATACATATCATTAAAAATTGTTCTAAATGTCCATTCTCTCCGAGTCTATAAATAAGCACGTTGAGAAGAACTTCTAAAATAGATTTTGACGTAACAGCGAATTACTAGTATAAAAATTATTAATTTGGACGTTTGAGATAAAAAATGGATCCAAACTTTCGGATACCACCTTTAAAAAATACAATGCAGTACATTTGACTTGTACACAGAACATCGTTTCAACAAATGGAGTTTTTATTAAACGTATCATGCATACACATATGGAACATTAACAATTTCGAATGACATAGCAGTTTCGAATCGTCGTATTTGGCATATGACAACCTAGGAACGGAACCCTTTTACGAAGAAAATAAGCTGTCTGATTTTAGAATGTTATAATTGTACACTGTTTTTACTTTTTAAATGCACAATGGCATGATATTATGTCATGGCAATGACTGTCTTTTTGCCTGAGACTTGCATAGCTTCTTTGACTCATATTTGGCTAAAAGGGGTTGTTTAATGCAGTCCGCTGTAGAAGAAAGGAGGAACTGCGGTAACTGGTCATCTGTTTAAAATCTCTACAGGCCAGAAGATACTTTGTTTGAAGTCCATTTAGGACTGTGTGCGATGGTGTTGTCAGCAGAACAGGCTAAGAAACCGTTGTAAGCAAAATATAATGGCAGCAACGAATGTAAAACGAAAGTTCTTTACCTAAGGCACCTTTAAGAGTAAATGTGAAAGTATGTCATAAGGCTGGAATGTCAACCTTAACCAAGAGCATCTATGAGAAAAACGTCCAACATCATGTAGTTTGCTGACAATTATATTTGACCGGCGGCCAAGTTTCCTTCAACTTGACCGCTAAAAAGCACGAAACCTATAATTACTTTACGCTGGTTTATATCACATCGATGTGGATAATAACGTTATATCGAGCCACTTCAACCTTGCTGCGATCAAAGTTTATCCCGAAATAGGTATTACGATCAGTCAAAAACTTGTCCTCAAAGCTTCGATTCAACAAGTGTCAGATGATGTATATAAAAATCGCAGGCATGGGGATAATTACGTCTGATTGATTGATCATGGAATACTAAAGGTACATACAGGTTGCCACAAAATGCTTGTTTTGCTTTTGAAATCCATTTGAATAAATATGTTATATGTGTAGAACAACTGGCGTTCTGAATACCAACTGGAAGTCCTATCCACATTAAGGTTTCGCCACGACAGGGTCACGTGTCCGCATGAAAACGGACCAAAACGTTAGAGTAGTTACAAGTCGGCGAACCTGTCCACTGACTCACCTAATAAAACATTTCACTTGTGGCTAAAATTTGTACTTTGTAGAGATAAACTTAAATGCTTAACTGTGACACTTATAAATGCAGGTCATAAATTAAATTCATATTCATGGATTCTGATTCATAAGGGAATTAAATAATACCCACTTTTGGTCGAGCCACTTCAATTAGCATAAATAGATGATTTAGATAACAAAATATTATAGACAAAATATAATTGTTGTGTTTGTCTCTTAAAATGAACTTAGTATCCTCTCCAACAAACCTGATCGAGAATGTATTTTATTAAACACCACGTGCCTTTTGCCTTTTTACTTTCCCTTTTGTGGAATACATTCAAGCATTTATTTATTGTAATATTTTCTTTATTATACTCCTGACAAAATTTCAGCATAGAAAGAATGGGCGGCTGGCCACAGATTCGATCATTTTCTCTGGATGCAAAAAAATGCACGTTGATGTATATTCTGCTCTTAAAGAGTTGGTCACTGCGAGTCAGAAGTTTAAAATAATATCCCTGTGTATTAAAGTGGTGATTTACCTAGTCATTTACACTGGTTTGTGGTGTGTGTGTGTGTGTGTGTGTGTGTGTGTGTGTGTGTGTGTGTGTGTGTGTGTGTGTGTGTGTGTGTGCGGGTGTGGATGTCGATGCGTGTGCGTATGCGTGTGTGTGCGTTTCTGTGTACGAGCATGTGTGCGTGTGCGTAAGTGTGTGCTAGAGAAAGAGAGAGGGACTTATTAATTAAGGCATACTATTATACAGTTTGTATTGTGTTGATGAACATAATACATTTTAACATTAAACTAAAAACGTACTAGTCAGAATGTTCTTCAGACGTACTTGGTCCTTCAGTACCATTCACACATGAACGTTATGCTGCAATCATTGACAGTTCTCCTCTAGTTGTTTTTTTTTGCTTGATTCAAATATTTTATTACTTTAACACTATGAAAATGTATTGTAGCTGTACTATTATATATGATCATTATCACCTTACCTAAATGTGCAATGTGCACATTATATTTTAATAACGTCACATTTTAGATCCAATTGTGTCTTTTAAATAAGACTTTTTTGTTTCCATCAAATATATTTTCCTTTTATTGCTTGTTGTTTGAAACATCCCTTTTGGAAATGCGAGTTCAGAAAACTGATTAAGCATCCAAATCGGCATAACCTTTCTAAGCCCGTCACTGCCAGGTTTGCTCCTATTTTATGTATTGTTCGTAGTATTTTGTAACTTTTACATTTGACTGGCATCTGAATATCTTTGCCATGTGCTTTATTTCGAATGTTAATGAATGTTACAATACTCATAGGAAATTGTCAAATTTTCATATTGAGTGTCTCATCTGTTGTTTTTTTTAAAAAAAAACAAAAAAAAAAAACAACAACAAGCGAAACGAGAAGCTTTTGTTTGATTGTTGACATAAAGAGATTTTGATCTGATGAGTTGCACCGATCCAATTGATCATACTTTTAAAGTTGGTTGTCTGGTTTCTTATTATGATGAATAATATCATTTAGATCTACACAAGTTGTGGCAGAGTTCATGGTTCAGATGTGACTGGTTGGTGCCTTAAATCAAGTAGAGACACTCTAGTCGGTCCGTATGCTGACTGACCAGTTCAATGTCATATCGTTTTTATTTCACCTTTCATATAAAGATTTTATTTCATTTTATTTTAAAATAGATCATCTACAACTACTTATAGTGTGTCCATGTTAAATTATTTAAGAGTCTTGTCAAAGTTACTTTACGTGATTTGTCACACGACTTTCGTGTAATGTTTTTCAAACACAATTTTAAATTGAATTGAACGGACGTATTTTGTTTGTATTGTATGTACGATCAATAACTATTGCTGAATTGATTAAATTCTGAATATATTTTCAATTTCTGAACCGTGGACAAGTTGGTCATTGTTTTGTTGTTTGTTAGTTTGTTAGATGACTCATCACAAATATGTTCTTACTTTTACATTTGGCTTGCGTCTGAATACCTTTATCCTGTGCCTTTTAAAATTTTGATATATTGTGCAATGCTCATAGGACTTTGTCATGTTTCTTATTCATGATTACATCACTGTTGCTTGTACAGTGTGGCTGTCGTAAAAATTCCCCGTGTATGTAATCTATGTTGTCATTTAATTCATCAAATAAGGATTATTACGTATATTTTTTTAATGGCCATTGGACTTTGGTTCCTCAATTCAATCTTCAAGTTTACAGGATTATACAACCGCTATCACTTCTTTGGTCATGTTTTCTCTTGAATTAAAAAAATGAATTCATTTACACCAATAATTTCGTGTGATTCTTCTTATAGAACTAATATTTCTCCCTCTCTCTCTTCTAAATACAATGTGGACATTATTTTTCAATGACGTCACTACTTTTGTCAAAACGCACCAAAGACAACGTCAGCGCTTGGACATTTTTTAATTAAATATATCGGCTTTCTTTTCAGCTTGCATTTGAGAAACCCCTCAGGAAGTGCGAGGTTAGAGCTCTGTTAAACTAGTTTAAGCACATCAATTGGTCTATATTGCTGACTGACCGTTCCATGGTGATAACTTTTCGTTTGCTCATTTATATTTAATGAGTTTTCACAGACATGTTCTTACTTTTGCATTTGGCTTGCATCTGAATACTTTGTCCTGTGCCTTTTCAAATTTTGGTATATGTTACAATTCTCATAGGACTTTGTCATATATTCTTATTGATTAATTTGAAGAAATTATATTCTTTTTTTAATATAATTTATTGCTGTCGTGTAGCTTTTTGTATGTCTGGTTTGTTTACTTCTTAGCAACCCGAGTTTAGATGACCAAATATATAATTATACAATAACAGTCCCTTATACATAACGTGGAAAATACATTGGTTCTTAAAGAAATGTTAAAACAGAACCGCTTTATTATTCCAGACTGTTAAGCAAGACGATTACAGGGCGCGTTACATGTATCCTGTTAAAATATTGTCGCATATTTATGTTAATATTTAAATTCTGGTTACACTGTGTGATAAATTCGAATACAGTTGGAAAGAATAATGCTTTTTGTTTTCCCTTAAGACAACTCGTAAGTTATTTGTTTTCGTTTACTAAAACTACTCTTGCCTAGATCTAATTTTCTCATATCTGTCAGTGGCTGCATATTGTTCATATGGAACGATGTTTCTAAATTGATAAATTCATGAATGATGTTCTACAGACATTAAAAGCTCGTAGGCCCTCTGCTTGGTTAAACCAAATATCTTTTGATAGGACACCACCATTGTTAAAGTCAGTCATTTCAAATATATTTGCTGTGACGCTACCTTTACATAATTAAATTTTCATATTCGACCAAACAAAAAGCTTTTATTAAAAGTGGTTTCCGACAGTCAGGGCCAATGTTTGTTCCATTGCAACCAAATAAATTAGTGTTGCCTGTAACGATCCCGCCAAGTGTTTTAATGGTGCCCTTCTTCTATTTGAAAAGTAACGCGTAACACGCCACTTGTCATTACAAAAATGTATTTTCTATCCGAGTCACCCTGCACAGTAAGCTATGTTCAAACTCGGAGGTCCATGTAACCAATTACTTTTGAAATAACGTTAAATGATCATCCGGGTAATCAACTTTGACGTCGATGTCTATTTTAGTTGAAATATCCATCGTGCGCATTTACATAGCTGGAAATAATGGATATTTTAATCAATATATTTCTAATTTTTACTGCGAACATTTATGGTAATGTTATTAACAGCCTTTACTCACACTTTAGCATAAGCATATTCAGGAATTGTGCACACATTTGCCAAAACAAGGATAAGTTGTTATGTGTTTGAGATAAAGGCAAACTGTCTGATACCCACTTTGAAAAAAATAACTAAAATAAAGCACTCCAAACAGCATATTTTGTCTACGACAACAAGACAGGTGTTATATGGTGCAAGATATCCCGTTTCTTCGACAACAGGATGGGTATAATAAGGTATAACGCCTTTGTCTACGGTAACAACATAGGTAACATGCCACATTTTGCATTCACAACACACGTCAATTAATTTGACAAGCCCTCTTGACCTAATAAATGGAAGCACCATATTACCATGATTTATCATATTTGACCTTGAAAGAACTGTTTTTTATACAAATTGCTTGTATACATTATTTATTATACCATACTTTTCTGGTTAAATCAAAGATGATAAGATACAATTCAGCTAAAGCGTCCTTTTCGCACCAACAGCTAAACTTATTTTTATGACAACATTTTATATGTAATTATCAATAGCTATATTATCAGACCTAAGATTGTTGGATCAATAATTTAAGTTTCATAAAAACTTGAATAGCTTATTGTTTTTTTTTTTTAAAAAAAGGCATTTAACTTGTGAAAATGAAAAGTGACCGAAGCAAATTATGGTTAGGCCAGTTGGTAATTGTTAATGATAATGCTATTGACTTTATTTTACATTTTCAAGCATGACACACGATAACCGGTGTTTTTATCAATGTATACATATATTGTTTGGATAAAAATGATGTATAAGCCAAACGTTTAAATCCAAAAATATTTACTATACAGTCGTGCGTGTTTTCACTTTAAACAAAAAATAAAGAGGTAGTTTTAGAATTAATTGAGTTGTTTTTATTTAACATATTATATCATTTTAGGATGTAGAAACTTGACATTACTCTACAAAACAAAACGCACATGCACGCACGTGGTTTCTGTTCTCAAACGTACATACGACTTCACTATAGAAGTGAATTATTTGACATTTAGGCATCGCCTAATGAAAAACAGTATTATTTAAACGTATATGGCAGAAAAATAGAAATGAAGTAAAAACTTTACTTCCACAGTTTTCCGATATCCTAATCTATATAGGTCACCAATCTTTTATCCAAATTAACACGTGAACACTGAGCAATGACGACAAAATCCTATCTTAGTCAACTCATTTAAAGTCTGTCTATCAGGTCACAATAAGACGGCAAATGTTTAGATTGACTGACGCACTGTGACATCAATAAGCAGTAACTTGCTACTAAACAGTAATAGGTAATTAACTACTGAATATATAACATGGTACACAAGGTAATTGGAACTCAAAAGTCCCTTGAAACATCATTAACAAACCCTCTTTAACCAAAACATCCTAAAACGATACATGTGCATTTGTCTTTTATATCAACCTAATTCCTGTTTCTGATGCTATGTTCATCACCATCATCAGCAGCATTGGTATCATCATCATCATCATCGTCGTCGTCGTCATCATCATCATCAGCAGCAGCAACGCCATGATCATTATCAACAACAAAGGGATAATCGTTTTGGTCGGTTCATTTATCTTGATCATTATCATAATTTCAGATCATCATCAGTTCTAGCAACAGTACCTATAACGGCAGCTGCAATGCCAGAGAATCGCTATCATTATTGCAAGAATCATCTTCGTGTATTCCGTCCTCTTAACGGACAAATGCTAAAAATTCGATCTGTAATCAAATTGAAACGTAGTTGACACGCTTTTTAAAGCAAATCAATTGTTTTACACGATGCGAACCTTATCGGTGAAAAAATGAAGCTAGAATTGAATGCTTCATTAAATCAATTTGAATATATTAAAGACTTTTAACGTAAGGCAGAATTAGTGTTATTAAGGGGTCGAGGGGATGTTTTTTATGAATGTTTATTTTACCTCCGATTTTATCGAGCGATGACATTTCAATGTGTTGTTTTGCTTTATTCAGGAATTGCACTGAATAAGAATTATAAATAATGTAAAATCCCCAAATATACTCGGGTAGCATTTATTTATAGTTCATCCCACTGCACATTAAGACAATCTTAAAGGTTTATTAGCATTTCTCCCTTTCAATCTTAAATCACCTGGCACAAAAACTAACTTCTTTATATATGCATTAATAACTATAAAATGGCTATATGATAAATGTTTTAGTGGCAAATGTTTGTTTTTGTTTTTGTAGCCTAAACACGATGGTGTAAGGTTGTTTTTAGTTTATGTTTCCTATTCGATAGCATACTTGTAAAATGTGGACATCGCAGACAAAACTGGTTTTCGAAAGCGGTCTTACTAGACGTGTGAATCACTATATCAAGCAGTAGTCTTGTAGTAGTGTTTTACCTGGAAATAGCGGTAAGAGGAACGAATGTAAGTCTACTATTGTGTCATCCATACCTTGCTGGTGATTCTCTTCTTGCTTTATGTTATGGTATTTTTATCAGCTTTCTAGGTTTACAGCGCGTTTAAGTTAAGAAATTGCCATGCCAAAGCCAGGTTATTTCAAGTACATTTTACGACAAACATATTTTACAAATTCAGGAGGAATGTTCCAAATTTTCAAATAAATTTTAAAATAAGGCAGCAGCAAGAAAACATCAATACCACAATAAAAAACCAAGCGATATATTATGGACCTGTACGATATATATTTAAAATAACGCAATAAAGGGTCTCGAAAACTGTTCTAACATTTTTATTTATCAATTTATTGCTGGTGGTTAGTACTCAGGAATTCTTTTATTGCATCACTTGCAATACCTTTCTACCATCAAAAAGTGCATCATTGTTTAACTATAAGATAACTGGATTGGTCGCGAACACTACACGAAAATAGGGACTGAACATTTTATTTTAAGACACTCACTTTTATCTCATTATTCTAACTGTGCAAAATGTTAAAAAAGCAGTCATTAGTTATGCAACATTTAACGTTTTATATATACAAACTTCGAAATAAGAATTAACGAGTATACAATTTTATTTTCATATATTTGTTTACTTTTTACTTTCTTGAGACAACATAGGGTACACATTGTACATGTAGCTTGTTTAAACGCTATTTACTGTAATATATTGTATAACAGACAATAGTCTAAGCTTTTATTTGTGTTTAATGTAAAATTTCCTTACCGCCCACAGAACAATGAAACTTTCAAAAAGAACAAGGTTGGAGCCTCTTAGAGCATTTCTATCAGTCGTCTTTCCGGCTGAGTGTTCCAAAGTGGAATTTGTTTTATTTCCTACCACGTGTAATTATGTGCTGGTCTGTCTTAGTGTTGCTTATTATATTCGTGTAACCTGCATGTTTGTTCCCTTGTTTATTGTTCTGATTAAACTAGTTTAATATGTTTAAGTTAATTAGAACTTTGGCACTTTAAACGTGTCTGAAACAAATTGCACTTCATGTAGGTATTTAATCTCAATTAGCTTTTTGATTAAGTAATGCATTCAAATAATGTGTCACGAACTTTATTTAAGTAATATAGAGTAAAGGTCATTTTTAAGCACCAAAGGTAATATTAATGAAAAAACCCTGATTATTAATACAAAGTAAAAACACATTTCTTAACAAAGTCCCGTTCAAAAAACCTTGTAGAAACATACATTTTATACATTTTCTTGTTTTTCTTGCATACGGGGAATTCAAAACACTCACTATAAGTATTAAGAAGATAAACAGTAAACTTTTAAACAATTTCTTTAAATCATTTTATTCCGAAAACGAATTTGCAAATCTACGCTCATTTTCCATTGGTTTTACTCATCCAGTGATTACTTCTGGACATATGGGTTTCATACGTAACTTAGGTTTTGTTAAATGTATCTATATTCATGACTTTTATAAAACTGTAAGGGTCGCTATGTTGTATACAATGTTATACAGTTTTGTTTGACTAGAACAGAAATACATTTGTCTGTGTCTTTTCATTTTTATAAATGTTGCAATAATCATATGGCCTCTCATTTATAAAATCAAAAGGGAGTACGAAACAAGAATTTAATGTAAATTAGAGTTCTCAAAAGTATAGATTCTAAAAACGTCTAATTTCTGTTGAAAAGTTAAATGTTAGCGTGCCATTCAAATGTTGTAACATGATCAAGACTATTATCGACAACAATATTATCATCGTCATCATTGGCATGGTCTTACCTTATTTTTACTCCCACTTATTACAAAAGAGACAATTCCTGCCCCCACGTTTTGTTATCCCGAGCATTTAACGCCCTCATTTACATCTACTGTGCAACAAGTAATTACCACAAAATCATTATAATTTCCCGGAATACACGTCATACCTATAATTCTTTATCATGTTTAATTAAACAATGATATTTTTAAGCACACGGAACAATTGACACGACTACGTCTATAATGTTATCTATAAAATTCAATGATATCAGTTTTAGTTACAAACATGCGTCTGTTTGATAAATGCTCTGATAGCAAGGGTAATTAAAATACTCTCAATTTTATGCTAATAGGTGATTAGGAACCTTCTGAGCAAATAAAGCAACGTTTAATACTAGGATTAATGATCTAATCAAATTTGATGACCCCTGTATCATATTAAAAGATTATCGATAACAAACTTGTGTGAGGAACGAAGGATAATATTGTACACCATCAAATACGCTTTTACAATGTGTTTTGCAACTGTGTCTACTTTTAACAAATAATTCCTTTCACCAAATTACTAGGTGTCTCAATTTTCGTTTGGGTTGTATAAAAGGGAAATGGCAGTTCATAGCTCTGGTTTATGACACTAAGGTGACATTTTAAAAAGAAATTTAAGTTTAAGTTTTTTTTAGGTTTCTGCTCAAATTCATAAGCCAGATGCACCTTAACAACCTACCTTTATTTAGCTTTATACTTCAACAAGGGATATTTTTAATTTATGTAACTTTTAGTTTTTACTTTGTTACTGTTTATGTGTAGGAACGCTAATAATTGGTTTTTCTTTTGCGTATGTACTGTTTCATGCAATTTCAGCACCTAATGTATATGTAATTGTTGCTTTTTCGTTGTGGTGTGTTGTTGTTTTTGTTGTTTTGTTTTTTCGGGTCTTTTAAAGGAAAGTATATAAAAACTGTAGTGAGACATGCGTCAGGAAACTTGGAAGCAAAATGTGCAGTCCTTGTCTTTTTAAAAGTTGGTTACCCTTGCTCAACACCATTTTATGTTCATTTTGGCAGTTTTATACTAAGTTTAATGTCAAAGGAGTTGGTCCGTATTGCCAACTGACCGTTCCAAGGCGATAACCGTCGGGTTTGCTCTTATTGTTAAATGACTCATCACGGATTTGTTTTCACTTTTACATTTGGCGTGCATGTGAATACCTTGGTCCTGTGTCTTTTTAATTTGTGTATATGTTGCAATGCTCATAGGACTTTGTCTTATATATTCTTATTGTAAAATACCTTTAAAATACAAAACATTAACATTTCTCGTAATCGCAAATGAATAACTGGGAAGAAATAACCATAACACCCGGCTGTTTGAACACTTCATTTACATGTGATATATCATATAGCAATTACTTGACAAAGGGGCAAAAGAGGTTATACTAATAAACTAAATATTAAATTACATAGTAATTTAAGTTACTCATGTCAAACCTGGCACGATAGTTTCAACCCGTTTATATAACATTATTGCAAATACGATTCATAACTGGGATATGAGCCCACAAGGCTGAACTGTATAGGGGTAGTAAACCTGATCCAAGACACCTAATATGCCCGAGTCCAAAGATCTGTTTATACAACTTTGTAGGGATTCGATGGTAATTGACCATACTTACAAACACCTTAAATTGATTTATTTTCATGACATACACTGGTTAAAACAAATTAAGCCATATACAAATGTACCTGTAAAAATTATTTGCAACCACAAATTGTCAACTTATATATTAAATGGTAAGCGTCTTTAGGCATTGCTATAAACAGGGATAGTTTAATTAGTGTTTGGTTTATCGTCTTAAACACAACCTTACTGTTATCTGGAGAATGTATCGACTTTAATAAGATGTCTCACAATAGACGTTCAGTCACTCAAAGACAAGGAAACGCAAAGCAGCATTCCATTATTTTTATCGAAAGAATACCTGAATGTACCGTGAAGTCAATGCAGCGGTGCTTACAGCGTATTTCTGTTTTATTGCTGCTAATATACCAACCTTAGGATAAAAATAACCGGACTTTTACTTATGTAAGATAAAGCTTAACATTCATGCCCAAGTATAGGTTGGACCCCTTGAAGGCAATTACCTTTCTAAATGCTAAATTTCATTTATATAGCATCCATTATAAATATATGGTGTAATAAAGATGTCCTGATTACTACGAACCCTTTACCTTGCCACCGTCGATCTTCACTGATTTTAAATTTCGTGAAAGCATCTATATTAAAAAAAGTCGACATATTTGCAAGACACTTGATCATATGTTGTGCGGGTCTTAATCAAAGAGCTCATTATGTGCGATGACTGATATATCTTTAATCAATGTTAGATTATTCTTTTCTATTTTAAGTTTAGAACTAACATATCAAGCATGACAGGGACTGGTTGCCGATCCTCTTACACGTCATGTCAGAATACCGTTGTCCAAATCGTATTACCTTTGTGTGTTTAATTACCATGATCCAGATATAAAACCCTTTGTTTATGTTCACTATCCTATCAGACTGTAACACAGCTTTCTCCGCATTTGTCCTCTCTGTTAATTAAACCATTCATTAACATCAAAATTGGTACAAAAATCCAATTGATTTGAAATTCATTTCGGTGCAGTTGTTATTATGGTAATCTCATTAACCAACCCTTTGAAAACAGTCTCATTGAATAAAGATTGTAGCCTAAAACATTGTAACGGTTCTTATATGACCTTAATGGCGAATGGTGCATTATTTCTGCATATTTTTCCGTTTAATGTAAATATGAAACAGGATCAGTGGTCACTATGGTCAAAATGGCAGAGCATGCATTGTTGTGTTATTACTGCTGGAAATTAAGTAACTTATTGGCGGTCTAGAATAATTGGCATCCAACAAGCGTATTGTGTTATCTGTTGCTACTGCTTTGATGCATGCCTCCTTTAAAAGTAATGTTGACTTTACTATATTTTAAGGGTAAATGAACACGATATATGTGAATGTACTGAATACCTAGTGAACTGCTAGTTCAAATGTGCAATAAGAAGAACTTTAAATGTTTCTTTATTATGTGCAATGGCATGATTTTCTTTGAGCATGTTAAATTGTTGAATTATCGGCCAGTAAGCTTGTGTTAGTAAAACATTCTTGGCCTTTAGTCCTTTTACTATTTTAATTTCTAAAATTGTGTTGTATGCCAAAATCATCTCTGGTACCACTTGTCTATATTCTTTCAGCTATGTTTTCTTTGCGTATGGTCCCGTTATTGTAATTTACGTATAATTGATGTTATTGATAGATTTGTTTCTTTATTACCATTTATGTATCACTAGTCGTCTGTCCGTAAATTCCGAACTAGAACTGGTACCATTAGTAAATTTATCCCTTAAAGGAATTAAATAGGGACTGTAATCCACACAACGCAAAAGCTTCGAATATCAATAATTTGCCCATGTCTGAAATACAGAGTCCTTTTAAATAATTTTAGGTCATTTTATAATCTTAAACAATCATTTTTCATCGTTAGTTTCTTTTCAAATACATGACAAATACTGATCGTAATATGTTGTTCGTATCTTATACTTAAACAACAACAATGCAATGCAAAATAAAAAGACCGGTTTCACAATTTCAACAGCAAGAAAAAAGCTCAAGGAAATCAAATTGTCCTGACAATGTCATTCTTGTTCTGAAATAGTGTCGATTCCGAAGAACAGGAAATATGTTATAACTATTTCAGTACCATCAATATCGACTTTTATCGTTTAGTCTTAATCTTGACTTTGTTAATCAATTAAGCACTAAACTATTTAATATTTAAATTTACATTTAATTTGTTTGCATTTAAATTATTATGTGTCAATGATAGTTGGAGGGTTAATAATACCATCAACTTTTTTAGTAGATCGCGTCTTCTCATATATACACAAGGTAAAGCACTGCCACAATTAAAAATGAACTATTTTTTACTAATGTTTGATATTTTAACTGAAGAAAAGAAATAAAGAACCGAAACAGTAATCCTCTCATAAAGTGATGTATACACTGATATATACTTTTATATATGTTACAGTAGGAATGTGAGACCAGGGATTTTATGAAATGCCTTAAATTTTCAGGGAATTCGTGAAATCATTGTTTCACTTAGGGGTTTCATAAATTCATTTAAATCTCTATGGATTTCCTGATATAAACTTATATAGGTGAAGCATCGGTCCAATGAGCAGGGTGCAGATTTAATTACCACAACAGAGAAAGAAACACTTACGCCGGTCTCAGGAAGGTGAAAAGTATAAAAAGACAGTGACTGTGCTATTTCGAAGTGCAACAGAACTTTATTATTTTGAATGCTTCATTGACGAATTCTTAGTTTAGTGAGATGTTTCTGTGAAAGTATCATATCATCTTGTTTGTTCTATCCTGATTGCAGAGGAATCGCTAGCTGAAGAGAATTTAATTAGAAGATCATCATCACGCTGGTTTTATTATGCTGATATAAACTTTATCTAAACTTTCATCAAACTTTCAATCGCCTGTAGATGAACCAGAATGGAAGCGTCCGTCAAGATGATAGAGGCGCAACTTCGTCTTAGAGTTGTTTTTAATGTACATTTCATATATTTAATGTATGGTTGAAATCTAAGAATGTTTAATGTTTGAAAGTTAAGCAAAAATGTATATATTTCTGGAACCCTCCTAATAAAAAGCACTGATATATTTAATCGTTAGATTTACATTTAATTTGATTGTTTGCTTTCAAATTATTATGTTTCATTGATAATTAGAGGTTTAATAATTAGTAGATCGCTTTTTCTTATAGATACACAAGGTAAAGCACTGCCAAAATTACATAGTTTTTTTACACATATTATCACTTCTGTTTGATATTTTAACGGAAGAAAAGTAACAAAGAACATGGGCCTAAACTGAAAAAGTATTCCTCTCATAAAGTGATGTATACACTGATATATAATTTTATATATGTTACAGTAGGAATGTGAGACCAGGGATTTCATGAAATCCCTTAACTTTTCAGGGAATTCTTGAAATCACTGTTTCACTTAGGCGTTTCATGAATTCACTGAAATCTCTGGGATTTCCTTATATAAACTGATTTATTCAGCACTATGACTCAGACACGTATAGTCGACACGTTGAAAATTGTCGAATTTGCAATAATAATGCAGAGTAAGGCTGACTGCATTTCGTAAGATACATTGAAGTTAAAATATGTTAGTCCCTGTATTCATACGTTACTGTTCTGGTTATATCTTGCATGTATTTGGTTTTTCGAACAAATATAATAAAGTTGTAATTATTGTTTCATCAACATTTAAAATATGTTAATTATGTTTAATATTATACAACGATTGCTTAAATGAACGCTTTGGAATGCATTGTTGTATGTGTGTAAATGAAGTTTAAAATGTTAGTTAAAGAAACTATAGAGAAACAGGAAAAGGTGGAGTCTTTAAAGAAAAAAAAATACAGGTAAAGGTATTACTGTTTTTACTTAAAATGATAAATTCTTCAAGAAAACAAGTTAACTTTCAAATATAAAAGTGTTGAATATAAATGTTTATAACGATCTCCTTAACTGTAAAAAATGTTAAATTGTGTAAACAAGCATGTCACTGGCTAGCTGAAGGAAACTAAACTAAATTCTGAAATAAGAATCTCAGTTTTGTATTTGTTTGTATTCTGTTGATATTATTTATGAGAAATGTTTGTGGTGCTTCCTATCGGTTTGAATATGGTGTGCGGATAACATTATGACTTGCTTCAACAGCACAACATAACAACTTGTCCATCTGCCTAATAGTTAATAAATAATGATGGTAAAAGTCCGATACTTCGACCATCTAATTTAAAACTTGCATATGTTAGAAAGAATTGACGCCTCTTAGCATTGTACGTTGTATGATACTTTTCCTTTGGTGATTGTAATACAAATATCATGTTGATGAAATTAAAATAATGTCCTAATGACATTATCCCAAATCTTATGTGCACGCTTGTATCGGTAAATGATATTTAAATGTAAAACAAAAATTGATTAGAAAGCAGAAGTTTATACTTTTACATAAACTATTTTGTCTGAGATTTATAGTTAAATATTAGATACATTTGAATTCAGTGTCTTGTTTTACTCAATTATTAATAATTACGATAAAGTTCAATTATATATTCAATTCCTGTATTTATATTGATATCAAAATCTACACATGACCGTTTATCTCTCTCAACATTCGATATTTTTGACCAGAATTGGTTTAGGTGTTATTCATAACTTGTGGCAAACACTAAGGCGTGTTTAACGTTTCTGCGTATGGATTTGTCACTCTAGACATATGCACTAATCAAAATTGCAACCATTATTATCTTTAGCTTGTTTGTCATTTAGCTGCAATTTTCGCATGACAAAACTAATTTCTAATACTAATGTTAAGTTTTAGTCATTTCATAAAAAATATATTGGCGTACATCTTTCGTGATGTGAAAGTGGTTTCATACAAAGATAAAAAAGAATGTTAAACAATAAGACATAATAAAATCTGATAATACAACTACCAAGCAGACAGAAGAGTGTACTTATGTGCAAAAAGACGTGCATTTAGGATGCATTGGGTACATTTTCCAATGTACATCAGTTATTTATAATGGCGATTTTGTCTACGACAGTCCAATGTTGAAACAAATGGTCAAGCGGTCTATTCACTGGTAAATTATCGCTGAATGGCGACGTAATTAATTAGCATGGTGTCTTAAAGCCATACTTGTTCTTTTCCTTAACTTATTTAAACCTGTACTCATTAAAAGTTGTGTGTTCTTTGTTTTTGTTTTTTCAAAATTTTCCAAAGATTCAATCTCTCCAATACTCGATGCTAACGGCGTTGGTTGCTTTTTTGTTATAGTTCATTATTCTCAAAAACCCTCAAAGATAAGGACAGCTTTTGTTTAAAATTGCATTTAAAACACATTCGGAACATGATAATAAAGTGACATTTTACTCTATAAAAGACGGTAGGTGTAAAAAATTGTATGCATGCTTTATACAGTGTAACGATAAACTACTGTGTTGATAACCGATAGGGCTAGATTACGACCGAAATTAGTATTTCGTTATCGAACATCATCAATGTAACGATAAACTACTGTGTTGATAATCGATAGGGCTAGATTACGACCGAAATTAGTATTTTGTTATCGAACATCATCAATCTAACGATAAACTACTGTGTTGATAACCGATAGGGCTAGATTACGACCGAAATTAGTATTTCGTTATCGAACATCATCAATGTAACGATAAACTACTGTGTTGATAATCGATGGGGCTAAATTACGACCGAAATTAGTATTTTGTTATCGAACATCATCTTGCCTTTACATTCACTTGTGATAGGTTCCCTTCTTTAAAACCTGGCCAGAATTTGGCCAGATAGAGTGTCGCTATCTTACCGTTAATTAAAATAATGCCATTTGATTGTTTCAACCGACCAGGAACGGTGATTCTGGTTTATATAAACTGCTAGTATTTCGTTACTGTAGTAAAGCAGATTTGGATGTAAATGCACAGTCGCGTTCTGATAACTAATCTTGTCGCGATGTACAAGCTAGCCATAACAAATAAGGTAACCGATTTAAGACAAAGAACCGGGCAATTATAAAACTTACGACGGACTACAATCTAAGTTATGCCAATTGATAGGTTACTGAAACGGGTTTAAGGGTCTATGTTAGTTTGAAGAATATGTTTAAACTGTTGCTTGCAATTATATTTTAGTGGAGGGAAGAACATTCTTTAATATAACCTCTAAAGCTCGAGACTTTAAATAACACTGCTTTCGTATATATCATATCAGAAATTTTCAAACTGATCGGCATGTCTTACTTTGTTGCTGTCAATTTTTTAGAGAGAGCTATGTGTTACTTTCTATGGAAAAAATGGCACCAAAACTAGCGGGCACTTATTTTTAATGTATCAACAGTCAGCATGTTGATTATAGTATAGCCGCAATTGGTCAGATAGTTTGACAACTTAAAGCAGGGAATAATTACATCTTTACTCATACATGTTGAAAACCGAACAGTTGGTAAAATATGTGTTGTTTTTTTCTATAATAAGGCGACTAATTTTCTGTTGTAAAAATATCTACTGATAGACTGTTGTTGCCTTCCTCATAAAGTGTTTGTATTCGGATAACTCGAACACAAGTATCCTTTATAAAATAGCGACATCAACACGTCATAGTTAGTTTGGTGTCTGCAACAACATATCATCAACATTTCCCAAAGGAAGAAATCCGAATTGTCATTGCCCAAACTGTACTAAAAGAATTATATGTTAATCCATATAAAACTATGCTTTTCTAATACTTCACCTAATACCGATATATTCAGATTGCATCGGCTCCATAGTTAGCTTACATTTCGGCTAACGCTTTTAAGACAATAGTACATTTTCCAATAAATTTACGATATAACTCTATACCATAATCCTTAATGGCTTAAATTTATCCAACACACTAAAATGCTTCACAAAATATGATCCACTTAATGTAACACTCCTCTACGTCGCCGTATTGAAATGAAAAAATGCTACTTTGTTTTACAAAAGAAAATACGACAAGGTCTCATAAGAACCACAACATATATTTAAGTTAAGAAACAGCTAGACAAAGGCGTACGCAGCCACTTAAATGAAAGGACAATGAGACGCGGTTACGTGGCACTCTACAGAGAAACCTCAACAGTTAACTCCTTGGAACCGTAGGAAGATACAAGAACTATTTCGAGCGATTGAACCGTTTTTCAGAGTTCTTTTAATTTCTTTTCACTTTTTTCAGTGGGTGAAGACAAACGAATAAGCAAACGAAACAAATCGCGACAGTAAATGATTCGACAGTTTTATAGATAAAGTATATAACAAATTTCATGAATATATCGGATAATATATAGTTGTCTGTTCATTTTGCGATATTCTAAATAACAATTTACAATTAAATAATTAATGGTCGTGATTGGATCATTTGCCATAAAGATTAGTTAACCGCATTTAGTCAGAAGAGCTTCCACATTTTTGTAATTAAGAAATCAACGCGACCACTTTTTTATTGAAATATATAATGTACCGCATGGTACATTTTATATCGGGTATTATCGCATACTTTTTTTAAATTAACAATCACTAGCTCTGTTTGAAACAAGTGGTATTGACTCCTCCAGCAAATAGCGATATTTTTACATTCGTTTTATCGCTTCTTTCTTGTCAGTGAAACACTTCTAAAAGTTTTGAAGTACGCTCGTATTTGCAATGTTTTACTCATTCTAATATTTGGTCATATGTTTGAAGAAGTTAGATGATACAATGATACAGTCCATTTTTCTTTAAAACCACTATCACCATATTTTACACTATTATCCTTATTGCAAATTACCACAGCGTTAAGCTTCAAAACACTACCTTAAACTGCTTTTAGATCTGAAAAGAAAAAAATAAACCATTAACCTTTGCACACAGAAGTAAGTCAAACAGCATAATAAATAGTTTTTTTATTGCATGCAGTTCTTTTCCGTGAAATTAAACTTTTATGTTTTATAAAATCTCACAACATCATTATGCGACGTGCGGGTTGTTTACCGAGAAAAAAACACTCTTACAAGTAAAAGTAGAATATGTGCGATTTTAAACTGCAAAGGGGTTTAGAGCTAGTTTAGAAACACTATGCCTTAATCATAAATAATAGTGGTTATAACTTTACATGTATAATATTTAAGGATTTTATCCACACTAAGACATACCGAGAAACAACCAATGGTG
This sequence comes from Sinonovacula constricta, assembly GCA_007844125.1. NCBI lineage: Eukaryota > Metazoa > Mollusca > Bivalvia > Cardiida > Solecurtidae > Sinonovacula > Sinonovacula constricta. Next base: position 32,574,155 of record CM017568.1, read on the forward strand.
CTACTATACTAACATACACCTTGTTTAAAAGCTTTTGCGTTAGGGTAGGCAACTTGAAGGTGAAAATATACAAGATAAAATATCACTCACATGTTGTCAGAGATGTATCACTATGTCTCTAGAGAAAAACAAACCAGTTTTAGTGACTGATGTACATGTGTCACTACGTACAATCCAGCAAAATAAGACAGAGTAACCAATGTAAAGAAAATATTTGGAAAGTTAAAAATACAGTTTCTAGAATAACGGTATAAAACATGTTGTTTGATTCGCAAATGAAGCACACGTTGAGATAAGTATAACTTTATGTTGCTTGATCACAAATTACATTTGACCGGTGGGGACAGATACCTTTAACTGTGTCCTTTAAAAAATTATGAAGCATATTTTTACAGTACGTTTGAATGTATCACATCAGTTGATAACATCGTTATATAGAACATTTTCAACTATGTTGAGATCAAGAAATGTTACAGCGAACTGGGCGTTCTGATGTGTCGAAAGCTCGCTCCAAAGGATGGCAGAAAATATTAGCGACAACACGGTGACAAAAAGCAGGGATTTTTAAATTAACGGACGGCTGATTGATTGCTTATAGACAAGCAGCAACTGGCCAGACAGTATGACGTATAAAATGCAGTCGCTTGACAAACTGATTGGATCTGTACCAAACATTGTGTACACTGAACATGAAACGTTCCATTGTAACCGATAGAAAATGCAGCTTCAGAAAGCCCAATTAAGAGTATAACTACGATCATTTAATAAGCATTGGCTAACAGAATCGTTTGAAAAAAAAAGCAATTTAAAAAAAGTTAATTAATTTTATTTTCTACTTATTATAAGTTTCACCATATGTACATAGAGTTCGTTTAGCTTAATTGGAAAGGCAGAGCTCGTTATATATTTGGTAGATGTGTGTTTACTTAATCTTTTCATAGGAAGTAATTTTATATATATATTGCAAATATTATGCTACATATATAAATATACTATAGAGTATAAGAAACTCTGCAATCTACTGATTGTATATTCCTGCTTAAAAATAACATTAATTTTATTAAAAGTTTATAAAAAAAAATGCATAAAACTGGTAAATTATTTCCACGCACCGTATAATTACAGCCAAAACATTTTGAGGGAGATGTAAAACAGGGAACTTAACATTGCTGGGTGTTGCTCCAGAACAGTGTAATAGCGAAATGGCGAAACAGTGTTAAAGACCAAATCCAAATCATCTGTGAGATGCTAGATAACTGTTGATGGACCTTATTACAAGAAATAAATAAGTTAACACGAAAAAGAAAGGACTTTCTGCAAAGTTGTTTCCAGCAATTACGAGATTCAGGATTGTATGTCTATAACTTCCAGTATGTGTTGGCAACTTTAATGTCAAAATTTATTTAAAAATAAATTAACCATGCATGCTTTCAGAAACGTTTGCTACCAGTGTTGAACACGTCCAAGGAATTTGTTATTATCTATCACGAGGTAAAGCATCCACCTCCTTGGGCTGGTCACATGTAAGTACCTTGTCACATGTAGGTAGCTTGTCACATGTAGGTATCTTGTCACATGTAGGTATCTTGTCACATGTAGGTATCTTGTCGTTCAATGAAAGTCCGGAAAATTACCTCGTTTTCTATTTTAACCGGTCACTAAAATATTGGTAAGTATAAAACAATTGTCGCTGAGCAATGTAATCTTGTTATAATAAATGAACATTTAATCGTTTAGATTGTGTTACGCACAATTTCTTTGTACGGCGTGTTTTCTTTTACGATATTATGCTATTTAAATTTATTTATTCCAACTGCAAAGAGAGAGCGCCAACTGAAGACGAATTAATTATAGCGCTTATTATGAAACTGTTTTAATTATGTTGACATAAACTCCATGTTATAGTTCACAGAAAACCATCACCGCCAGTCTATGAATCAGAATACGGAGCGAAATTTGCTTAGACAATTAAAATGTTTCAGTGTGTGACTGAACACATTTATAATTATGTATGCTTAAACCAGGAATTACTCATCGTTGTTCTTTCTTCATTAGATGACGCCACTGTAGCATTTTATATTTGAAACAGTCCATTTAAATTGCATTGAATTCTGTGTTTTAAGGCAATTATATAATATACATAACAGTATTTCTTCAAAATTTAGTTGTCTCATCAGGAAAGGTTGTGTTGATTTAATGATATCGGACAGGAAAACAACTATAAGATCTTACAACTACAGAATATATCCTGGTTCGGGAAGAACCTGCTTCGATGTTGTTGTTTTTATTATTTAAATCTGATGATAGTCCATAATAACCGTTATGGTTAGCTTATTGGCAATAATTAGGATGAACTCTATTGTATGTTTATAAACTTATGAGACAGCTCACGCGTTTTTGTGAAAGGCAATTAATTGTCATTAAATGTTTAAATATATTTTTATGTTTTTTTAAAGTAAACGTGAATATTTCCAAAATTAAACTTAATATTTTTATTTTGATGTAATTAAAATGGTTTAGTACATGTAACAGCTACATGTACAGTTAAAATCTAATGTTGTAAATGGTAAGAATGTTAAGAAAATAAAATGAAAGTCTCAAGATGGCCAAGTGGTCTTTTTGATGCATTTATAATCAAACAACTGTTTAAGATGTTTATTTACGGATGTAAAATTATTATTTTTAAAGTGTTTTCTATATGTAAAAGTTATAGATATTAGATTTGTTATATAAGGTCATAAAATTGATATTAGTAATATTTTTGTTTGTTCTACACGTTAAGTCTGCATCAAAGCAAAAGTAATTTTAATGAAAATATAAATTCTTAATTTAATGTTTATTTCCATGCAGAAATATGCTACAGCCTTAACATACCGATCGCGAGAAAGTTATAAATTATGGCACATTCTCAATTATACGGTGCGGTGTATATAGCTCATTGACAGAAATGATATAGTTAAATGCTTGTTAAAAATACACAGGAATGATATATGTTATGGAAGAGCTGTAAGTCCCGGACTATCTGACAACATACCTTGTATACAAAATGTTTTAACATGAATCATAATAATATATAAAGAAATTATCATTATCTTCCTTTCTTCATGAATTGAATAAAAACTATTTAAAGGCAAGATTTCGTGTTTGTTTATAGTTTTGGTGTATTCCATTTATATTCCAATATAAAACATTTCCTTACAGATAATGAATAACTAATAAATAACTGAGAGAGACGCACATTTAAAATGTAGTATTTATTGAAGCGAGCCTTATAATAATTAGATGAATGGACCAGTTTGCTAAATAGCGTGCTAGATAATAGCGGGATTCAGTTTATAAAATTATATTCTGATATATTATTTCTTGTTTTCCATACAAAATACTTGTATTTGGATGTTTCAAAATGCACCTATTATGAAGACAATAGAGATACCTACATATCACGGTAAGTTTTTGTTGCATTTTTAATATCTTCAACAGTATATTTCAACATTTACAAAGAAAAGAATCCAATTTCGCTTCGCACAAACTGCACTTTAACGACACACTTGTCTTAACCAAATAAAATAATGTGTTTCCGATATTTGTTTTACTGACTGCTTCAGATAGATCATTTAGCTTCCATAACGATTTGTTGTATAATGACCATATTACGTTTTCCCATAAAATACAATACAATTAGTTTAATTTTTGTAACAAACTAAACTTCTGCCACAAGACACGGCATTTTTAATCTAGTCTTAAAATGCTTACATGCCACATATAAATAAGAAAAAACCCATTGTTTTTACAAAACGCAGCTGTACTAATGGCACCCTTATGTAGCTTGAAAACATTTATACATGAACTGCTGGAGAATTTTCTCCAACTTTTCAGATGAAAACTAAACACAAAGCCTAAAACACGGAATGTTCTTTTATGTCATATCACGCTTGTTATAAGAGTTCTATCAAGATATGTTAACTCCATTTGGGATCTGTAGTTTACCGTAAACGGAGCGTTCCCATGTGTTGAAGACTCGCCACCAATATTCACCAATATCCAGCATTGACATAATTCATGCGTTGCTGCTAATAACGGCTAAATGATGGAAAGGGTTATACCAGCGTCGTGTACAGATAGCATTATACCAATAACTGATGAGTGATTGAAACAGGTTATACCAGCGACGTGTACAGATAGCATTATGTCAATCATTGCTGATTGATTGAAACAGGTTATACTATCGACTGTGTACAGATAGCATTATACCAATAACTGATGAGTGATTGAAACAGGTTATACCAGCGACGTGTACAGATAGCATCCTGCTAATAATGTCTGATCGATGGAAACAGGTTACACAAGCAACTGTGTACAGATAGTATTCTGCTAACAACGGCAGATTGATTGAAAAAGGTTATACCAGCGACTGTATACAGATAGCATTTTTCTAATACTGTCTGATTGATCGATGCAGAGGAGACGTACAATTAGTGAAAAAATTGTCTGGTACTTGAGATATTGTATTGTTAAAACATTTGATAAAAAAGTTATGTACAGCTTACCCAGTGACTTTGCTCCTAGAGAGTCATGAGGCATTTTGTAAAATAAAATATCTAGACCAGTGCGCGGCATGTCGCTATTTATATACTGACACTAAACTAAGCTTCCTAAATCTTCCATTCAGATATCCACTGGTCAATGGAAATTTCATGTATAATGTTAAATTTATGTACAGTATAATAATGTTGTTTGGCTAAATCAAATAGAAAGTGGTTTTCTCGCTGTTTAGTCTGAGGAGTCGCCATTATCGTAAAGAAAATTGATCGAGGCTTATCGTTACATGATTTAATTGCGTTCACACACAAACTTCACTTGTTACATATCATATAAATTACAATCCCGCTTTAATGAATCAGATGAGAGGACGTCCATCAGGTTGATGATTCCGATGTTTGTTTCTGTTTTGATAAACAAAAAGATATATTTCGGATCTTAGAAATAAATGTGTAATGTTGTTCGCTGTAGACATTTCTACTATTGGCCATCTCTGAATAAAGAATTTCCGAATGTTTGTCCCCACCTATGATTAAGACGTTTCACTGTGGAACTTGTTGTGAACCGCTCAGTTAGAATTTATGAATGTTCTGTCTGACATCGAACAGGCGAAACACTTGAACGATAAATATTCTTTCTAGCAAAATCCACCAGAAGAGTCTTCTCCTACCATAAATCTGTGTAGGACGGAATATGGAAAGTTACAATAGAATCAATGTAAAATAGACAATGAAAGTAAAGAATAGACATACATAATTTCAACATTTTTTTAATTATGTCATGAATTTTCCATTGAAATTAAAAATGAATTTATTGAAATACGTATGCATAAAATGCTACCTTCACCCAGGAAGTAAGAAATTATAATTAACATACTGCTTGATAAGTTATATAAATTTACCTTACCAACTAGATAACTGTGCAATTGTTGTGCAATATTTTTCTGTGATTTAAGTGCTCTATTTAAGTTAATGAAAAACGGCAGAAAACAAATAATCTATAAATATTTTTGCGTGCAATTGTTTTCACATAAATTTTAACATTTATATATTATACACTTGCACCCCAGTCAACATGCGACGATCGTGTGTTAAAATGTACTCAGGTGAGACAGTAGTTTTTAAATAAAATGAAACTATATTTGTAACGCTAAAACATGCGATGTTGGATCTCAGGCTTTAGAGCTTTAGCTTACGATTACAACGCCTTAGTCGTATACCATCTCGGTCATAACTGTACATGTGTATTGGTTCAATATAGTATCTGTATCATAAAAACAACAAACAAACGATAGTGCTATCGTGCAGCTTTAACTTTATGTTCAATTCCGGTAACCAAAGTGAAAAATCATATGGCGGAGGCACCAAATTAAGTATCAGTACATACTTTTAAAGAGAAGTGACACTATATCTGATAAAAGGAAGCTAAAAACATTTCATTTAATAAACAACCAGTGACAAGACAAAATAAGACAGAATTATCAATGTAATACAAAACCCTTGACAGAGTCTCTCGTTCTAGAACGATGGTATAACATGATGTTTGGCATGCAAATGTAGAACACGATTGAACCTTCCTTACCTTATGTACTCGTAAGAATATCTTGGTCACACACACACACACACACACACACACACACACACACACACACACACACACACACACACACACACACACACACACACACACACACACACATATATATATATATATATATATATATATATATATATATATATATATATATATATATATATATATATATATATATATATCTAATCTGTAAGGGGAGAGATTCCTTTAACTTGGCCGCTGGCAAAACACAAAGCCTGCTATTAATGCACCTTTGATTGTATCACATTATAGTTATTATCTTCGCTATAAAACCCGCTAAACTATGCCAAGATCAAAATGTTACAGCGAACTGGGCGTTTCGATGTGTCGAATGTTCGTCCCAAAAGCTAGAAGGCAATATTAGTGACAGGACGGTGACAAAGAACAGGGATTGTTAAAATAAACGGCTGACTGATTGGTTGCTTATTGAAAAGTGGCAACTGGCCAGAGAGTATGACAGATAAAACGTAGCCGGGGACAAACGGATTCCATTATCAGGCAAACATTTTGTCGACTGAACATGGAGCGTTCGATGGTAGCATATCTATGACTACAGCTTTGAGGGGCAAAGTTACAGTTATTTGTACCCGAACTTTATCGGCATATATTGATACATTAAAAAGGTTTGAAATAATTATACTATAAACATTTTGGATGGATCCTATTTCTTCTGAAATTTAGTTTTGCTTTGTTTGCAAAATTGTTCGTTAAGGATTTTTTAAATACACGCCAATGTACCGGCATCTACTCATCTAGGCTAGTTTTGTATCTGAAAGTTATATGTATGTTTACACTTCCGAAAGAAAGTAAGACATTCTGTTTGGCAGTAAATATAAATCTACACCTTTCTAACACATTTTCAATCCACAAGTATAGGAAAGTCTCATTTGAATCTACTGAACACTGATTCCTGCTGAGAGATAAACTTAATTTTATATAACGAGCCGAAAAGGTGAACTTTTTGCTGCTTCAAAACAATAAAATACAAGGTGGCGAAATGTTGGTGTAGAGTCAATCTAAGGTCTTAGATCCGAACCTTTGGTGGACCTATTGTAACAAAACCAACAATACTTTCCGCAAAGTTGCTTGTAGCGTTTATAACATTTCTTAAGGTATGCTCGTAACTTCTAATGTATGTAGGCATCTTCCAAGTGCACCAATATTAAATTAGGAATAAATGACATCTCCGTGCATTTTTAGCCAGGTTTGTAATTAGCCATTAACACTCACAAGGCGACCTCCAGGTCACACGTAGATCTCTAGTCGCTACATTGAAGTCTTGGAAGTTATCTATCAACCTTTTGAACTTGTCACTGAAGGTTGTAAACTACAAAAGAATGTTGATTTACTGAACCTATTAGACTGTGATATTGTCCAAAGTACATTAGTATTAAATCCTTTCGATTGTGTTACTGATATGTTCTGTGTACTGCGTTCTTTTTATTTTAGGATATTTTGCTTGATATTTCCTGATTGCAGAGAGGAGACCGACTGTATAATTAATCAGGCTTATCATCATTCCGTTTAAATTATGTTAACATAAACCCTGTTATCGTTCACAGAAAATTACCTTCAACTATTTAAAAATCAGCGTATAGAGTGTCTGTTAAGGGCGGGATTATAATCAATCATTAGATCGATAAGCAGCTAATTGTCAAAAAGTAAGGATCATTCTGTGATAAAATACAATTGTTATTATGTATGCCTTATGTAAGATCAATGATTTTCTTTTCATTAAATCACGTCAATGTAGCATTCTGTGTCATGAGGCAGTTATTAGACTATACAAATATATTTTGTTTTGTTTTCAAATAAGGACAGGCTGTGAAGATTTGAAACAGTAAAACTTTCACGAAGTGTTTCAACAGAAGATTACAGCATGACTAAGAATGACTAGGAACTGATTTATTATTAAAAAAAGCCGTGTGTTAAAGGGGTGTTTATTTAGATGAAGATTCGACGTACATAGGTTTTGTCTCTTGGTGCTTTGATCATATATTTTACTTTTTATTTAAACATGTGTTGAACAGTTCTATCATTGAACGTAATCATTTTAATAGAAGATTTATTGATATTATGCTTCATTAATTCAACAATATCATAAGTTATTGAAAAATGGCGTTGAATCAATCGCATGTGTGTTTTTTTTTCGAAACATAATTGCAACTTGTAATTGTCGTTACAGCTTCCAATAATATACTTATAATATCCTGAAAATGTAATCGCAGCTGTTTCCAAAAAATATTAAATTCAATACTCAATGTCTCTTTTTTCAAATAGGTTTCTATATCTAACGGCTTTAAATTTGTTCCTTCAAAGTAGAAGTGATGTTAAGAAAAAATGCAGTGTTTAATCAGGTACGTTAATGTTACACCACGAATATTTAGACTAGAACGTGGTCAAGTGGTTTTACAACTTTTTTACGCATTAAACATTAACGAACGTTTGATGTGGTTGGTCGACAAAGTAACATTTAATTAGAAATTAAAATATTCGTACAAAGTTATGACATACTCAATTTAATTTTTGACATTTTAATAAAATCGAAGAGAAGACGACTCCTTTGACTGCCCGACGTATCAGTGCTATTTTCAACATTAAGATATATAAATGTATACGGTTGTTACTGAATGATCGCAATGATGTTATTATGTTATTGTTCTATCGAAGGTTGCAAATCATTTAGATGGGATTTATCTGAACATTATATAATTATATGCTTCATATTATCTGGGTTTCTTGATCAAGGAAAATCTTCTTGCTTGTCGACTATAATTGCAATCAAGCTACATAACATTGGAATCAATCAGTAAAATCAATCCGGTGCTTAGATAAGTTTTCGATTCATGCATTATTATAGCTTCTCATTTGCACGTTGCGATTCGTATAGCTCATTTAATGTGCTGGTATGATAGACTTCATGCTTACATTAATCTCAACAATATTTAAGGAAATTATATTTATCACAATATTTATCTGTTTATGTGAACATTTAATGGCAAAATTGTGGGGTTTTTTAGCGTTTGTGTGTTTTGACATCATAGCCTTCTACCTATATATCGACTCAACAACAATCTAGAGACACCTGTTATGAATGCTAGCGACGTTGTGAGTTTTAATTTAACATAATGAATGCCCAAAACGTTTACTTTACGTACAGCTTGTCAACAGTTTGATTTTCATAACCATGCAATCACAGTATGACAACACTATTATTTCTTTAAACGAACCGCAACAGACACAGATGTGCTTTGATTTTAAAACCAGCAAACAAAGCTAGCAAACTTCTGAAGACTAGGATTAAAGCAGTAACTGATGTGGAATACTGAAGGTATATCATAAGGATTTGCATGTTATATAAAAACAAAATTCAAGAATTAATTCCAACTACATTTGACTCAGTTAAAATAACTATTGTTTAAAGTTTTAGAAGCTATAATTGGCCGACGGGACGTATTTTCTTTTAAGATTTATATATTAACTTTAAATACGAAACTTATAATAACGTTCGTTCTATCCCGTTTAAGCAGAGTTACATCCAGTCCGATTCCTTTCAACTTTGCGATGATAAAAACTGTCGAAGACAACAGGGCGTTACGATGTGTCGAAAACTCGCCTCCAACGTAAGACAACAATAACAATAGCAAGGCAACCTTGACAAAAAGCAGGCATAACGTAACGGAATGTTGATTGATTAGGGGAGGTCATAGACTATAAAGAAAAAATGGACAGAAAAAGTCACGGTATTATTAGCGAGGTTCAGGATTTTGTTTTTACGTTGCCGAGGCTTTTATCTACTGTACATACTGCACATATGTTAATAGTTTATTTTGTTGCTAGTTGTTATGTATGTATATAAGTTCATTGTATCTGTTTTAACTCCCGATGCAGGTGCTTAGTTGTTTCACTTTGACGGGATGTTGTTATTTACACTGTTTGCTAGAAACACCTTCATGAAGTACGAGGTTGGAGCGCTCCACAAACCAGGTTTAAGCACCCCAGTTGGCCCTTTTGCCAATTGACCGTTCCAAGGCGGTAACTGATGTTTTTTCTTTATGTGTGTTATGTCTCGTCTCTGTGTTTTTGTCACATTTGCATTTACCTTGTTTGCCTTTGTCTGCTGGTGGATAAAATTTAAATATCTGTGAAAATTTTGATAGGACCTTTTCTTATTTACCTATTGTATTTGCGCCCACAGGCACATATGTGGCTAGAACCAACGGTGTACCTCAAAGACCTCCTAAAATTTGAAAATTTCTGAAATTTCTCGTCCGGATCGGGACTCGAACCCAGCGGTGATAAGCTCTTAGTTATAATTCTCCTATGGCTCGGCCATTGTATTGTCGAATAAGGCGATTATTTGTCAACAAAGTGTCCTCACATTTTCCGTGCACAATTCACAAGGACTTTTATTATTCTTGAAAGAATCATTCATTACATCTACAATAAATTCCAATGATATTTTTCGAATCGCATTTTCACGAATATTAGAGTTTGTCACAGACACTGTTTTAAACTCAAACTAGGCAATAAGGTTACAAGGGATTTTCGCTAGTCTTGATGACAATATATAAACTATATACTAACATCCATCCTTATTATAAGGAATACGTCGCCTGTGCTTGTATTGTTTTGGTAAAATATAATATGATTAATGTTTACCAAACGTAGAGGCTTAGATTTAAATGGACCCCTAATATTTAAGTGTTATTTATTTACAGTTACCGGAAAAATCATTTAATAATGATGTTCTGTAATACCAAATTCGTACCAGCTTTCCCTTCGGAAACCATGAGAACATATATACCAACGACTATCATAACAACGTCTAAACTCAGCTTTCGATTGTCGAAGGTGTGTAAGTTACGTCAAACCTTATTAGGGTGGTACTGATTCTTCTGCTCAACATCGTGGAACCGAGAACATTAGTTATCCGTACACAGCTCTCTCCACTAAAATCTGTGCTAGATAGAATAATGTGAATAATAATGAAAATGGACAAAATGCGGTCCTTTTGAGATGTTTCTCGTCATTGATACTGGACAAATTCTTCAAATATGAAGTGAAAATTGACGATTTCCCGAAAGTGGTCCATATAACAAAGGGTTTACCAATGATGACGCGGATACTGACCATGACCGTAGCTTTTACTTTTTTCGAAATATGGAACTGAAAATAATGGACAAGACACAGGTTCTGGCATTTCTGTCAACGAGAGTAGTAAGTAATTGTATTGGCTAAAGAAATCAACAGAGGTTAATTGTACTGTTATCAGTGGAGATGACGTCGTATTTTGTACACATAATATTTGATGATACAGTAACCTCCATTCTTCAAGCTCAGAGTTTGTCCAAAAGGGCCGTATCTCTTACATATCTCGGAAGTTGCTATCAATGTATAACAAGGACAAAGTTAGATAAATAATACAAAAATGTTCGCGAACTGTGTTTAACAGAGTTTCAAACTTTCACAATATTATATTTTTAAACTCATCAAAGCATTTACTTAAGTGACTTAGACTTTACAACCAAATACTTTCTATAATAAAATTTAAAAAATCTTACAAATATTAGACGTAACAAAGAATAGCTTGAAAAACTTATTGGCACAGATCGAGATTGGAACCCAAAGCCAATTAAGCGCGATGATAATACGGTAACCACTGACCTAACGAGTCAACTCTCTGATTCAATTGTAAAGTATTACTTATATATACAGAAACACGGAATGCTATGTGTATTTAGATTTAAGTGATAACCGTAACAGACTACGAACCTGTCCTGTGACAGCTGTTGATGCATCAACTTAAGCTTTTCTAAGGCATTTTGTTTTATCTAGAATTAAAAAAAGTGTTATATTTAATTCGCAACCTCGTAATCAATGCAGAACTAAAGCCTAGTGAACCTTAATAATAATTATGTTTGGCCTAAAGGGCTGTCTTCACAGTGACCGCTGAAAACACATATCACGTTCGTTTCCATCATATCACGGAGATCTGCAACGTTACATCGAGTAACTTTAACTTTGCTGCGATCCACAAGTTAAGACGAATTGTACGTTACGATATTTCAACACGACAATAACTGGTTCCTCATTTCAATGTTAAAGTGACTTGTTCGCATTTTAGCTTGGTATTTGACACTTCGAACGATGCAACCCACAGTTTATACACAATTAAAGTATGGTGTTCCTATCGAGTTAATCAGTGTGCCGTTTATGACTAGTTTATGCATATAATGTTTATTCCAGATGGCCGTTCGGAAATAAGCTAAATTATTGACCATGAAACAGGAAGATGTCAGGTACTTCCATTTCTTCAACGTAAGGATAGCACCAAGGTCTCATATCATCTAGTAATCATATATAAAAGTTTAAGCCATCATTTATTGTGGTTCAGGCAACTTTTAATTGTTTTAAACAAAACTAAAAAGATTCAAATTTGGCCGAGTGTATGTGATCAATTAGATTTTACTGTCACACACAACTTTGTACATGATAATTATACTTTGATCGTTAAATCCGAAAATATATAAACAAATGCTCTCGATATTTTCAAAGATTTATAAAATGTATCATATAAACAAGAATAAACTATGATGTGGACAAAATCTGCCAATCAACTTAAGAAATTATAAATATATTAACAGAGCAATTTCTGAGAAGGCCAAAATCTAAACAAAAATCATATACACTTTTTTTAGAAAACTACTTTCATAAACTATGCATGATACACTTTGTCATCTTTTAAATTTCCCTACTACGTGTAGGAGTATGCTTATGTTCTGTATGGAAATAAGACAGTGCTTATAAAAATCTTATTCACATAGAATAAAAGGAGAGGAAAGTTTCTGAGAAAGTAAGAAACACTATGGAATTAATACATTCGGTAAAACCTTTCACGTTTCTTTAGATTACTGTATACGTCATGGCTTTATTTCTTGTTGAACTGATATTTGCATTATACATGTAAATACATTATAGACCTATAAATTAAATTTAATAAAATCTTTTTTTTTTTCTAAAACAACAGTAATTGTTTTTAGAGTTGTTTCTTTTAAAAGGCGGTAAATCGACAGAAAAAAAAACACATAAATATCTTAATTTTTAATTGTTTTAAATGACGTCGTGTTCTTTGATAGTGTGCGTGGTCACTGACTAAAGATTAGTCAAGCCAAGAGCTGATTAAACAAATGAAACATCGCCGAAACCTTTAAATAAACAAAGCGTGCTCTCCATAAAATATCTGAGTGACTAAGTGACCAGTGTATCAGTAAATTACTGGACAACAACGGACATTTGTTGGTAACTTTGAAGTCAATTTAAACGTTCAATACTTAAACTAGCAACAATAAACAATCCTAAATAACGAAGCAAGCACACATGTTAATACGGCGACGACGTATATCACATTGTAGGATAATAAATTATTGATAACTAATAGAAACAAATCTGTATGCTATACTAGTGTGATACTTTATAAATAGCGAGCAATAAATCATGCAGCCATGAATTGTTATTTTCTGGAATAATAGATGCGTGTTTCGATTCTGTCTAAAATAGTTCGTACGAGGGCTGAGCAATATTGTCGAATAAGTTATCTTGTTGTTGTTGCTTTTTCTTTGCCGTTTTAAGCGATATTGGTATGCAGTGTGTAAGTAGAAAGACATTCACATTAACCTTGTTCAGTTATAACAAATGGTCATGAAAAGCGAGGTAATTATTGCGAGCAATCGAAGGTTCATACCCCAAGGACCTTAGGCATAAAAACTCAAAATATGGCTGTGTTTAGTTTTAATGTTTGGAAAACATTATAGTTCTGCCACCGATTTCATGTCATAGCTTAGAATGCAGTTATCTTGTTTATTTGCTTCAAACCATCTTGTGTGCAAGTGCGTTAAATGCAAACGTATCTAATGAGATGTCTCTAAAATAATTCTTGGGTATTTAATGTGGTATCCGACAGTTTGAACCATTTATTGTTCTCTTAAATGAAATAAATTATTGTTGCCTGAAAGGTCCCCACAAAATGCACCACATTAATGACCTAAATCTACATAAAAAAGTGAAGCATGATATCCCGCTCGTCATTACAAACCTGTATTTCCTATCTGAGCCATGCTGTACAGTAAGCCTCTTTAGCTATATCTAATGTGTTTTAATGTATGTAGGCATCTTTCAGGTAAGAAAAATGTATGTATAGAAATAAATAACCTCTCCATGCATTTTCAGCGATGTTTGCCACAAGTTTTGAACACGTTTATGCAATAAGTAATTAACAATCACCAGGTAAAGCATCGATTCCGCGGGCAGGTCACGTGTTCGTATCTTGTCAATGAAGTCAAAAAAATTATTTTTGATCCTTCTTGAATTCAGTCACTGAAAGTTTAACAAATTTGACACAAAACTGTAAGCTGCAGATTTATTGAACCGATTAGAAAATGGCCTTGTCAGAGAATATCAGCGTTAAATCATTAAGATGTATTCCTGACATTGTCTTTGTATGATGATTTTTCTGCTTACCATTTCCTGTTTGATTTCTTCTAATTGCAAAGAGCGAGCATCACATGTAGACAAAAATCGGGGCTAAATTATGTTATCGTAAATCCCGTCTTATAGTTCAAAGCAAATGGCCATTAACTGTTTATAAATCAGAAAATAGAGCATCCACTCAGGGCCGAGATATCAACTGTTAAACATGCTATCGTTAGTTCGATACTGGTCATTTTTAAATAAAAAACGAATTAGTGTAGGGAAACGCTTGGAATTCATAAAATATATGATAAAAGGTTTACCAATGGCTAAGGTCAGAGTTTGATGAAAGTGGCGCTTGTGGACAAGGTAGAGTCAGATACGATACAATCGAGCTGGATCTATTTTTTTTCAAGTAACCTTTAGTACAGTAGCAGATTTATCGAGAACACGGCAACTTTTGCAACGTGTACAATAGTATTACAAGTGTCTTATAATCGCTTCCCGAGAGTGCATATTGTAACGCAGGCCGGCGCTCCCCAACGGTCACCCATCCGTACACCGACCACGGTAACCGTTGCTTAACCGCGCAAATCGGGAAGCCGCTGAAACCACGTCGCTAAAGAGTTAACCCAGCAGCGAGGCTGGTTTGAAGCGCTTATATTTCTACCCCTGCGGTCGTTACATTACTCCCCCCCACCCCCCACCCACCCTCCGAGAAGTCTCGTCCCGAGACTTGGCCTGGGAAGTTCCGTGGGCACGCAACTCCAGTCCGGCAGTTGACTATCCCACTGCTGCCACCAATGTAACGCAGGCCGTTGCTTAACCGCGCAAATCGGGAAGCCGCTGAAACCACGTCGCTAAAGAGTTAACCCAGCAGCGAGCTGGTTTGAAGCGCTTATATTTCTACCCCTGCGGTCGTTACAATATCTTGTCCCACTGCAATGGGGTACAAGTGAACACAGTACATCTTTTCTGTCGTCATATATGTTATTGGAAGGGTTTTTTATGTCTCTTAAACATATGGTTTACTATGCAAAAGTTTGAAATATTTTTCATGTCGTGAACATATCCAGTAGAATATTAACCTAAGTTAAGATCTTCATTATATTACAGAATGACGTGGTACGCCGAAAGCAATAATGGTCTGTCCTTGATTTGTCTAGGGCGTTTTCTAAAGAGCATTGTTTGGACTCACGTCACGTGACCCTCAGCGGTCATGCGACAAATAAACAAGACAAACCAGCCTGCTGAAGTGAAAATCAAATATTAACGAAATTTCCAGGTAAACAAACCATGCTCTTCGTATTCAAACTTGTCTTTTCTTGGTGACCGAGTGTTCAGGGTTGACTGTACGGAACTCCTCGACCACGGCGCTCAAGGACATATTTTAATAACTTCAAGTCAAATTAAACATAAATACTTAAACTAGCAACAATAAACCATCCTACCTAACAAACCATGCACATAAGTCAATGAAGCGACGTTTTTGTGTTAGTTTATGAATAATTGATGCCCACAAGATAACTTTTTTCTGTAGGCTATGTTACTGTGATTCTTAGAGACACATTATATATAGTGGGCAATACATCATAGGGAAATGAGTTATTATTTTCTCATATAATAGACGTGTCTTTTTCTTTCAATTTCGTCATAAAATATTACGAGGTTGAACTAAAATTCGCAGATTTATTGTATATGTTTTGTTCGTTTGAGTTTTATAGCGATATTTGGTATACAGTAAGTAAGTAAATAAGACATAAAAGTACCATTATGTTCAGTTATAACGATTGCATGGGAACAGCAGGAAAACAAACTATCTAATCAGGTTGTCAGACTTCGAATAGCTGGAAGCACAAAACCTAAAACTACTGTTCTTTTTTAGTTTTAAAGCTTAGAAAACCACATATTACGGCAAATCTGCGAATCAACTTTGAAAATGCGTTTATTGCAAAAGTTTCTAACGGCATTTCTAAAAATCAGCAATAGACACTTCAATGTAGTTTAGCAATTATAGTATTTGTTGGACTTTTTTGTTGTAATAGAAAGTGACTACAGCGATTGACAAAACATCGCAACTGAAAAAGTTCGATGAGAGATACCTCGATGTCAGGAATGTTAACAGCTGTAGAAGATACATGAAATCAAGTTTTATGAAAATGTACAAAGGTCTCTTAGCGTGTTGCTTTTTGTTTAAAATTTTGAGGAGCTTTTTGATGTAGCATCATGGAGAACGACGTCTTTACCCAGCTATGACCTTTGGTTTTTACATGAAATCACTCTGATTGAAGTATGACGCGCTGTTCGTCTTATAGAACAATACCTTGTTACTCAGTGTATTCTTGAATGAAATCTCTGATATTTGGCAAAAAAGTTCGTTCATAAGTATGATTCAAATGGCCAAAAGGTGTCCGCTCAATCACTTGTTGACTAAATAATAAATTGTACTCTTGTCCAGAGACTTAAATAACTTAATTATTATTGATTTCTACTCATTTATATGTTGCTTTGCCAAGAACAAAGATAGTTTTTTTCTTGTTAAATTTAAGTTTCTATTCTGTTTTTGTTCTTTTCACCTATAAAACGATCTCAGTTCGTTGGTGCTTTCGTCAAATATAAAAGTAAATTTATTATTTCTCCTAGAACGAAGAGTTTATTGTTGGACTAGATACATTGAAAACGACACTCGTTTAGTTATGTTCTTACAAAGTTTCTCGTCCAGTTGCTTGCCTATCAAAACTTATGATACTTTATTTGAATAAAAATCACACTATCCCCGCAAAACAATGTAATTGGTAATAAGTATTTACAAGACAAGGCAAAAGATATGTGACATAGGTGACTAAACACACATTAGCGATTGACCACTTATTTATGCCATAATTTTATCCAAATGAACTGATAAGCGCCGGTTAAAGTAACAATAGAGTATGTTCATATGTTATGTTGATATCTGTATGAGCGTAAATAATGTGCCGGTCGCAATAATTACACTACGTTAAGCATGCTTGCACCAAGATAGAGTGGCATAGTCTGTTAAACAGTGAGCTGCCAAACAAGAGGGCTTGGGTTCCAGTCCTACAAAACCAAGTTGTTGTTGTTTTCGTTTGATAACGTTTCTGTCTTTTTCTTCCTTGGTTATATTAACAGCTCCAGGAATAAGTTTTTGGTAGTATATGTAAAGAAGAGACCATTAAAACGTGTTATATTTAAGGTAAAAGTACGTGCAATTCTTCTGACAGTATTGGCTTTATTTCATCCTGTTGCCTTATTAGTTTATTAATTTATTACTTCCATATCAACATTTTGATTGATTCATTTATTCTTTCATTCATTCATCCGCTGTTTTTCCTTTCTATTCATATCCTCACTCATTTATAGAACCCAGTCAGCATTTCTAGCAACTTTTACCAATATCTTCTGTTTTGTCATAGCCAATGCCTTCCCTAACAACTCTATATCTCCACATCAAGCCATCGCACCATCTCCCTACCCTTGCAGGAAGAGCCCCGTACCAAGTCCAATACGGTCTGTTCCCATGCATATATTATTGTGGGTGTATTATATAGGAAAGTAAGGCTGGTTGGTAAGGTCGAGAAGAGCAATTAGCGCCAAAGGACCAACAGCGACGCCTCGGAAAACCGCCAGGACGTGTATTTACCGGCAAGTACCGGCAGTCACCCACAAACAGTTGTGCATCCATGCCATCAGACTTTTCGTCATATAACAATACATTCGTGCAATATTTGAAGTATTATAACTATCACCTGGAAACAAAAGGGGACTTTGTAAAAGAGTTAGGAGTGCTTCAAAAGGAGACGATACTATAAAAAATAGATAGATAGATATACTAGAAGTACAGGAGTTTAATAACTGAAGGTAAGTTTGTGTTTTTATTGTTTGCTGTTACAAAATTTGAATTTAATTGTTTGAAATATGGAAACATACAGTTTATTTTTTAGCTTTAATTATACATACTGACTGGTAAAATGAATAGAAGATTAGCATTGAAAACTGTTGGATTTGTTCTAATAAACATCAATTGTACTTCTATGCAATGGGTTTCCTGAGATAACGACCAAGCGTATGTTTCATTAAAATATATGTATATAACTTACTTGAATAAGCTTCCATAATGTATACACTAAGCTTCTATTAAAACAGTAGCATTAAGAAATGTATGAATTTGTACAAACGATATTTTCAACGTATTCTACAAAACATTTAACGCACAATTAATGTCGTCATGTCGAGTCTTGCAGCGGAGACATTGTGTATTTGTAATCTAGTAATAATTCCCCAACGTAACATGCGACGGACGTAGAGTTTAAGAAATTCTGAACATCAATCACGTGTATATATTTAAGTACGAAGTAAAATTATCAAGTTTAAGAACAAACAGCCATACGTATATGACACAATATTAGAAAAATGCAATCACATATGACAAATGCCTCATATATGAACTATGTACACAAAATACAATGAATAAGTCTAATTTGAATTCAAAAGCGTAGGGACGATATAAAGTCAACAGTATACGCACGCATATATAGTGGGTTTTTTTCTTGTGTTTTAATCATTTTTGCTATTACATTTCTAGTTCAAACTAAAATCAATACTGCAGATAAAAATTATTAAATTTAAAATTGTATTGTGATTTGACATTCATAGTAATAGTTTTTTATTGCTGATTGCTGCAAACAGTTGTCGTTTTCTGATATTAAATTTCGTATTCTTTAATTTCTTTTTGCCTTTAAGATTCTACCAATATCTCCTTAAATCTTGACAGAATATACAAGCTATACAATTTACTTTTTTTAGACTGATAGTTTGATCAACAATAAGAAATGACACAATTCTTTTAACTTTCACGATCTTTCAACCTTTTTACATTTTTCTTTTTTTATATTCCGGCGATACACAAAATAAATGCTATTAAGTTTTTTGTAATAATATAATAAAAGAAAATTTCGATTTGAGTTTAAATTGCACACAACAACATTCACGCTGTGCAGTTGTTTTTTTTAAATACTTATTTTAGCATATCATAGAACGTACATTAATTTGATCTCCATAGAACTAGAGCAGTTTGCAGATGTCATTGCTAACCTATTTTTCAAAATGGTTTAACCCACCAGCTTTAATCAAACCTATTGTAATACATGCACGTCATTGGTCATACTGGCAACTTTTAGGCACTTGGGGCGCCCAGGAGCGATTAATGTAGCCGACGACATTTAACCGAAAGCTTTCAAGTATAAACGTATTTTAGGTGACCTGCGGTGTCCCTTGCTATGCAGTTATTGGGGGGTCCTTCTCCACACACAAAAATAGTTGGACGTTACCAATATGACCATTATCATGTCTGTATGATATAGAACAAATACTAAACTAAAAGAAAACGTTTAACTTCAAACTGAACCAATATGAATCTTATAATTTTCTTTAATTTAATCCGCGCTGAAATGAGTTAAAAGTGCAATAGCCATTTAAAATGGAATGCAATATTACAACTTTCTATCTATTTAAATATAAATATTTAAATAACAATCCAAGGAACATTAGAAATATACCATACTGAAACGATTGTTAAAATCATGAATTTGCATATTTTCTCCTGCATTGCACCATTATCGAAAAGAAGCAATGCAAATGGCCAACCGAAAACGAAACATGTGCTCTTTAAACGAACTTTCGAAAATTAAATATGTGTTACATCTTAACACTGCTAGTGCATGTTTTGTCGCTTCTTACAACCACAAATTAGATATTAGGTGTTTTAATTAGATCTGTTATTATGTGGCTGGTGTTGGCGCAGACTTGTTTCCAAAATATAGCGTGTGCCATTTAGTTGCCAGCAGCCGAGCGAATAAAAACTTTAAACTTGAAAATCCGCCAGAGTACAACTCTTTATTGTATAATGGAAACATCATTTCCTTATAAGCTATCAGTTTTAAGAATGAAAGAGGCTGTTTCGTGAATTTCATATTGAATTTTTTTCAAGATAAAATTTATTGATATGTGTCGTCTGATGGTTTCTAAGCCGCCTTTTCTTCCGCCGCTGCCTCCATAGTGTTCTCAATCAATTAATGAGGTTATGTTGCCCTTGCACATTAGCGAAACGTAACATTCCTTATTGGTTAGCGTGTCATTCTGATGCCGTTGGCCTTGGGTCCGATCCCAGATCTTTTAAAAGACCCCTAAAATAAAGATTAAAATTAAAAAAATAGTAGAAATATAGTGATACCACTTCCTTTCCTGGAAAACATGAAGGCAGTTATACAGTTAAAAGCAATTGCTTAATTTTTTTATTGAAGTCTGTGTTGTTTTTGCGACAAAAATTGTCATATTATTACGGAGGACGCCCGTGACCGTGACACGCCGGCCTTTATCTTTTCTGACCTCTCAGCCTCTAACCGCGTGGTTCGAATCTAGATCGCGGGCTTTCAGTTTACCTCCGCTGCGACAGCGCTCTACCATCGTATTTGTCCGGGGGTCTTCCTCCACCAAAAATTGCAAGATGACCATTACTGTGTCACTTTGATGTATCTTATGTTATAATGTAAGTCTGCGCATAACATGCATTGTACGTAACCACTCTTTTCATACCTGCAGGTATATTTATATACACATGGAAGTTCTTCAAGTAGAATGAAATGTTATGCATCCGATATGTTTAAATGTATGTATACAACACTGTACGTTTGGGTCGTTGTACTCCATATAGTTCCAATATAAAACGCCTTGGTAGAATTGAAAAAGGTTTTGTACAACAGTTTTTTATGATCATGAATACGATTAAGCAAGGTTTACCATATAACTCAAATACAAATGCATTTTTTCAACTTATTATAAATTAACGTTTACAAGTTTATACTTCTACCAATAAGTATAATGAAATATATTATAAACATTTGTAAAACCAGAAATATACTATACGAAACACACAAAAATCAGAAAACGTTGTTGAAGTAAAAATAGGCAGCTTAATCAATGTGATGCAGTATCTAGTAATCCGTACATCGACTAGAATACATTTTAACTGGCAAAGTTACAAAGTGCAAAATCCCATGTAAAAAGTAAAGTCGTCTTTAATGACAGAATAATTGTTGGTAGGTCGCTAAACTCCAAAGACAGAGGTCTGTTTGGACTGAAATCTGACATAAGTTCCACTGTTTTATGAACTAACATGCGAAGTGAGCTTTTTGACTTGTAACTGCTTTCTTAAGTGGGACAGTTTGATCCTTGAAACTTTAAGTTACTGGACTTTATGCCGTTAACGGATATATATATTGCTGATACTAACCTTCCTTGGTTTGTTGGTACAATTAACTTAGAGCTCTGCCTTATATTACTCTATTGAAAAAAAGAGACTTACAAAAATAACATATAGCTTCTGTATTGAATTGATATAGAAATTGAAGTTCTTTATGCAACAATATAACAAAGAAAAACACTTTGGCTCCATATTTTGTAACAGTTTGGAAATAGATGTCATTAGATTGTAATTTAATCTTTTGACCATTTTTTTTATTTTTATCTCTCAATATATTACTCATTTGATCCGTTTGTCTATTTCTTAGCTTATCTGTCCGAAAACGTTCACACTTTTACTCTCTGTTATCTGCCAGAGTATTTTCGCCTTTTACTTGTCATTTTGGTCTGTTTGACCTTTTGTGTTCGTTTGTCAGTATGTCAGCCTATCAAGAAGAATAAATAATGTAGGCGAGACAAATAAGAAGCTAGTTTGTCAACCACTCACGCACAAAGTGACCATGTTTTGGTTGAAGTTGCTACTAAACATTAACCACATGTTTCTAGCGATCGGACATCAAAGATTATGACCTGAGTCGCTAATTATGCCGCTTTATAGGCGTAATGCATCATCCAAATCCACGGACACTTTATAGAACTGTTTAATTTTATATCCTTAAGTTGTTTACCCACGTGCGATATTGCCACCATAAATAACCCCGCTAGGAAATAAGGTGCCAGGGGAGTAAACACGGAGCTACTTTTTTAGTCTTCGCTAAACAAGTTTTTCTGTATTAATACTCTGAATTATAACACGTGTAGTTCGTGTGATCTACGAGTATAAATTCATTCAACTGCACCATAATATAAAGATCTATAATTATGTCATAAACAGCATGTGGTGATAGCGACATTATTAAAGTAACAATTATAAGACAATATATTGTTCTAATAAAAGTGTATGAAGAAATTTCAGCATTCAAGCATTTATTGTCGCTTTAAGACATTTGTAAAATTTAAAATAATGTAAGTTTTGTTCGTCATACCATGCGTCATGAAATTATAAGATTAAGATCCGTATCGTTTGGACATGATGACTTTTAAAGTGCTTATAATTTAAGACTTTTACAGTCCTAAGATCGCTTCATGGAGTTTTTCTGCTACTACTACTTCAAATCCTTCTGCTGCTGCTACTATTACTACTACTACTGCTACTACTACTACTACTACTACTACTACTACTACTACTACTACTACTACTACTACTACTACTTCTACTACTTCTACTACTACTGCTACTACTACTACTGCCACTACTGCCACTACCACTACTACTGATTCAGCTACAGCAACTACTACTACTTGCAACAAATAACTACTTCGGTTTTAACTACTACGACTGCATACACATACCATTTTTTCTCAATTATTCCTTGTAAAAATAAAAAAATACCACTCAAATTTTACTGGCAATAATTGGTCGAGTTGACCTGGGAAAATGCAGATCACAAATATGCATAATTCTCTAAACCTTAATCTGATCCCTCTATTTAGCTTTAGCATGGCTTTTTAATACACCATCCAAATCGTGATTCCACTACCAACACTTGTTCGCTCGTAGGAGCTATTCCCAAAGGATTAATCGGAACTCCTCGGGTAATTCCGTCCCCAACATGATCATTCCTCGGATGTATCTGGTGCAATGGTAAAGTATTGCGACTATTTCTTCGCTGGAAAAAAAGTATACACGACGAAATAGTTCTTAAAACACGATTCCTATCGATCCTGAAGTTAGCTTGATATATAACATTTCATTTCTTTCACATTTTAAATAGGCACCGACGTGTATATTTTCGCGGTTCATACAAAGTTCCGAGAGAAGGTTCAAAAACTATTCGAGACGTTTCAAATGCCAAGATGGTAAGCAGTACTCTATCAATATAAACAAATTGGATAAAAGAATAAATATATTGCATTAAGGCATAAAATAAAATGGAAACATCAAAAACAAACAAGAGTTGTCAGCAAATCTTTCGGTAACACTTGGCCCAACTTGTATAACTCAAATAACTCGGTCACACTTGGTCCAACTTGCATGTTCCAAATGTCTCGGTCACACTTGGTCCAACATGCATGTTCCAAATGTCTCGGTCACACTTGATCCAACTTGCATGTTCCAAATGTCTCGGTCACACTTGGTCCAACTTGCAAGTTCCAAATGTCTCGGTCAAACTTGGTCCAACTTGCATGTTCCAAATGTCTCGGTCACACTTGGTCCAACTTGCATGTTCCAAATGTCTCGGTCACACTTGGTCCAACTTGCATGTTTCAAATGTCTCGGTCACACTTGGTCCAACTTGCATGTTTTAAATGTTTGTTCAAAAGCAAACCTTTGTTAAAGCACTGTGTATTAAATATAGCTGAATATGCTATAAGCTATAATATGTACAAATATTGTACTTCAAATGATTGTGATGTCTTCATGGTGGAAGATCAGAAGTGTCGCAACGTTTATCAACTATTTTAAGCCGCAATAAGCTCAACAATGTAGTATAATTAGGAACTGCGGATGTCGAAAACTACGCCTTATGTTTACTTCAGTAAACAAGAATAAAGGTATTTGCTCGATAGTGATATGCTATATAAAAATAAATATATAAAGTGCGAATCACACTAACACTCATTGCAGTTTATGACAATGGTTGGTCATTATTGCGTTGACGTTATATAGTTCCTAAATCAGCAATCAGCAATTTCCGTTCACTTTACTGAGATTTATTAATGGTCCATACTTTTACATTGAACATGAAATTTAAAAATATATCATACGTATGTCGTTCAAATGGAACTTCCTCGTTTACTATAATAATTGTTAAATTTTAAAATTCGGACTTTAGCCATTCATTACATATTCGTTTGTTTTAAATATATCCATCTTTTAATATTCTGGTCATAAAATGAGGGTCCGAATTTATTCGCATTTTGTAGGACGTAGATAATGGTTGTTAATGAACACAATTGATAATTGTCTCTAAAGTTAAACAAATGTTGGCACACTTACTTAATGCCTCGAATTACAGTTATATTGTTAATAATCGTAGCGTACTGGTCAAACTCGGCTAGAAACATTCCATTTGTGTTAATAGGGTCGAATAGTTCAAAATGTTTCTGGAGAACCCAATATAGTCTGTAGTTAGTAAAGTTTCAGTCATAAATACTTGCGTAAGTGTCCAAACGATTACGCAGTCCATCGCAACTTCTTAATATGCCGAAAGCTATATGACGGAAATTATAAATAGTGTAGGGATTGGCGTTCGTAAATTATTAATGGCCGTGGCATTGTATGGTATACATGTATGTGCACATTTTGGGGGGACGATGGTCCTCAGAATGTATTGAAAGAGGATAATATTTTCTTAAAGACGCACGAAGTCCTTATTATTCGTAACTAATTTGTACAAGATCACACATACCAATAAATAATTGATTTATCGCCTTTTTAACCTATATATTTCTGCAACTTATCTGAAAAGTCACGCTTTTAGAAAGTGAGTGATCCGGAGATAAACGAAATTTGACTACAATTTTAACAACTTAAAATTAAAGAAATTCAATTAAGAAATTATTATAAATTGGCGTATTTTAAATGAATACATACTGAGTAAGAAGTTGGTGTAGTAAATTAGCGGAACTATCTGTGCAAAAAAGGTAAAACATATACATTCATTTTATACAAAACTGGTCTTTAGACGAAATGTTTAGGGGAAATAGTCAGTTTGTTGATAACGAGCTCAAGAAATTAATGGTAGAAACACAGAACTTATAGCATTATATACATTATACCTTTTATTTATATAACTGCATAGCAGAGTAAATAAATGTGCAATTTTACATGCGTTTGTTTATCTAAGACAAACATATTGTGTTCAAAAGGACTCGAACGACAGATTTATATTAATACTGTCATAAACTTTGTGTTCTTCAGAACTAATTATATCATTCGTTTGTGTTATCTCGGTTCAATTTAAACACATGCGCATATCTGGCATACAATATTTTTTAATAATTCAGTCTTAAAAACAACTAATAAATGTTACACTCAGTTTAATTGACTACTAATGCAACAACTGGTCAGTAATGAGGCTGTATGTGGTGTCAGGAGATCACGCCATACTATCACAGTCAAGGCGGCAGTTAACTTGTTCATGTGGTCATAGTCTTTATATAACTGGATTTTTGTAAGAAGGATGATAAGCCCTACACGCATCACTGAAGAAGTTACAAGCAAGTCTCGTCTGCGGAAAGCTTCTGACCGGTCAAGACTGTTTTGCAAATTAATTTCCGACACTTTGCCTCGGGGATGTATAAGTCAGAAAGACTCCGGGAACTTATTCTGTCCTATTTAACAAGTAGAAAAAACTCTTAACCTGCTAAGCAAGAAGCTACAAGGTTTAGGCAAATAGTACATACCAAGTTCAACCAGCTCCTGCCGTCAGCTGTCTGATCAGGATCTGTACTCTTGGCTACTAAGTTTCCAGCAGTATGTCGGGTTAACTCTGGATATAGGTGTAATACAGATCTGTTCTGTTCTGTAAGCTAAAGGCTGGTTACTAGAACTGGTAGGGAGAGAACGTCCAAAGATAAGAATGTGCGGTATTGAGATCAGATGAAGTCAACTATAAACGTCAATACGTGACAATTAGAGAATAAAAAACAAATTCGTAATAATGATACATGTACATGTGGCCAAACAAAAAGGCCGTTTTTTTAATATCTGAATAAATGTCTAAAGAGGTTAGCATACATGGACTTGATTATGATCCATGTAAAGTGTCTTTTACATTTTACTTCTAAAATGATATTAAATATACTAAACTTAACTGATGTATTTATCTTTTGGACGAAATATATTCTGAGGGTCAACATCATCTTTTTTGCTTTGGGAAAATGGTATTATATTTATTGTTTTAATGCCTGTACCCAACAGCATTGCGATCTTTTGTACCAGAAAATAAGTGGTTAACTTGATTAACTGTTAAGTTTAAGAAATCATATAAAAGCTTTATATAAATTGTCTCTGTATTTCAATGAATTTTGATGATTTGAAAACAGATTTCAAATGTAAAAATAGATTCGTTAAATTTAAATGCATAATTACAGAGTGTAGCTTATATTTATAATTTCATACATTTAAATTAAACAGCACAGTAAATTATATAATAAGTTTGTGTAGTCATTTATTACATAATTTAAAGCTGGTTTCATTCCTTCAACTGTTTTAGCGAAGACAATTATTTTTAATAAATCCCATGGGAATGGTACGGAACAATACGCAATATGTTTATTTAAAGATTTATCTTAATAGAAATCTAACAGACATCGCAAGAGACAGACACCGTTTTGTATTAAATTTGCTGGAAGTTTTACGAAGATGGTCTTTAGGTTTCATTTTAAATGGTTATCTGTAAGTTTTATCTAAGGGCAAGGGCACACTTTCCTAATAAATAAAGAGAAAGTTTAAAAACACCGTTTAAGATCAGTTCTGTCTTGAATTAATGCAGGCATGATGTTGTCATTGGCTTTATCAATGCAAGTGTAAGTTTTGGTAAAGTCAATAGGCAATGATCGACAAATTTAGCATGCATGGCCGTGTGTTTTGGTGTCTCATTTCCGGACAGGATACTTCCGGTTTCGAGCCATAAACCCGAGTTCAATGCTTATCCCAGTGTGGTGTTATCTGTGTTTTGGTTCATGGATGTTGGCATGCATTAGAGAGATTAATAAATGTTTGGAAAAAAAAAGTTTTACTAACGACCTTAAACAGATAAGGTTTTCTAAATGACCATTGCGTTTTTGGTGTTTCATGTCAAACTAATACAGTAATAATTCTTAATATTTCTAAAATATGCGGGTAACATCTATTTCTCCTGCCTTGGAAATGGCGTCACTAAGTTTCGGCCACATCTATCTTAATACATACCTAATAGCACATTTTAAGTTTGGGTTTGTTTTAATTTTTGACCAGACTTGGTGCTATTAGCGTCAAAATAAACAGGTGATGTATCATTCTATACTCTCAGGTTGAAGGATTGTAGCCGCTTCAAATAAGTCAGAAAGATGATAGCCTAGCGTGCCATCGGTATATGATGTCTGCATTTTATACCCCTGATTTAACGATAATTTGATAAGAGCTAGGCAGGCAACGTCTGAGTGTCTAAGATTTTAAAGTAAACGTCTTAGTGACCCATTCTGAAGAAATAAATGTAAAGTGAAATAAATGTGAAGTTGTGAGTGACCAACATTTAATTTAACATTTGACATCCACATCCACGCTAAGTTATATAAAGTCAATGACAAATCGGTATTTTCTACTATGTCTTTTTCATATCGCTTTATAAGTGACTGAAAACATTGAGCAATATTTATACACACATATTTATAAAACCTGACCAGACATCGCAGTTGGTAGAGCGTCTTCTTTAAATATGGGAGGCCCCGGGTTGGATCTCGGGCCGCGACTTTCCAAAGGGAGCTAAAGCAAATATATGGGTAGTTCTATGACTGGTTGACCCGGTGTCAGGATAATGTGACTGGGTGTGGTATCATGCCAGGTGTTCACGGCAAGATATACAAAGCGAAGGCAATACTATATCTGCTTCAAGTGTTCACCGTCTCAGATAATTGAAATACTGTTGGTGAGACGATAAACCCAATTAAACAAATAAACATATTTATAAGAGTGCCTAAACCCTGATTACCAATTCCAAAGACTAAGTCTGTAATAAGAACACAGCTTGAACTTGAAGTGATTTTATTATTTGTATAACCATGGCCTTTCTTTCTTAAAACTTGAAGGTCTATGTTGAAGGGATTTTTTTATAGTTAACATTTAAGTCAAAGAATGTTACAGTGAATACATGTATTCCTGGGCCATTTATATAAAAATCTTTTGTCGAGTATATTGCAGAGTCCGTATAGACCATGCCTCATTCTCACAAACAATAAATGTAAATGGAGCAGCATTTAACCTTAGATATAAGTTTTTTTCTCATCAATAATTTAGAAATCTTCGAGTGAAAACCTGGAAACATCTATATCAAGATCGCAAACAATGCCTCCAGTCTTGCTCTCTATTTCGAATGATCTATTCGCATAACAAGAAAGGCCATAGATCACAAATCTTGGCCAAAAGCCTAATTGGCCAGTTCTGCATTTAGACTACCCGATCTATTTTTGTAAAACAGGTATCTCCACTTCAAACCATAAGAAAGTGAGTTGCTGGCTAATTTCGGCCATAAACCTAGACTGATGTAATGATGCTTATATAGCAAAAGTGGATGCCATTGTACCATTAAAAGAAAATATGCATTTTATTGTACCAAAAATAGAAAATAATGATGTAAAAGTGCCGCCAATATAAAAATGCATTTCGAAATGCAGAAAATATGTAAATCCTCTTACTTCCTACTAACGCCATAAGAGTAAAGGTGTTACTATATACCACAGCACCGATTGTTTCCTTATCCGGCACACAGGAACACATTAGAATGGAAAGAATGCCTAATACTAAATAACAAATATTAACAAATATAATTAAGTAAAGCCAAACATAGACAAAAATGTAATTTAACTGAGTGTCAAACGGGCAATTACGCATTTCGCTGTATTGTACTTTTATCATATTGATTTTCATGGTATCAAAATCTAATAGAATGTTCGCCATTTGTACTGATTATGTAATAGACATGCCTAGAAAAGGCAATGTATTTTACTGTACTCCATTGTTACTTCAGTTGGATACCATATTTGTATGTAGTAAGAAAACATTTTCATCAAATATTGATAAAAGGCATTTCGTGGAAAAATAAATCGCACATTCAACGGAAGCGTATTGGCAATATCTCAAATATTCTTAGACGCATTTCGTTCTTTTTATGTAAGTTAAAAATTACTTGTGTTGTGCCACAAATCAAGCAAACTAATATCCCACATACCAAAAAAAGACCTGTTGTGTAGCTAGTGTGGCAAGAATGCATTTCGCAGTACCACAGGAAACAAAACGAGATTTTTTTCTAAGGTCGATAATATTAAAATGTAAAAGTTAGGGAAACGAACCTGTAAAGCACTGATGAAACCACAATGTAACCAAATGCAACGTCGCAAATATAACAGGTATGGGTTTTGTTGTACTGCAGGACGAATGTAATGCCATTGACCGAGAATATAACAGCGATGCATAATGGTAATAAATACTTATCTACAAAAGACTTATTTTGACACAAAAATGTATTGAATATCTTTACACCTGTCAAGAAAGATCAAGTCTTTAATTTAGTAGTTATGTTAGGATAGTAACACTTCAAGTAGTGTATCAAGTAAACATAAACGAGAACATTAAATGTAATGTCGTTAATTGTATAAGTCGTGTAAGATAAAAAATAAATTCTCGCACAACAATTTTTGTCATCTACCGCACACTAGTTATTCTCTTGCAGTACCTTTTCTTATACTTTCAATACCTAATGTTTGTAGTGGATATATCGTCTATTGCCATCGAGTCTGAATTGCATAATCATATTATTCACAGCATTAACACTTCGTATATTAAGTTAAGTCAATTTTTACAAAGCGTCCCGTGACGCTTTTGAGCATCACTGGAACGTATGCACCTGTCAACGTTGTAAAAGCTGAACAAACTAAAGTCCTTGTAAAAATGGTTGAATAATATATTTTCATTCACCGATGGGCAAAATAAAATTTAACGAATAGTCTCTGTACATTTTGCTGTCTTAAAATGGTACTCAGTAGAGTTATAGAGTT
Organism: Sinonovacula constricta; assembly: GCA_007844125.1. Taxonomy (NCBI): domain Eukaryota; kingdom Metazoa; phylum Mollusca; class Bivalvia; order Cardiida; family Solecurtidae; genus Sinonovacula; species Sinonovacula constricta. Next base: position 32,604,854 of record CM017568.1, read on the forward strand.
AGAGTAATTAAATTACAAAACAACTTAAGGTCGTCCATGCACTAATTTTACTAACGATAACTTACGTAAGAATCGAGCTCTATTCTTTTATTTAACCTTTTTAACTCGGCTATATTGTTCAGTTTAAAACTGGTTCACATTTGACTATGCATAGGTAAAACTTCGCTGCATAATTTCTTTTAATGTTTTAAATGGTGTCATCCTTCTTTTTATAACAAGTTTTATGTGTATGCTTTATGGAAAAAACGGCTATCTTGCCTTATTTTACGATCGTTTTATATGCAAACGCATATATAAAAAACAGCAACGTTAGATAAACTGTTTCAATATGGAATGAACGAAACATGCCCACAGAACGTGAAACGTTTAGTTATTGTTAAAATAACACTACCATGATGTTGATAAAGTGAATGTACCTTCCCAGTAAACATATTTTAAGAAATGCCGGAGAGAAATAAAATGCAAACTAAACATTAAAATGTTGTGTTTTTTAAACTAAATAAATATTTAAATCGACGATATTGTAAACATGTCTTTTGTGCTCTGCTTATATGAAAAGGCGTTTTATGGAAAATACTAAATAGGTGTATGCTGCTTATTTCTACGATTGTTTCATATGCTACAAGCCGATAAAAGTCGTTTATTAATTTAAAATCAAATGTGGGAATCATAAAGTGTTACGGAGAACGTGATAACTTAATGATAAAATAAGCAACTCCTCTCGCACATCATGACGTAAATTAAAGCTATATGTTATCACTTAGTCTGCATTTTATAGATTTAGGGAATAAAATATAATGATGAATGCTCTATAAACTGTTATTTTGTATAAAATCGTACCTACAAGCATGTTGTATTATAGTAAATATTATGTCCAACTGACCGCTGTGTATCCCGCACAGTTGAATATTAAATCGTTGCATTCTGTGGTAACAAGTTTATCAATAATTTCAAATATGCTGTCAATGCTATGATAATAAGGTGTCATTTTGATGTCGATGTTGTTTAAGCGCGGATTTTTTTATATTCAGTTTTATAAAACAAGCATGCTCAGATACAGAATAAGACATGTTTTGAAATTATAAAATATTTTGAGATGGAATCTGCAAAACGAATTCCAGCATACAATTATTTAAATTTGTACCGCAGACTAAACTTCACAGCAACGGTAACAATATTAAAGAGACTATAATATTTTACAATTGTTAAATGTAAAAATGTTATTGTCTGGATAGATCAGACAATAACTGAACATGATACTGACAAATCTACAATTCAAAACAATGTTCAGCTGAATATATTTATAACGCTTTATTTAGGATGGTACTACTATTTCTTTTGGAGGGGTGCATTTGGACTTTATCATCAATAATCTTATGGTTTGTCCTGTCACGCGATTTGTTATCTGCAGTCCTTTATTATTCCAAACTTTCAGTCCAATACAAAGAAGAAATGTATCTCTTTTTTTGTAAAAAGGTAGTTTTTTGTCCAAATCCGCATTAAGTGGTTAACCAGTGAATAACAAAGGTTGCTCCCCGTTATTAGCTAATTCAATAAAGGTAAGCAGATGATTTTAAAAAATAAGTTAATTCTATAATCACAAGATGTCAGTCATTAAATGAACGTCATAGTACTGGTATGTGGAGTAACTTTACGTATCAAGATGAACAAGAAAGAGCACGGATGCGAGATATCCAAGGCACCATATCGAGCATGTGCTGTAAACAAGAAGATGACCGTCCTGGGAACATCAGCACTCTTTTTATGCTGTCTATTCATTACATAAATATTTTAGTGTAACAACCCGTAATTCAGATTAGACCTACACTATTTCTACTTTTCTTTCTTCCTTGTTGGCCAACCGGCGGCGAATTCCTATTAATGTCAACTACTTTTTTAATTGCAAGCCACATTTTATTGTTGCAAGCTACACAATTAAAACAAAAACCCAGAACACTCGGTTCTTTTCTTTGAAAATTGTCCCACAGAACAACTGTGACGTCGTGTTATAGACAGTTACAGTATAATCCCCATACAAAATGCATTGCTTAAAAGGCATCGCTCTACAGAGCTGCGACATTAACATAGCGCTGAAATACGTCATGTTAATATCAGGCTGTGGCGTTAATCAGGCTAGTTTTGCTTGTTATGCTGTATGGACATGACTGTTTACAGGTACACAAAAGTTCAACAGTTAAACAACAATAAAAAAACAACAACAGAAAAACAAAAAAGCTGTTCTATTGTAAATAATGTAAAAAGCAGCACTTTCGACAAATATGGTGCTATAGCGGTGATATATGTGAACATTGAGTTCGTACATTTAAAGTGCGATACTATTTTTGACTCTCTAGTTATTGAAGGCAATTGGGAAAAAAATGTTTGGAGACCCCGAGGCCTTAAACTTCTCTGTTAAAATTATGTTACTGTTAAAATAAGTTAGATATTTTCCTGTAAAGGATGAATGTGCCAGTTGTATGAAATAACACACAGAAAAAAAGCCATTGGACACATAAATCAACCTTTCTAAGAATATACTCTGTTTCCTGGAAAATGTTAAGAATACGTGGAAAATACACTTTTTTATTTAATTAGATAAATGGATTTAATTTAAAAAATATTTTTATATTAAAGTCTTTATAATAAATGTACAGTATTTAAATGTACCCCATAGTCATACAGGACAGTAATTATGCCTGTACATGTACATTGTTCTTGGATAGAATAAAATTTAAGATAACTCCATTTGATGTTGAAAAAAATGAAGCAACAGCTTCTTATATTTTTTTCAAACAAAATATAGCACCTAAATGCGTGGGATCGTGTATCCAACTATACCAGAAATAATAAGTTCTTTACACCTGTAATGTGATTACAGTTTCGGTTTTGTTTATCTTTAACCTCATATTAATGGGACTAACTCATACTTTCTTTTTTTCTTGGGCATTGATTACTTCCCGAATTACTTAAACAAACAATGATGTGAAGTCAAATTGGTCAAATTGATCATGTAATTACAAGAATTACCGCCATAATGTTCAAATTTAGAAATATAAATACAAAGGAAAACAACGAAATAAATACAATGGATTTTCGCGCGCAATAATCTGAAAATCTTAAACAAATAGCAAAATTGTTTGTAATGTAATTGCGCCGATTACTATATGGTAGTTATGTTTTGTTTGAGCAACGTTCAATTCATGATTATAGCCACTGCTGAAATCGGCACAAACTTGTTTAAATTATATGGATTACCATTTAGTAATGTTTTTGAGTAGAGAAGCGGATTATTTGTCACTACGATTATCCACCGAAGGTAAGAAAGGTAGCGGCTCGTGAAACGGCCCTCTTGATAGCGATTAGAGTTTTTCTGCAGGCTTTGTTTGGTAATTTAACCGCCATTTCTCTTCTCCTAGAAGGATACATGTTATTGTCGGCAGAGAAAAAGTCGATCTAGAGTTACCTTAATGATTGATGAACTTTTTTTAAAGACGCTACTGGTAGCAAAGCAAAAAAACGCACACAAAAAACTAAAACATAATACAACACAAAAAACAAAACAGCAGCAACAAATAACCATAATGAAAATAGTAAAAATAGGTAACAATAATAATATTTATAATAATAATAATAAAATAATAATAATAATAATAATAATAATAATAATAATAATAATAATAATAATAATAATAACCAGCAACAGCAGCAACAGCAGCAGCAGCAGCATATACACCATCCTACCTTGTTTACACCTTATTTTCCTGTAGCGTCAAAACAGATGTTTATTTCCAAGTAAGTGTATTGACTGATTACTTGTTAGGTGGCACGTGATCAATACAGTCCAGGAGAAATGGCACATGGTACGATCTCTAACTTATGTGACACAAGCCATATGGCCGGGTAATTAGATCTTTCGTTCTCCCACAAAAAAGTCCCTGATGAAAACCAGTGATCCGACGTCACATTCGGCGTGGCTAGAAAGCCGCTGACTTAAATAGGACTTTTTTTCAAATTCATAAAAGCGGAAATTTGACGGGACAATTTTATTAAATAATAATATACGTAGTGATAGGGAAAATCAAAATATAAGTATCAGAAAGGTTTAGCAACGATTTAATCAGAATTTTCGCAGACAGAAAATTAATCAAAAGGTGTCATGTCATATTGAATGCTTATTTTGCGGAGAGAGAAACGAAAGACGTCACTTCATCAGTCTGGGGTTACTATTTGGCGGCTGATTAAGTATATACGTCATCATCATAAGCAACTGCATCATCTTCATCTTTACCGTCGTCGTCGTCAGCAGCAACATGAACAACAGCAACATTCTCATCCCCACCATCATAACTACCACCAATGTTATCTTCCGAATCACCAATCATCATCATCATCATCATCATCATCATCTTTTCCAATCCCTGGTCATCTTTCTTACTATTATCAAACCTTGTTTGGAAAAAAAAATTCACACCTAAACAACCGACTTTGCTGAAGATAGCATTTCATATTTTCAATTGATACACTCGTGGTTGTCCTACATCATTCAAAATTGACACTACCTTTAAACAATGGCAGAAACGTCAATCAAACTTTGAACATTCCCTGGCTTCTTGTAAGTGCAAATCGCTAATAAGGAAGTAACGACATGTCTTAACGGCGTAAACATAATTTACAACAAAAATAACTCCCTCATCAATTTATTATTCATGTCATTACTTAACTAAAGGTTCCCACGCTAACCGGTTGAGTTCATCGTGACTGTCACTCGAGTTTTCATTGGGAAAGAAAAAACATTTATTTGCGCTTGTATCAATAGAAGCACTTCGGGTTATTATGCCAGCAGTAATCAGACAGCATTTCATTCATTCCAAACTTAGCTAGAATTTACGAAAAACGACGGAAAGTTTCAATGTGTTTAGAACGCAAGCCTTTATCAACGATAAACTCTGATAGCAGGGATCGTTCGTAGTACTTCGTGGCCCGATTTTTCGTGCTAAACGTGAAGTCAAATGGCATTTAATATTGGTGTGTTAGGCATCTGCAACTCTGCTTGTTACCTGCCGGAGACATCAGTGGTCTTAGCTGTGGACTTGTGGAAATTAGTGTCCCGCTGACCAATAACGGTGTAGTATCCCATGTGCCTTAAGTGTGAACTCAGACCTGACCCCACAAACACACACACGCACGCACGTACCCGCACATACAACCGCACACACACGCACGCACACGCATACATGCACCGACACGCAAACACTGGCAAGCTCACGCATTCAAAAAATGACCTTTTCACGCACACGAGCGCACGCGCACACACACAACCTACACGCAGACACACACACGCACACAAACGCACGCGCACACACACGTGCACACACATAACACACGCAAGCACACGCACGCACACACACACTAATTTGTTTATTATCTTTCCCTCTTTGAGTTGTTGGTTTGGGGGTCTAAATGAGGCCATTTTCAGTGCCTTTCGATTAATGCAAACGATATTATAATAATTTCTTTCACATACTAAGTTGTTGTTGTTGTTTTTTAAATATGGATAACCCATGGGTGCTACAAAATGTGGTTGAAAGCAGCAATCAGTTAGCAAGTCGTATAACATACTCGAAACAATGTTTAAGCGAGAGGTCTACAACAACATACAACTTTTTATTAAGATATATTATGTCTCAGATAACACCAGTGACCTAAGTCATTGCCACTAAAAATTTTGATTTTGATTTTTAACCTAGATGACAACACTATTTCCTTGTACAGATTGTACAGCGTTCGTGGTCTAGTGGTTAAGACGTTGGACTTCGGATCGGAGGACCCCGGTTTCGAACCCCGAAACTGACCACGTGATGTTAGTCCTTGAGCAAGACTATTTACTGCACATTTCAGTACCTGAGTACTGGTTCTACTCAGGAAGTGGACAGTCGAGAGGGATTAATATATGCTAAAAGAACTTTCCCAATCGACTATAAATAAATAGGTTTAAACTAAACATCTTTCCTTGTATATGACTCCTACTTCGCTTCGAGTCTTCCTCACAGCAAACCAAACATATGTCAATGTGGATTTAAGATTACTTGCAGTGTGGTCTGCTCGGATAATCATCCATCGTTAGCAGTTTGTGATCACAATAATTGTATCGATAAGGTGAATACCAAATGTTTGCCTGCAGAATTTTATATCGCTTAACTTATTTAAAGTTATGAAATATTATCGAAAGCTTCTTTATCAGTTAACCTTTTAAAACACAATTATACATGATTTTCATAAAATATCAAATGTTACTCGGCATATGCTTTAAGGAATTTTACACCTGTCGACATATCTGATTACATTTCCAGTTAGAATGACAGAGTAACTGCCTTACATGAAACCTAAGATATAACTAACCCAATCCGAAACACCAAGAACATGGAGTTACAAATAGATAATTGCATCGTGTTTTTTTTTTAAATTTCATTATCAATATATGGATTCTCGTTAATAAGTCGGTGGCTTCACTAATTTTAACTTGTCATTAGGGACAAAAAGAAGCCTATCGAGAATCAAGTACATGCCAAGCGTCATCCAGGGCCTCTAATTACTGCTCGAGAAATGAAAGTATCAATTTGTCGTTAATAATTAACATTTGTTTGTCTAATTTGTCATCATTTCCCTTAGGTCATGAAATCTAGAGATCCTCGCAGCCTTAAAACAAACTAATTAATTTTTGGTAACAAAGCAACCAATTAAAAGGCACACACCGTCAGATCAGTATCGGAAACATTTCAATATTAAATAATCATAAAACATTTTAGAAATTTGAATTGGGATATACAATTAATATTGTTGCAGGGTTAAGAAATGTATACAACTTTAAACTACTGCTTTTATTTGCAAGCTTGTACGCATCTCGTTTCAAATATCTATGCCTGAACAGTTTAAAGTTAATATAAACTAGCAAGATAGCTGTAACTTTCGATTGTCTAATTGTTGCGTTGCATGCCATTTAATGTTAAATAATCGATATAAGACATAGAAATAACTTTATTATTTCTTTTTTCTTTTTTTTTCGTTTATGCATTATCCAAAAAGGTCAGCTGGTGAACTGAAGGAGAACTGTACACCCCGCAAGTCAATTAAACTTTATTTTTCTATTAAGGTAACATGTCAACATGTATTAACTTTGTTTCGGCCAAGAACTAGTTGGCTTTTTGACTAATTTTTAAACTCAGTCGTAATCCAGTGAATATTAATTTAAGAGAATACAAACCAAATTCGGTAAATTACATGTAGCAATAAAACCACGTGACAAGGGTCTCGTCTATACTGAACATCGCCTTAGAGGCAATCAAAGCGCTCAGCAGACATAGTTGAGCGGTGTAAGTTTGACCCTGAAAACGAAACAATGGTCAAATTTGTTCCGTAGTATAACTGTACAACCCATTGGAAAATGGAAAGCTGATATGTCTTCAGTTGCAAATAAATACTTCTTCAAAAATATAGATTATGCACTGGGACTGGGACCGAGTCACAAACATCCGATGATAGAAGCCAATTGAGTGAACATTCAATACTTTCTATTTTGCATTTTAAATTAAGTTAGTTCTTAAATAAATTCTCATACATGCTACCGAATTCTACCAAAAGAAACTGAGTTTGAAATTTACTTCTACCTCTTACACCCCTGTCATGAGTGTGCCAGTCCTCTCCGAATGCGTGCGTTAGCTTTGAAGCAGGGATGTTGTGATAATACGAATGACCTATGTCATTGCATTACTTGGTTCAGAGGCGCAGAATGCAGTGAAGCCCCGTGCTGTATGTCACAAATATCACTGCCTAATATATCATGCTTGTAGTCAGAGGAACATTAGTTCTAATAGCAGTTCTTTTGCAATTCCTACCCTTTCGTCTAGTCAGGGAGTAATTTTCGTACGTTGCATTGTTCATTCATAAATCTACATTTCATGTATTTCTGAACTACTCAAAAAATGAACTTTTAATATTCTTAACAGATAACAATATTAATGTTAACAATTGAAGTATGTCTGGGCACTAATGTCGTGTCCAGTCTCCTTAGACAGACATATTTTTACGATACACGCACTACTTCTTCCCAGGCATGAATAACTGACCGAGAGTAGTCAGGGGCATGCAGGGTCAATCCGTACTCCTGCTTTCTCATAACTGTGGACGGTGTCTCAATCGACACAGTCCAACAAAACTGTCTGAGGCAGGAATAGATGAAAAAAGCAAATCCGAAATTTAAGACAAGTGAAATGTTGACAAATAAAACATGTTTTTACTTTTGTTCGTTTCAGACATATATCATGGGTGTATCATGGGACTTTTGTGTGCATACAATTTTGATCGCAGCTGTGATTTCATGCCAGAGAATAACGGCCCAAGATTCATTAGACCTTACCGATGGAGCATATCCAGCTGGTGAATTTCTAGACACCGCTATTGATAAAAGACTAAGCAGATTTGTGCGAATAGGCCGAGCATTAAGCTCATTTGTCCGAATCGGCAAAAACGATCCGAACCAAGAACTCTATGTCGACGACGATATGCTTGATGATGGTTTTTTACAACCTGATTCTGAGCCAGTTGAAAAGCGACAAAGTGCCTTTGTTAGAATCGGACGGGGATACGAGAATGTAAACGAAGATTTTCCGCAAAAGAGACTAAGCTCTTTTGTACGGATTGGACGCGCGGAAGACCCAGATATAAATGACGATGGTCTTGGCGATTTTCCATTGGCGTCCAAAAGAGGCAGCGCCTTTATCCGAATGGGAAAGTTTCCAACCTCGGCCTACCTGCGACAGAGGAACGGCATAATCAGAACACTGGCTGATCCAGACCGGTATTATCGCAGAAACGGAAGAATCGGACATTCATCTTTCATTCGAATTGGTAAACGGGATACGACTGACGCTTTGAGAAAAATAGAGCATGAATTAAACAAGCAGGAAGAAGCTCGTCGATATATAAGATTCGGCAAGGGTCTATCGGGTGATGACGGGGATATAAGCTTACCTGGTCTAGAAGAGGAAACTGGTGAAAATAAGGATAAACGCATGAGCAGCTTTGTCCGAATAGGGAAAAGTGGATATAGTGACCCGTCAACGAATGGACCATTTCAACATGGCAGCGACAAAAGAGGTGCAAGTCGATTTGTCCGTATTGGTAGGTTGATTGAGTTAAAACATATTGTTAAATCAAGAAACCAGGTATATTACTCAAAACACAAGAAAGAAAGTAACAGGATGTGCATTTAGGGCTATACTTATTTCGGTTCATGCGGCAAGGTTTCTGTTTATTCGTATATCTTTAATATGCTGGATGGTTTAGTATAAGATGAAAATGTTGATATAGCTTTATCATTTTTCAGTTTGTTGATTACATGTATTTGTTAACATGGATATTTCTGTCTACGATCTTCAAACGATAAAAATACTTAAAATGAAATTTTATGGTACCATTTGTTTTGTCAATTTGGCAGTTTACTTTGAACAACATAACTAAAATACTAAGAATAATGCTGTGGCAATAGAAGTAGTTAAGCTGACCCTCTTGTTTCCTTTTAAATATACTTAAAAGCATTTGACAGCAAGCTTACATACACTATTACCTTAGTGATATAACGTTAAAGTTATTTTTTTCAGAATAATTCCATACCTTGTCGTTGAGCTATTGTAAATGTTTACAATATTATTGTAAAATGTGTGCATCTTACATGTATCTATGTTAACTCATGATAACTATTTAGCTTGTTGTTAGTTGTTGTGTTTTTGTTGTTGTAGTTGTTTTAAATTTTTTAGTTATTTGAAACTTCCGCTTTGAAAATAAAAGCTTCTCTTTTCTTGATATTACAGGCAAATCCCCGTACCTGACCAACGACAAACGTATGAGCTCCTTCGTACGAATCGGACGCGATCCTTTCCTTCAAACTGACAAGCGATACAACGCATTTGTCCGAATCGGTAAATCACCCGCAAAAGATAACTCCCTTATTCCCTACATGCCGGACAAAAGAAAGAGTAGCTTTGTCCGAATTGGGAAAAGTTCTGCATCCCCTGACGATCAATATAACGACAAGGTCACAGACAAAGCTGTTGATGATACACTGGAAACGTACGAAGAAAACCAATCTGGAGACCTAGCAGATAAATCGGAAAGTCTTAATGGAGAAAAAATTGCAAACAAACGCATGAGGAGTTCGTTCGTCCGTATTGGAAGAGGGCTATCGGGACAAGGCGAGGAGTCAGCAATGGGTGCAGGACTCTCACAAACCAACAAGCGAGCACTGAGTTCATTTGTCAGAATAGGAAAACGAAGTGCTAACTTAGATGCCACCGCAATAGACAACACGGCCAGTCAAATGTCACCAGATGCTAACGAAGCGTAAAGGAATACTTTGTGATATATTCCGTTGTTAATTAAAGTTTCTTTTCTTGTTACCTAGAGTATGACAGTCGTAACTTTCTTTAAAAGCAATATCAAAAAATTGATTAAAGAGATTATTCTTTTTTCGGAAAGTTATATTTTTTATAAGCGCAATTAGAGAATGTGTCATTTTGATCGCTATCCATGATTTTACGCGTATAATCGCTAATTAAACCTAAAAGCATTTATTTGCTGATTACATTATGTTCAAGTTATCTATAATCGCAATATAAATCACTCGGCAAAAACTTAAACGACATCTTTTACGGAACCATGGTTTTGAATGATACGTAAAATTTTATGTTATCTTTCTTTTTTGCTAAAAATCATAGTTTTGTATGATTGTATTAGTAACGCAATTGTTAACGAGTAATGTTCTTTGCGTCTGAGCCCTACTTCACCCTTTGATTTTGAAATGCATATGTAGTGTTTTTAGAGGCAGTGTTTTATTATGTCATTTTTGAAAATTGGTTAAGTTTCACGATTTTGAATAGGTTTATGGTTTAAATTTTTGTTACGTGAAATCGGAAATAGGAAAAATGCAAAAGTCCTAGAGAAAACGTTAAACATTAGTTAGAGTAAATAATTTCTGTTACTAAGACATTTATATTGGAACAACATGTACACATTGTTTATGGATATTTGCTCTTTTGGTCAATGGTTTTAGATGTATGCAAATGAATAAAGTGAAATAAAAATACTATTTCTTGATTAAATAAAAGAAAGTTTAATAGATGTTACAGACTGTAAACGTTCATAATTCGATAAATGATGTATACATATGCAAAAGGTGCATGTACGAAAATGTAGTGAAAAAATAAATAAATAAACAAATAAATAAATAAATAAATAAATTATTAAATACATTAAATTATTAAATGACGGCAATACGACAATAAAGTTATAGTCTAATAATGCCGTAAATTAATATATCACAAATATAAGATTCAGGAAAGCAATTAAGCATCGAAATTGGGCATATCTTGTTTAGACATACTAGTTGAGACCCCACCTTATCAACTTTATAACGAACAAATTTGTCAGTAATATAGGTGTCAATTTTGATAAGTCTCATCAGTTTAAAAATGGTCCATGCTGGTAGAATGGGGTCACACTGTTTGGTTTGAATGTTACTGCAGCATTAACACTCTTCATTTAAGAGCAAAGTAATTACAATTCATTTAAGAGCAAAGTAACGAAATACATTTGTAAAGTATTGGGAAAGTAATGCGCATTTATAGTAACGCATATGGCAATGAGCCTTATTTTTGCAATTATCAAGTTGACAAACGCACGACAAATGCTTTAATTGGTTTTGTTTCTTAAGCCTGTTCCTTTTGTGGACATAATAAAAATAACCGTCTCTATACAATGTATCTAATAAATGAGAACCGACAGTTTTATTTGATATCTTTTGTTAATATTTGGCCTGACAAAGGTCAAAAGTCTATTAGTTCATTAATTTATTCGTTAACCACAAAAGAGTATCATTAAAATAAAAATATATTTCTTATACGTCTATAAAGTCTAACTTTCACCAATATTTTATTTGAGTTTAATTTTAGACAATTAACATACTTCACTGACTAACGATAGGTACTGTATTTATAAATACGGTGTGAATAGATGTAGTCGTAAAACACGGAAGAACCATTTCCGCAAATAACTTTCCAAGTCGAAGAGGAAACCTAGATATGTATGAAAATAAGTATATTTTGAATAAAATTGTTCTTTTGCAAAGAAACACTTGCAATAAAAAGTGGAGACTGAAGAATGTTTGGGTTTTTTGTCTTTTTTTATTTTCCAACGCATCATGTGTTGAATTAGTCGAATAAAATGTTAGCTTTAATGATAAATTCGATATCTTGGTGCATTTAAAATTAAAATTGATACATATGTAGATCTATATTTATATTGTACATGTGAAAAATAGAAACTATCGTTCAACTGTAGAGCAAAAGTAGAATGTACTATACACAAAGTATACAATCCTGAATCGGAATACTCTTTTGTTAGCTTAATAAAGGTGACATAACGTACAGACTATTGCAGATAAACCAAACAAAAACAACACAAATATATCTAATATTTTCAGGATTTTTTTCGAATAAGACAACAAAGAAATTAAATTATTTGACGAGTCAAATCAATTAGCCTAATGCAAAGTCAATCAAAGAAAAATACGCATGTTCAATTAAGAATACGGGTATAAACGACATGTTACATACATGTATGCTTCATGTTTCTATCAGCATTTCACTTGTTTGATAAAATACTTTTGTAAAGATGGCGAAACTTAGATCTCAGTATAATTATGAACGTATTAAAGTGTTTCATAGGCAGTATGTGTATACCGTTTCCATTTTTAATAGTGTATTAATGTAACAGACAGGTATATATGCTATTGTATTCTTGGTTTATCTAAGCAAGTATTTTACACTTTAAAGTCAATAGGATTAAGATTTATATTTACCAATCATACTGAAGCCAAAATCATGACTTGAACTGAAAATCACCATTTTCAAATCAGCAGAAATCCACAAATTTCACAGTAATATAGAAGAAATTGTCACCTTAATAGCAGAGTTACAGTATCGTATATTAATTCAGACTTGAATCTTACATTACTTTGGCGTAACTGTATCCGTATATATTTGACAAACAAATAATTTGTGAATACAGACCCTACTTTATAACTATCATTTATGTTAATGTTATAGTTTTCATAAATACAAAGCTGAGATAGTCATGATTAAATAAAGACGTTAATAGAAAATCAAAATGACCATAATTGTGTTGATGATGCAATATAACACAAAACAGAACAAAACCAGTTTATCTCTACAAAATTGTTCCAATAAAGCTTTGAATTCCAGAAATAAACGCATGCGTTTTCAATCTGCGTACGCCGTAATGAATGTATTGCCTCAATTCATGGCAGCTGTATGAAAACATTCATGAGATGCAACAGTACTTAAGCCATTTTGCATTTTTATAGATAAGTTCTTTGTATGAGTAACAAAATTAAGGGCTTAAATAACTTTTCTGACCTCTTTACAAACCATCTTAGACAATTTATTGCTGGTGGCAACAGTTCTTTTATGTACTGTGTTGCTTAAAATCGATCATTTTACAGTCAATAACTTGCAATTGCCTTTTAATCACTCGATGACAAAGATAGTTATCACATGAAGCCGGCGACTGAACGCCATAAAGTGGACTGTAATGTTAGAATTTTGTCTCTTCGTGTCTCCAGTTGTGTCCTATGTACAGGCGAGGCAACTTACGCGGTCCTTGCACGTGGGATTGCACAATAGTTATATGACGCGGTCCTTGCACATGGGAATGGACAATAGTTATATGACACGGTCCTTGCACGTGGGAATGGACAATAGTTATATGACGCGGTCCTTGCACATAGGAATGGACAATAGTTATATGACGTGGTCCTTGCACGTGGGATTGCACAATAGTTATATGACGCGGTCCTTGCACGTGGGATTGCACCATAGTTATATGACGCGGTCCTTGCACGTGGGATTGCACCATAGTTATATGACGCGGTCCTTGCACGTGGGATTGCACCATAGTTATATGAGGCGATCCTTGCACGTGGGAATGCACAATAGTTATATGACGCGGTCCTTGCACGTGGGAATGCACAATAGTTATATGACGCGGTCCTTGCACGTGGGATTGCACCATAGTTATATGACGCGATCCTTGCACGTGGGAATGCACAATAGTTATATGACACGGTCCTTGCACGTGGGATTGCACAATAGCTATATGACGAGGTCCTTGCACGTGGGAATGCACAATAGTTATATGACGCGGTCCTTGCACGTGGGATTGCACAGTAGTTATATGACGCGGTCCTTGCACGTGGGAATGCACAATAGTTATATGTTTGTGATATTGTCTGTCTTTATTTTTTGACATGTTATTTGCAGTTAAAGTCATCAGCCTAATATATAATTATATTTTAAGATCGTAACCTATAGTCGCTTAACAAAATAAAATTGTGTTTTGTTTGCTTTGGATGGTTCTCTTCTGTTGTTTTTTTTCTCTATTTTCTACTTAAATTCGAATATTTTTTCTTTTGTGTTATTAGTATTTACATCTATTTTTTTCAAATGACGCCAATTCTGTTTCAGTATACATGTATGACGTTATTCACTTGTTTTTGCTATACGTCATCTAACGGTCTGTTTCATTTCAACCTGATCTCTGTTTAGGAACGTTTCATTTTCAAAAGCTTTTATCTCGTGTGCATGTTGAACATTCATGGGCTTGATGATTGCAATTATTAAATATTAAGTTGTTAATTCATTGAATTCTTTGCACAGATATTTCCTCCAGCTGCAAGAACATACTGTTAGTTATCACACTTCGATAGGATCTTTTATGCATACTAAATGGCTTCAAGAAAAGCGAGCTGCATCGAACCGCAAACCAAGTTTTTTAAGGCAGTCCTTATGCCAACTGACCGTTCCAACGCAGTTTACTGGGTTTTTTTTGTTTGTTTTTTTTTTTTTTTTTTTTTTTTGTTGTTGTTGTTGTTGTTTTCTCTTTGTATAATGCCTCGTCTCTGTGTTTTTGTTACCTTTTTCATAAATTTGTGTATATGCTAGTTCAAACTTAAATATGCGTGTAGAAAATTTTTTCATATTTTCTTATTTGTTATATATTGTAAAATTATTGTATTGTGAATACTACATTAATAACAGTTCATTGTTTGACTTGTAAGTAACACGTTTTTAAATAATATTTTTAGTGCGGATAAAGGCAAGGGTAATGAAACCAAATCGTTCGTTCTATGCGCCATGTAATGCAAGCATGAGCAGAGTCTCTCATTGAGTTAATACGTAATAAAAGAAGAATTAATTTGACTATCATGATTTGTAAACAAGCTCAAAGCACCCACTGTTCCCTAACTACATATACACCATCAGACACGAAGCTGAGAAATTTAAAGATGACAATTGAATGAAGACAGAGGACAATTAATGCATGGTTAATGATAGTGTAACTAAGAAACCGTGTGTATGATCCCATCTACAAGAAATAAAACAAACATAGAGGTCATAGCTAATGTATCAACAATGATTTTACAATTACGTATATCAATATTATCGGTTGAAGACTGCCATCATCATCATCATCATCATCATCATCATCATCATCATCATCATCATCATCATCATCATCATCGTCCTATCATCATCATCATCATCATCATCATCATCATCATCATCATCATCGTCGTCGTCGTCGTCTTCGTAATTGTCATCATCATCATCATCATCATCATCATCACAATCATCATAATCATCATAATCATCATAATCATCGTCATCATCTACATCATCACCATCGTCGTCATCACCGTTGTCGTCATCGTCATCATTATCAGCATCACCATCATCATAATTTCATCATCATCATCATCATCTTCATTATCATCATCATTTTTAGTATGATTATCATCACCTCTTCATGCTTTCAAAAAAAATCATTTTCCTCACTTCCGTTGTCGCCATCAACATCGTCAACTATAGGATCAATCTTGTTGCACAAATATCTCTGTCGTGACCCTGTATTGAATGTATTATCTAAAGAGGACATTTATTTGATTAAAGATAGGGCTGCAATATTTACAATGCTAGCAAAGGCAAGATGATTTATTTACGTAGTTTAGGATTTTATTTATTTATTATAAGTCATCAACAAATTTGGCTAACTGGCGACTTTCAGCCATTTCAACCTTCAAGGTTTGGCTTGGTTTTTGTCGTGATACAACTCACAGAAAAAAAAAAACGATATAGGACTAATCCAGACACTATGGGGTTTTGCTAAAAACTTTGCTGTTCGAATCACGTTATGGCGAACCCGTTTGAAACAAAATGATAATTGAGTTGAAATTGTTTGTAAGTCCAGCTTTCCGCTTAAAATGGTATCCGACAGTTTGCAAATATCAAATACAATTAACGTGGGCATAATAACTATCCTAAATAAAGAAGATTTTGAATACTACTGAGTCGTAAGAAAGTGCAACGCACTGAATGTTCATTCTTTTTAAATCTATTCTTCTTCTTCTTCAGCCTATTGTTGTATCCGTTGTTGGACAAAGGCCTTTCTCAACCGCTTCCAACGTCCCGCTCCCTTGCCACCCGTTGCCAATGTCTCTGGCATTTAAATCTATAAATAAACACAATACGGATTTCTGCTAAAAATAGATACTGACGTCAGAGCGATTGACCTCGAACAACGGTATAACGTGATCTCAAAAGTAATGGGTAACATAGTTTTTTATAGTTTCAAAAAAGCTAAGTAAGCGGCATAATTAAGACAGGAAATACAACAGAAAGGGAGCACAACCATAGGGTAAATTGATGGTTCTTGGTCGATCTCGAAGGTCGAAAAACAGTTTCGATGGCCATGCAACATACTTAGTTACCACAGGTGATGCATTCGAGCAAAGCATGATAGTATGGAAGGGGATATCCGCCATTATTCAATGTCTAATTTGCAAATTGCAACACTGCATATGCTATTTGTTTGCACAAAGACATTCGTTTTTACATGTATCTACTTCACATTTCTCGTAGACAATTTGGAAATACAAATCTCAATATAGAATATATAAAGAATATATAAGGCAAAATCCTATGAGCATTGCAACATATACAAAAGTTGAAAAGACAAAGAACCAAGGTATCCACATGCACTCCAAATGTAAATATGAGAACAAATCTGTGATGAGTCATTTAACAATAAGAGCTAACCCGACAGCTACCGCCTTGGAACGGTCAATCGGCAATATGGACCGACTGGGGTGCTTAAACCGATTTTACAGAGCTCTAACATTGCACTTCCCGATTGGTTTCTCGAATGCAAGCAATGATAAGAAAACTGATCCATTTGAATAAGTGTCCAGGCGCTGACGTTTTGTTTGACAAGTTATGACGAAAGCAGTGACGTCATTGAAAAATAATGTCCACATAGTGTTTAGAAGAGAGATAGGTATTATTTCGATTAGAAAACCTACAGAAAACGTTAATAGTAAATGAAATAACTTTTTCGAATCAAGAAAAAATGGCCTGAGAAGAGTAAATGGTTGCAGCATCCTGTTCACGTGAAGAATGAACTGAGGAACCAAAGTCCAATGTCCATCAAAGAAAATACACGTAACAATCCTTATAGGATTAATTAAATGACAACATAGATTACATGCACGGGGAGATTTCAAGTCACAAATTTTATGTTCGCTTACAATTTACAAGTTACAAATCTTAAAGTCACAATTCTCAAGCCACAAATTACTAATGTACAAGTTAAGAATTGACGACATTCAGACGCTGGGTGGCAGTACCACATAAATATAGACGTCAATCAGCTAAAAATAGAACGGAATATCATAAGTTAAAAATAGAACGGAATCATAAATTATTCTTCAAAGGAGATACAATATAAAACAGCCAACATTATTTGGCGTCATATTGGACACGTTATCTTTTACCAAAAGTAGTTATTCATGTATATATTAAAACTCTGCAAGTAATTTTACCATGTAAGTCTTTGTTTTCTTAAAACTACATTCAATCCAATTTAATATACGTATCAGACGTTTCCAGAAGAACATACTATCTCATTCGCATTCCGATTT